>CM060678.1:127235195-127472752 GCA_030686995.1 Artemisia argyi
CCTTCAAGAACTATTTGTCCCTTGAACAATTACCATCTGAATTTACATAAATCAATCACATTACTAATACTTCCATATTCTACCATAATCCTTTCATTATTCCTTCAACATTTTTACTATATTGTTTCGTTATTTCTACTTCTTCTCCCACCTAAGGTCGATATTCAATTCTTTCTCTATCAACCTATCTTAGTTCTTAAGACTTTTAACAATTCCTAGACTTCCGTTTTCTACCCTTTTCCTTACTCATGCCATGTCGGGAGCACATAAGCCCACTCATTTATATTTCTTCATTTACATGGAAAGGCGTCCCAGACGATGTAAATCAAGAAATACAAACTTATGGTTCGGTGATCCATAATTTCTTTATTTAAATGAGAAGGCGTCCCAATCCATTTAAATAAGGATATTGTAAACCGTCCTACTTATACACTTTCGACATAACACTTCCTATTTTTGTTACACGCTTTAACTTTCAATCTTTTTATATTTAGACTTACTGACCAAAAAAAGTCAATAACTTTCCATTTTACATTTCTCATTTCTTAGCGTTAGATCCATTTTACTTTAACAATTTTCCCGAATGGACTATTACACATGCCATGGATGTAGGCAATCTTTGCCGGTGACGGAAATTCAATTTATCCCAAAGGATTTCTATAACATTCACTTGCTAACTCAGGTTCTAACACATCCATAGGATCACTATAACATATCCCGTAGGATTTCTGTGACAATCACTGTAATGTTTCCCGAGTTGCCTGTAACATCACATTGTAACAACACATTGGATCCAAGCTATTAATACTTCAACACACATACTATTACATCCATTTTAATTTAATTACGGCAAGCTCATAGGGCATATAAAATATTGTAGGATCATAGTTTTATGTTGATATTGTGATTCGGGAGGTCGAGTTTGGTGGAAGAAGAGGAAAGCCATGGTTAGAGAGAGAGAGTAGAGAGAGAAGGAAAACTAGGTGTTTTATTGATAATAAAGATGAAAGGGAAAAATACACACTAAGTCTCACCCCTCCATGGAAGTATGGAGGGGTATATAAAGCCTAACACATGCTATACTATGGCAATATTACATAACTAGTCCATGTGTTTTGGCTTAATAAGATAGTAAATGTAATCCCGTAAATGTCGTTCCATTTACGTGTTAGGATCAAAAACTTTGATCCCAACAATCTTCCCCCAATGGGGCGACATAAGGGATTACTTACAACATTTCCTACAAGTACAAATACAACTAAAGAAAGGTCTTCATAAGCTCTTCAAATTGCTGAGGATGACGACAGTTAACGCTCTTTGTCCTTATCTTGTACCCCGGCTTGAGAACTTTATCTTTACTTGTAGGCAAATGATGTAATATGCATGAAATGGATTAACTTCCCCCCAATTCTTGCTGCATGTCTTTAGCAGCTTCTTCGTACACTTCTTTTTGGCGAAGTTTCTGAATCAGCTTCCCCCCAAACTGACAACCGTCTTCAGCAGATTCGAAACTTTGATGTAGTCCACATGTCTTCTAACTATTGAGGTTTTGAGTACCCAACGGAATTTGTAGATGACACCGTAAACCACACCAAGCAAATCTGACTAGTTACTTAATCACGGTTATGCTCAATGCGGAAGCTCCGTTCGGGGGTAACATGCAAGAAATCAGCAAGATCTTCTCACTTATGCAGGCTACTTCACACTTCACAACCCACGAGAGTTGAAACGATTACACCAAAATCACAAAACTGAACCATTGATCATCTCTGCGGACGTCTCTCCGGTAGTAATAAAATTGTAAGCTCGATCACGTGAGTCTATTATGCCTCCTTGATGTGCACATTTCTTCCCCCTAATTGCAGAACCTCGTGGAAAATGAGTGTTTTCGCAAAGAAGTCAAGAAAAGGGTAAGAAAGCAAAGAACACCCACTCTATCTTCCCCCACGATGTCTTCGCGGAATCGGAAGCATACACACTATGTTTACGATGGAAAACGGAGGCAGCGTAACCCCATATGTCTAACTAACCGATTATGTGTGAAGTATCATAAATAGCCCGTGAGAATCAACTGCTGATAAACATCTCTACTCTTTTATACTCCTCTCAACTAACTCTTTACCGACCCCATTATCATTCTGACGGCTTTTTGTAGTGACTACTGATGGAGAAAACCCAATATTATGAACTTGAGAACGAAGTAGAATAGCCCGAACTTGTGACTTAAACTTGCACTGATGTATGACTAAGAGCGGTGTAGAGAGTTCGCACCCCATCAAATCCCTGAGTACTCTATACTCATCAACCAACCAACCATCAAGTATAAGAAGTACATAACCTCTTGATTATCCACAACAGCGTGTGACACTGAGCACTACAACGTAACTCCTTAAAGTGATAGTTATTTGTGGTAATAGAGAGGAAGAATCACAAAATAACTAGATATCCAAGTCTTCGTCATTGTAAATGTTAAAAGCTCGAACAAGGATCTCGAAGAATCTTCATCCAACCAACCCCGGTATCTTCAGATACTAAGTACACGCACCCGTGTAATTCCACTTCAATCTCAAATAAATAATAAAGAATTGACGCCGTAGTCACATCTTGCGGTTAAATGCACAAAACTAGCCTTTTGACGTTTTAAGTGAACTTGATAATGGTTTCCCAATCTTGTCAAAAAAATTATATCCGTATCCCCGTGAAAATTTGTAACAACCAAAAAATACCACTCTTTAATCAACCATTTAATCATCAAACTTGTATGATACAGTTTCAGCCAAAATGATAATCGAATAAAACTGATACATCCAAGCTGATTAACTGCCCAACACAAATCTTATACCAAAGTTAGGATTAAATACCTTAAGGCCCAAAATGATAACTCCTTGATGACTTGAATAAACCCACGTTTAACACCAAGGCCCAAAAATTATGAATAAACCCACGTATGAACCAAGCAGATCCAATCCATCAAACATAAATAAATATCAAGTTACCCTTATATTACACATATCAGTTTAACCTAATACGTAGTAACATTTAATCATCCGCCTCTATCACCAACATTCTCTCTCACTCCCAAATTCATCTCCAGGATATTATCCTCATCTCCAACTAGTCACAGATCCACCTCTATCATTACTCAAACACAAACAAATCCTTTCGCCTTAACAGCTAATGAAGAGCGAAAAACAAATACAACTCAGCAACCTTTCCTTAACCTTTATCTACTTTTATTGCGCAAGACGAATCAAGAAACCATCTAACAAGGCATCAAGATCCTTTGGAGGGTCACGGTAGGGTCGTCAAGTGTTTGTTTTGTTTTAGTTGTTCGTGTTTTGAACGAGTTAAAGAAAGGGTATAACAAGGTTGTTATGTTCCTTATCTTTTAAATTCGAAAAAAATGAAAGTAGGCTTCAAAAAAAATACGATCTATGATGATTATATAATTCGTGGTTTAGATTTTGGACTCTTATGGCGTTGCTTTGAACACCACGAATTAATGAGCTGAGATTGAAAAAAATGGGCAAGAGTGGTTATGGTATTAGGTATTTGGTTGTGTTCAAAGAGTCGAGTCATCTCATTTTCATCTTCTGTTTCATTTACGAAAAAAAAAAAAATCTTCAACTTATCGAGAATAAATAACTTATCGCAAACATGATTTTCGAAAACAAACAGAGTTATCGAGATCTCTATTTTCGAAAATATAGGGTTAAGAAACTTGCTCGAAAATATCTTTACAAGAAATTTCGAAAACATCGAGAACTTGCATCTTTATCGAGAAGTGGATTATCGAGAAGTGGTCAAGTTATCGAGAATATGGTCAAAGTTATCGAGAACCTTAGTTATCGAGAATAAGATTTCGACAGTTAAGGGTTTTGGTTCTCGATAACCAGTATATTTTCTCGAAAATAGTACATCACGAAAATTTCTTATACAAGAAATTTCGACAAATATCCGACGACCATTTCCAGATTCTGATGAGTTTACCGACCTTTTTCGGACCATTATTGACCACTTTTTCACGGTATTTGGTACAACAAGTCATACAATTGATAAAAATTACGAGAACTGATGATGTATAGACTTTTTGACCATGTGTTGATACAATAATAGACTGCTAACCAAACAAATATGTAAAGATAAAAATCAATACGGACCCATGGTTAAAACAGCTTCAAAGATGACATTTTTGACAAGATTTGACCACAAAATCAACAAAGAAAAACCTTGGCTCCGATGCCACTTGTAGGATCATAGTTTTATGTTGATATTGTGATTCGGGAGGTCGAGTTTGGTGGAAGAAGAGGAAAGCCATGGTTAGAGAGAGAGAGTAGAGAGAGAAGGAAAACTAGGTGTTTTATTGATAATAAAGATGAAAGGGAAAAATACACACTAAGTCTCACCCCTCCATGGAAGTATGGAGGGGTATATAAAGCCTAACACATGCTATACTATGGCAATATTACATAACTAGTCCATGTGTTTTGGCTTAATAAGATAGTAAATGTAATCCCGTAAATGTCGTTCCATTTACGTGTTAGGATCAAAAACTTTGATCCCAACAAATATGCTTATCAAATGTACACATTTTCTATGTGTTTACCCATTCTCACTATAACTTTCCCCCTTTTTACCCTCATTAACTATTTTCACATCTTTACTATTACACTTAGTCTACCCGACTATTTCACATATAGACCTTACATAGGTCATCAACTATAACACACTCACTAGCATTCATTTCATCTTCATTACATTTTATAATATTAACATGATCATGTCATGTTTTTCTATAAAACTTATTATCACATTCTTGGCCACATACTTAACTCACCTTATTTGTTATTCATTAGCATTTAGGCTATACTATTCCATCTCGTCATTTACATACCAAAATGCTTTAGTCCCATTCTATAACTTTCACTAGTTTTATCACGTCATATTGTAGCACACTAATCATCCTTACACATCAATTTCTAGTCATATTTCTATAACTATTTTATGACTTATCACTTCCATTCATATTCCGCTATCATTCTATATCACACATACACTTAATCACATAATAACACCGACACTATCCGAGGTGGGCGGTGATCTAATCACTTAAACATATCTAGTTCATCATGGACTTAGACCACACACATTAATACTAAACACACATTCACATAACATTCAGCGACACAATCCAAAGTGTATGGTGTTCTTGTCCTTTAACAACATTTAGTCCACCAAGGACCTACATCACAAACACATCATGCTACAAAACATATACAACACCTATCAACTTAGGGTCACATAGCATATCACAAAATTCTTCTATAACTTAAACGTTAACATTCCGCATTTCATATACTTATGTCCATCGCATCTAAGAGTGGTTTAAGTCTAGGCAACCTAAAGGGAAACCTAATTCACTTAAACCGAAGCTCTGATACCAAGTTGTTACACCCCGTGCCCGATTTGACCAAAATTTAAAACTTTTACGCGAAAACGCTTTGACCCGCTATTGACCTCCTGTCATTCTTTTATAAACTAGCTAAAATCTATTACAAAACATACATTGAGACCATTTTTAGAAGAAACTAGACTCAATTACCTTCGAAACGACGGGTGGCACGACCTTTAACGACTTATAGTTAAAAGATATGATTTTTCTAACATGACCCATTTTCGGCACTACCTGCTGTCCCAAACACCCCTTTTCTGCATAACCCTTTTTGTGCATTTTTGACCCATTTTCCGGAAAACAACTTTTATAACATGACGTTACACCAAAACTTCCAGAAATCGTATTTACATCATAATACACCATTTTCATAATTGTACTTGATCTCAATGACCCATAAATATATACTTTTACAAACATATGGGTGTTTTGCCAAACACCCATTTTGACCCGTTTGCATACACAATTAACCATGACACCTTTAACCATAAAATAAACACTTGAAACTGAACCAAATGCTCATTTTACATTAAAGACCATGACGACTTTGATCCATGACCATTGTCCCGTTCACATCCCAAAATGGGTACAAACATACATTGATCCAAACACCCCTTTAACCTTGACCATAAACTTTTAACCATACTTTGACATACCAATTGACTACCAATTCACTATAACAACCTAGACATACATTTTGACACTTGACTACACGTTACAAACCATTAAAAGACTAACGGGGGTTCAACCTTGAGTTTGAGCTCGGTAACTACGACTAAGCTCTAAAACATAAGCAATAACCTTAGATCATCCATAATTACGATCCTTAAGCTTAATCCATGCCATAGGACTTCCACAATATCCTACAAAACATTGAAACACTATAACGTAAGCTTTCGCTTAGTAAGCAACGAGATTATCATATAATTATACTTCAATTCACAAGTATGCATCATGAACACAATCAGCCATTATAATCTCATAACCATCACCATAGAAATACCATAATCTATAACACATAACAATTACAAACACACTTTAATCCTTCCATATCATGATCTATCACTTGAATAGTCTCATTAGTCAAGCCTTCTATAACACTAAACTTACTAATCCAAAACTTTATCTTACAACTCATTCATAATCACAAAACATGAGAATATTCATATAAATCACATAATAATCATAGTTACTTACCTTATCAATCCAAGCTAAGATTACCCATCATAATCTTCATCATCAACCTCCTCTTTACATCCTAGGTTAAAATCATTATAACATAAACACTTAATATTCATAATCAAATAAATATAACAATGGTTTATATAACCATATCTCATCTCTAAACACTTCTAATCATCATATAATCATATAATGATCATATGATATATTAACCTACAAATTTACCAACTTTAAATTCAATAACCCTTATTCAATAATCACTATAACTTCTTTAATTAGCTTAAAATCACCTTTTACCCAATTATCAAATTAGGGTTCATGAACCCTAACTTCTTAATTGACTAATAGCACAAGAAAATGATTACTTACCTGATGTAGAAATCACTGCTAGGGCTTTATCTCTTTAATTAGAACACTTAAGCACTATTAGAGATCATAAGGCTTCCATGTTTCCCTCATTTTTCTCTCATAAACCGACATACACCCATCACATAATAATCATATTTGTAGTACCTGGATATTTCTAGTTACTACGTTCTTTACAATAAAGTTATTTCCCATTTGGCATATTTGGTCCCTTAAGTGCTATAACAGTTTGATCCTAGTACTAGAACAAGTTGGTTCTAGTGACAGTTTGGGATTTTGGCAAGAATAGCCCCTCTAGTCCTATAACAATTCAGTATTGGTACTAGAACAAGTTGGTTCTAGTGCCACTTTGAGATTTTGGCAAGAATAGTCTATGCATACTAGAACAAGGTGGTTCTAGTACTAAAACAAGTTGGTTTTAGTACCAGTTTGGTCATTTGGCAACTTAGGTCCCTCAAGTCCCTTTTCTTTCTACTTTAGCCACATTAACTGTATAACTCATTTAACACTTGACAATTTTAATCCCTTAAGTCTAAATCTCTTATATTTAAGACACATCAATCTCTCTATAATCATATTACATCTTCTTTGACTATTAAATTCACCATCGGGTTTGATGAGCTAATCACATAACACTTTCAACTTAACATTCGTTGACTAACCAATCATATCGAGTCTCCTGACTCATAAAAGTCTTTGTTTCATCTAAAGTCATACTCGTTTGAAAACGGGTTTTGGGTGTAACATTACGTGCCAAAACAGAAAGCCTAGCGATAGTAATGTAAACCCAATTAATGCAATAGACCTGATTTTTTCACAAACAGACAATAACGAAAACTATAAAAGTTAACTACTCCGTCCCTAAATAAATGTCCTGTTTGACTTTTCACAGTCAAACTGGTTCAACTTTGACCTTAAATATTTTTTTGTGTTATATAATACATGAGAAAAAATTATATCATTGAAAAATAAACTTAAAACTCAATCCATTCATATATTTTATATCAAATATTATATGACATACACAAAAATAATTAAGGTCAAAGTTACACATGTTTGACTCTGAAAAGTCAAATTGGACATTTATTTAGGGACGGAGGTAGTATTATTTACTCATTAATGCAAGAGTAATGAACGACTAGATTTGAAGATTCGAATTAAAGGGTTGTTAAGGATTCGTTAAATCGCCTATTCGTTAAATCATCAACGATGGTTTATTTCTGTCACTGACATGATTTGTCACATCTATCAAACCATCCAAGGGTTGCACACCTTGACTTACATTTACAAATTTTGTCATCCATCGTGCTAGAAATCAAATTCACTTATGCCAGCCTACACTACACACCTCATAACTAGTTATAATAGAGTTTAAATTTAAATAGTTAATTCTTTTGGAGTTTATATTAAATACTCAAAATGACACTAAAGTCGGCATCAATCATTCCCGTCTGTTCAGATTCACCCAAATTGGTAGCCTCTCAGTTGATCTTCTTAGGTGTTGACCTTTTTCCGGCTCTAGCTTCTTGCTAAATCTTCAAATTTAATTTATGTATTTTGACAACTGTTGCAAAAAAAAGTGTATGTTTTTGGGAAGAAGAACTATTCCATTTTACAATTTTACTGCTGACGTTTGACATGGTGACAAATTTATTTGTGGCGAGCTTGGTTAAACCTTAGACCGTTAACAGTTTTGACTCGTCCTGTAAGTATATCCATGCATGAAACTTTTTTTCCTTTGTTATAAATCCTTTTACTGTTTGAATTAAATAACAAAAACTTCCTTAAAAGTTTTCTAAAAATACATGGATTATTTATACTACTTATAACAGAGGAAGAACTCTCTCTCCAAAAATTTCAGATGTACAAAAAATTATGCATGATTTACAACACTTTAAATAAAGCAATTTTCATAAGTACTACAACTAAAGCATTGTGTACAACAAAAACTAGCATGAATCGAATTTCAGACCACTTTCCTTAGAATTCTACATTAATAGCATTAAAAACACCCTACACCTAATATTACAATAATTTAAACACAATGTATAACCCTCATTCTACATTAATAGCATTAAAAACACTCCTACACCTAATATTATAATCATTTATACACAATGTACAACTCTCATTCTACATTAATAGCATTAAAAATACCCCTACACCGTACCCAATATTACAATCATTTAAACACAATGTATTAACCTCCATCTTAACCTAGACATGAACCTGTGACCAAGACTTGACTCAATAAAACTCGTCTCAATACACAAGGCTGTGACCAAGCAAATTTATGTGTTGGAATGACTTCTCGTGATATTTTTATTAATTCTATTGAAAAATTTTATTTCAGTGTGCCTGCCGCTGCAACGCGCGGATACCCTGCTCGTAATTATAATTTTCCAATACATTACTAAAGACATTAATACTATATTTTAACCTTCGTGAAATGGTTATGATAATGAGGTCGTGAGATAGTGAGATTGTGTGGTCGTGATTGTTTAGTTTAATGTGAGGAGGTTCGAGGCGATTTGTTTTGTGGGCTTGGTTGTCGTCGGTTTGGTATGCTTGGTGGTCGAGTTAGTCTGAAGTAGTTTTTGGAGGGTCCAATTGTCCAAGTGTTGGTTTCAGGTGAGCAAAGGTCGGGTAGTTATTGGCGTGTGGTGACTTTACAATTTTGGAGTTGTCATCTTTGTCAACGGATTTTACACATCATTCTACCACCACTCGATTTATTTGCATGGTTGAAAGTATCTTGTGTGAGGTTTCAAGGTGTAGAGTGTTAAGGTCGTGTGTCATGTTCGTGGTGGGTTTTTTAACCCATAGTCATGTTTCTAAATCGGGTGTTGCCATTAAGTGGTTAGGTGTTGTGCTAGTGTTTGCAGGCGGGATGTTCGCTCCTTTGATTGTTAGATCTTCTACATTATCAACGGTTGTAGTATGTGAGGGTCGTTGTTCATCGAGATTGTTGTATTTCTACCAACTTGCTAGTTTTAATTTTATAAAAATATCTTGCCTTTAAAAAAATAAAAAATAAAATAAAATACTATATTTTAACCTACTTTTGTTATTAGAATCAATGTTTTGAAAACCGGGTTCAAAATCGACCCGGTCGAGTCACCGGGGATCGGGTCAACCGGTTCGACCAGTTGGACCGCCGGGTCAACCCGGTCTTGAATTTACTATTTTTTATTTTTTGACCGGGTCAACCGGTTCGACCACCGGGTCAACTGGTTCAACCGCCGGGTCAACTCGGGTTAACCCGGGTTTTTATGAAAATTTATTGAAAAAACGAAACCCGGCCGGGTTTCGAGAACCGGGTTGACCCGGGTCACTCAAAACCCGCCGGGTCAAACTGGTTAACCCGGTTTTAGAAAACCCGATTTTTTTACCCATTTTTTGGCCGGAACCGGTCGAACCAGTTAACCCGGCCGGGTCGACCCGGTTTCAAAACATTGATTATAATACTCCTTTATTTACAAATCTGGATAGATTTGTAAAATTTTTAAGTAACTTTGTTTGTCCATTAATGAATTTAACAATCTGTGGCCCTCTTCCTCCTACCTTTTTAATGGTAGCAATTTATGGAAGCATGACCCACTCTGCCAATTTTAGCTGCACATTATGGCCCTTATCATCAAACTTTAGTTTCACTTTCTACAACCAAATTATACATGTAAATTAATACCTAGTCTCCTCCTGTGGGGGTCCTTATTTAACTTTTACCCATTACTTAATACCCATACACCATGTGTGCACATGCATTACATCTGTCTCAAGCTAATAAATGGTTTTCTTCACAAACACATGCATTATCACAAGCTTGGAACAACTCAATTATCTTTTGAAGACAACGTATATTGATGGTTGGTGCTAATTCATTCTGCTGCTTGGGATTTGCAGGCATGTGTTTGAAGTTTCTTCACCCAAATTGAAAGCTCACACTTTCACAATGATGTCAAAGGGATATGATGTTAATATTTAAAAGTAACATCCGGAGACCTTTATTCATGGGAATTGAAGCACCTATGGTTGGAATAATGTTATACTACAAACATATAATATAGTACCACATAAAGATAGTCGAACACAATAGTACTCGTAATTTGTTAATTAATGCGAGTGTGAATGTATCCATACTTGCTAGATGAATCTCGCCGAATATAATAAATCTAACAAAGAGAAAAGCAAGAGAAGTTCGTACAAAGAATATATAGGCATAGTATCATATTCAATGTCAATCTTCTCTCTTGATCTTTGTTTGAGTTTATTATACCTAGAGTACCCTTCCATCTTTTTAACCTCAAAACTATAAATCATTCATTTTTATTTGGAGAAAAAAAGAAAAAAAGTAGAATGGAAATAAAAGAAAAAAAAATTGCATTTTCAAGGTTTATTATTATTATTATTATTATTATTATTATTATTATTATTAGAAAATTATTATTATTATTAATAATAAGAGAAGGGAGGAAATTATGCAAAAACAAGATTAAAAATCAAGTTTTTCTTTTTTCTTTTTTTCCTCTCTATCTATTTTTTTTCTTTCCATTTTATACTCGACAAAATAGAGTTGTGCTATCTCTCTAAATTTGATTTCTGATGCACGTTACAACATAGACATACTTTTATGACATATGATGATTAGCTGCTTTTGCCTAACAATCCGTATATAAGTTTTCTCCTTAATTTCTGTATCTCAAGTCACTTCCAAGAGTTTCGTTTTCTATATTTATGTGTAGAATGCATTAGATGTTTTTATTATTTCCTTCAATTTTAATTTTCTCCATTTTCATAATCTCTTGCAAGACATTGCCATATATTACCATATTTTTATTTAAAAATATTTCTTTTGCCTCTCTAGCTTTTATATTCTTTTTAGCAAAATCTTTTTTGACACATTCTCGTTAACTTAACTCTTGCAATTTTGTCACTCTTGAATTTCCATTTTTAAGGAAGATTGGTCATTTCCATCTTTAATAAGATTAATGACATGCAAGGTGCTTTATTAAGAAGTAAATATGGGAGAATTCAACTTTACAGATAACAAGCCTTTCCAAAAGAAAACGATTTATAACCCTAACAAAGAGCTCTTACTCAACTGTGTAACAGCCTATCTCCCTCTTTATTTTCTTTGCTAGGCACTAGCACCTTAATTGCTAGCCACGCGTTTTAATCAAATGTTACAAACTTATATGAAAAAATGATTGGTAAAGATGAAGATAAATAATGAGTGTATGATGACACTTGTGAGAATTACATGTATTAGGCCTTTATCCATACCATTTAGTATGTTTATTTATCATTACTATTTCGGGAATAATATCATATAATTGTTTGACTTAGTTAAATCTTGGCATGATTGTAATGATCGCATGATTGGTTGTTCAAAAGTTTGAGACAGAGGTTAAACATGTTTTCTTTCGGATAGATAACCATTTAGGGTAAACACGAAAGACACAAACAAATTTAATTAATTAATTTATAAAAATACTATAATATACCTTTCCGGGGTAGTATCTTGTAAGATGGATTGCCCTAGAAGCTTAAACATGTGAGAACTGATACGTGGGGATCGCACCAGGTTTTACCTCTCGAGGGATCTTGAGAAGCTTACAACCCCGACCAGGCAGTGTACCTGATCGTTGTAGTATAGTATAGTGACAAGTACCGGGGGATTGATCGTTCAACTCAGGAATAGTGTGGCCAGGATTAGAAAGCCTCCTAAACTAATTATACTAATGTGGTGGTAACAATAATGAGGAAAGTTCTGTTTACTTAGGTTTCATTACTCTCTAAATATCTTTTACAGGTTGATAGCTTGTTACAATTGCATGGATGACGGGTCATATTCCTTAATACTAGTCGTAGGGCCGTGTACAATATTCCCTAACTCTATAGGATCCTACTTCACTCCATATCGAGCCGTTAGAAACTCCTAACATGGGATCATTAGAATTCTCCTACGCATTAAATACAACCAAAAATTGTAGTACACCTCCGATCATGTTTCTTAAGACCTTCAAGCAAGTTACCAATGGAAGTCTGCTAGTTTTCTTAACCATAAAATCGAATACAATCATCCGTAACAACTATAAACAAACAATCAACCCATAATTAACATCTAGGTTTCATTACATCTAAGCAAACACAAAAGAAATCTAGCCTAGCTTGTTAAATAGAAGACAAGCGTAAGATATAATCAAACAACACATAGACATATTAATTGATTTGAAAGAGTACTTATTTCCAATTGAACATGAAAGATTCAAAGGGTTGAAACCCTTGAAAAAACTGGAAAATTCGACCTAGGGTTTTTCCCTCAAAGTTGCACCCTAATGACTGAAATTTGGAAAACCATATATAGATTTTACAAGGTGACGGCGTCATGTGTTAAGTTGTGACGCCGTCAACTTGCCGCCTTAATAGAAATCATATTGCCTAGATTTGATTTTGACGCCGTCATGTATAAAAATCTTCCGGGCCGTCATGTACAAATGGACCCTAACGGCCTTGGTGACGCCGTCAAGTCCTATACTTGAAAACACTCTAGACCGTCACGTGTATTTTCCACATCCACCTCTTTTGTAACTCTTGACACCGTCATGTGGAGAACCTTGACGCCGTCAAGTACTGTTCCAAGCAAAGAAAATTGAGACTTTGCCGTTTTCTTCACTTTTATGCTCCAAAAACGTACAAAATGCTTCATGATTGATGCTAAACAGTCAACTTAAATTGACCAGGTAAATGGTCAACAAATTCAAACTACCTAGACCAATACTCTGTGGATAGTATAGTGTGTCCCCGGGTCGTTATGTCCCGGCGAGATTGAAATGGTGCTTTGGAAATCGTTTATGGGAATAAGTGGCACTGAGGACAGTAGCCAAGATGATATGGAATTGATTTTGCTACTGATATTTTGGTATTTGTACACAGATATAATATTCACAATTAACAGATATACAGGTATATTCACAAATTTACAATTTGGATCACGTAACAGACAGAAAAGTGGGTTTTGGTAAATTACAAACTACAGGGGGTGCAAATGAAACTTTTGAAAACTCAAAATTAAAAAGAAATTTGAAAATGAAAATGAAATTATAAAAGTGATTATTATAATATTTAAATATTATTCAATTAATAAAACTATTTAAAATCTAATTTCAATCTAATTTCAATTATCTAAAAATGAGAAAGATTACAAATTAAACTAAAAATTTGCAAAAATAATTTTTAAACTTAGAATTGAACTTGAAGAAAGTATAAAAAAAATAAAAAAAATATTTTTGTCTTTTTATGGGTTTTTTGTTAATTAAAAACTATTTAACTTAATTAAACTATTTAAACTAATTTAAATTACAAATAATACTAAATTAACTTAGAAAATTATGAGAAAATTTATAAAATTATTTAACCATCACAGGAATCCTACAAAATTATAAAAACTTCTAAAAATTATATTTTTGCTTTTTCACTAATTAATTACCTTTTAATTAATTTAAATCTAATTTAAATAACTAAAATAAGAAAAAATGGAAAATGAACAGTATAAACTAAAAATATATTTTCTAAAAGTCTTAACTAATTTATAAAACTTAGAAAAATTATAAAAACTTACTGTTGTTACTAAAAAATTTAAGAAAACTAATTAATAATTAATATCACCTATTTAATTAATTAAACTAGTTTTAAATCTAATAAATAGTAAAATAATCAGGAAAAATCTAAGAAAATTATTTTAAATACTTAAAGGTACTAGAAAATTTAGAAAATTATAGAAATGGACAAGTGCTTATAAATAAGCTGAAATGAAAAATGAAAAAGATAATTTCTATTAAATAGAAGCTATCACTATTTTTATGTTTGGTTTTTTGGAGTTTTTCTTTTTGACAGATAAATATAAGATAAAAATAAGATACTTTTGTGAAACAACTTTTTACAAAGCTTAAAAATAAGCTGTGTGCACCCCCTTATCTTAAACAGTTGACTTTTATTGACCAAATGGCAAATTAAGCACAAATGACTGAATGTGGGGACCACAATGATGAAACTAGGTACAAATAAGCTAAAGTGACTTAAATAAGCTAAAAACAATAAGCAAAAAGCACTGATAAGCCAATAAGATACAAATAAGCACTTTTGAAAACTTACACTTAACACAGAAATGGGACTGACTTTGGGGTGGATTCCAGGTGGGGTCCACTTGTTCCTAGGTCAAACAAAGGGTCAAACTATGATCCCTGGTAGGAGAGGGGTTAACTAAAGCCAAATGTGGGTTGTGGGACCCACTGGGTTGGGCTGCAGCCACCACCAAAGTTGATGGTGTAGTGGTGGTATGCTGGTGCAGGGGAGGTCAGTCCCCCTGCAAGTGACTTTGGTTAGGTGTGGGGTCCACAAACAAATTTACAAAAATGTAACAAAGGTGAGACCTCAAAGTAGAGCTGATAGACTATGATTAGGAACAAATTTCAAGCTCTAAACTTTAGTACTAAATTCTACAAAAATCCTGGAAGTTTTGCAAAATCTGAGAGCACACTTTTTGAGAAAATTTGTAAAATTGACTTTGGTGACTTTTGATCCTACTTTACTGATTAAACATGTTGTATTAAGCTAAGATTAGGCTATAGGGAGCTTAGTAACTAACTTATTTGATGATATGGTGGTTTATGAATCTGAAAACCTCAACAGTACAGAGAAATGAAGGCTTATATGTTGATTTTGACTTTTTATCAAATAAGACTTGAATATTTTGGATGTTTTGAGCCAATATTACCCTAAGTAACTTGTATAAACCAGAAATAACAACAATAACAAATCACAACACTTAGGAATTCATTGATCCAAACACACCTTATGTGTTGATTGTTTTGTGTTTTGGGAAGCAAATGATCACTAGGGCTTTTAGGGCTTTTTCAACTAATCCACACTGACTTTTTATGTTATATTAAGTATAAATAAGCACTTAGAAACAAGTTACAACCACAAACAATCAAGAGTACTAATTATGCTATATTGACTGTTTAAACTAGGATTTAAAATAACTACAAATTTTAACAAACAAGTTATATATATTAAGCTATAGATTAACTAAACAACACTCAATTAAGCACAAACAAACACAGATTATCAAATACAAGCAAGCAATCAGAAACTAAGATTTTTAGAGGAAAATTTAAATGAGCAAATTCTTACAAACCACCCCTAGCATGAACAAGGAGTTTTCCACTGATGCCTATCTTTAGATAGGCTACTCCACTTCCAAGCTTTGCCCTTCAACACCTCAGAAACCTGAAATCAAACTCAAAAGCAAATACAGTTGACTATGTTTGACTTTTTTATATTTTTGAACTTTTTCTAGTATTACTGAGTTTTAATTGTCTCTATAAGCTTTAACAAGCTTAAGGAACCTAAGTGAGCCTATCTCAGTCCATGATCCTTGATACAAGTGACAATTAAGCTTATTGAGAAATGCAGAAATTGAGAAAATTGCAATGACAAAGAATAGAACTGAAACCTTGGTTTTTATTTCTTAAAAAGATTTAGAGTACACTAAAATAACTACTACAATGCTTGAAATAGGAAAATTACACTGAAATTGAAAGCTTAATTTAAATTCGACACTAAGAATACTTAATTAACTACTTTTGGTCTTCCTTGCATTCTTCTCCTTTTATAGCTTGAATTTAGGGTTCCCTTGCCTTCTGTAAGCAAATCCCATCAGCAATTGGGGCCATTGGATCACTGAGATGCCCTAATTTGATGTCACGTGTTTTGGCGGGAAATACTTTTTTGCAATTTGATTCTGATAACAGACAAAAGGGGGGGGGGGGGGGGGGGGGGGGTGGGTGGTGCATTAAATGCTGAGGTGAGGGTGGAGTGTAGTGGTTTGGGCGGTGGATTAGACATGGATGGTGGGGGTGGTGGTGATGGGATGGGCAAGTTGGATGTGGGGGAGGCTGGGAGAGGGAAGGGATGATGTTTGACTCGGTTTGACCGAAGTCAAACCCTTTGACCCCGTTGTATTATTTTGGGTGTGGGCTGAGTTGCATGGGCCTAGGAGAGAAAGGGAGTGGGCTGGGTGGTTTAATGGATTGGATTTGGTTTTTGGTTTTGAAATAATAATAAGGGTCCGGTTATGGTTTTGTATTTCACAAGGACCATTTTTGTAATCATTCGAAAGTTGGAGGGTGAAACTTGGCCATCTTCCAAAGTATTTCAAAGGGTCTTTCTTGCCAAGTTATGAATAGTATGAGGTCCAATATTGATTTTTCCATTTTAATTTCACCATGGACTATTTTTGCCAAACTTTCAAACTTCAGGGACCATTTGTGTAATTTCACCAAAATTTTCCACCAAGGACCAATCCTGCCATAAAAGATTAGTGCAAGGACAAAATTTGTTTTTCTTAAAGTTTTTAATATCCCAAGGACCATTTTTGACAATTTTCAAAGTTCAGGGACTAAACTTGACTTTTTGTGAAACTTTGCACCAAAGGACTAATTGTGTAACTTTTTGATTTAAAAGGACCTTTGGTGACTTTTTCAAGTTTTTAGAACAGCCAGGGACTATATTTGACAACTTTTGAAAGATGAGGGACTAAAACTGCCAATATTGCAAACTTTGTGCGTTTTTCATCTATTTTTGATTATTTTGCATTTGAAACATGTAAAACACTTTCCTGGGATATTTTTACTATTTTGATTCAATATTGAGTGTTTTTAGATGTTTTGGCAGCTCAGAAAAGGTAAAAATGATGAGTATTTACACACTCATCAATCCCCCACACTAAAACATTGCTAGTCCCTAGCAATCTTTTGAGAAAAACTTGATGGATTTGAAAATCTCTTTACCAAAAGCCATCACTTCTGGAGTAGCCAGGTGTAAGAACTGTGGCACACCTGATAACCATGTGATTTTGAGCAAACCACCAGCTGTCAACGGATTTGATTAGTCTTTACCAAAAGCCGTTTGCTTCTGGACTAGCCAGCATCTTGATGGACTAAGTCAACATCTTGGTGAGCTGATTACCCATTATGGATTTTCCACGGCCTTTTACCATAAGCCATAATCTTGTGGGCTAGCCAACTCATTCGCTTTATGGGATATGGGGAGTTGAGGAACCATACAATTTTTGTCAAATTGCAAGCCATCAACGGGTTTGAGATGTCTTTACCAAGAGCCGTTTGCTCCTGGACTAGCCAATCCATTTGTCATTTAGACTTTGGTGGACTAATTACCACAAAAATTTTTGAAATAAAGTGAAAATTTTTTTAAAAATTTAGGCCTAAAAATGGGGGTACTTAGAAAGTTTTGTGATAAAATTCGTAAGAATTCCCCCCCCCCCCACACTAGAATTGAATATTGTCCTCAATATTCAAAGTCCCGGCTATTATGCTGAATCTCTGAACGGGAAAAGATAATATTCGAAACTAACTGTGGAAATATCGATTTTATTTTTCACTTTATTTATCTGTACATATAAACATTTTTCATCTTTTTTTTTTTTTTTTTTTTTTTTTTTGAACTGAAACCTATATACATATTTACTTTTCAAAAGGTGGGGGACGGCCACTCCCCCATACTAGAGTGGTAGAAAGTAGAAAGAAGTCAGAAATACGGGTGAAAACCCATATATTTTGCTAATTTTTGTTCACCGAGTCACTAGCTTGACTCGATCCCCGAATTCATTGGTCCATAGGGAAAGTTTGGAGATCAGGGACAACCATGGGTGGTATGTCCTCTCCAAAATAATGTTTCAAACGATGACCATTCACTTTGAAATTGGGACCTTCGGGTTGAGATAACTCAACAGTCCCATATGGATATACTTTAGTAACAGTGAATGGTCTTTAATTTCCCCGAGAAGATCTTTAACCTTGAGTTGAAAAGAAGGACTCTGTCACCGACGTTGAAAACGCGGTTCTTAATCTTAGAGTCGTGAATCTTCTTTGTCTTTTCTTTGTAGATCAAAAAGTTCTCGTAGGCTTGATCACGAAGTTCGTTTAATTCATTGAGTTGAACTTTACGGTGATCACCCGCTTTATGAAGGTCATAGTTTGCATATTTCAAGGCCCAATAGGCTTTGTGCTCGAGCTCGATCGGTAAATGACATGCCTTCCCGTATACAAGCTTGTATGGAGTACACCCGATGGGTGTTTTGTAAGCTGTACGGAAGGCCCAGAGTGCATCATCTAGTTTATTCGACCAGGAAGCACGGTTTTCACCTACGGTCCTCTCAAGAATCCATTTAATACCATGGTTTGAAACCTCCACCTGCCCACTTGTTTGTGGGTGATACGCGGTAGAAAGACGATGAGTAACACCGTACTTAAGCATGACTTTTGCAAATTGATCATTGCAAAAGTGTGTACCGCGATCACTAATGATGGCACGTGGAGTTCCAAAACGAGCAAAGAGGGATTTCAAAAATTTCACAACAACTCGGGCATCGTTAGTGGGTAAGGTCTTAGCCTCAACCCATTTTAACAAGTAGTCAACAGCCACGAGAATATATTTGTTTCCACGGGAAGATGGGAATGGCCCCATAAAATCAATGCCCCAGACGTCAAAGATTTCACAAACTTGAATGGCATTTTGTGGCATTTCGTTCTTTTGTGAAATATTACCGTGACGTTGACAAGCATCACAAGCTTTGACTAACTCAAGGGCATCCTTATAGATCGTGGGCCAATAGAAACCGAAATCAAACACCTTTTTGGCGGTGTAGTTAGGACTATGGTGGCCCCCGGTGGGTCCAGCATGGCAAGCCTTGAGAATATCAGCGGCTTCCTGTCCGTGTATACATCGCCTGATGACTTGATCGGCACAGATTTTGAAGAGAAAGGGGTCGTCCCAGAAGTAATGTCTAACGTCTTTGAAGAATTTGTTCTTCTGTTGGGACGTCATCCCCTTCACGATGAAGTTACCCGCATGGTAATTTGCAAAGTCGGCAAACCATGGGGTAGTAGAGTCACCACGAAAAGCAACCGCATTGAGTGTCTCGAGAGGAAATGTTTCATTTATTTCCTGTTTCTCGGACACATCCTGATGAGGGTTCTCTAATCGTGAAAGATGATCAGCAGCAAGGTTCTTAGCTCCCTTTTTATCACGGATAATGATATCAAATTCTTGGAGGAGGAGAACCCAACGGAGAAGTCCCGGCTTTGCATCTTGCTTTGCAAATAGGTACTTCAAAGCCGAGTGATCCGTACACACTACGCAATTGGTCAAGATTAAGTATGGCCGGAATTTCTCAAAGGCATACACCACAGCTAGGAGTTTGTTTTCAGTAGTGGTGTAATGACTCTGAGCCTCGGTCATAGTTTTGCTTGTGTAGTGTATAGGCTGAGAGTATTTTGCTTTATGTTGCCCCAAGACCGCACCTATGGCAAAATCACTAGCATCGCACATAAGCTCAAAAGGTAGGTCCCAATCGGGGGCAACAAGAATCGGTGCCTCGGTAAGCTTTTTCTTTAATGTTTCAAAAGCTTCGATGCACTCAGGAGAGAAGATGAAAGGAGCATCCTTCTCGAGGAGATGGGTCATAGGCCGGGCAATCTTAGAGAAATCTTGGATAAACCTACGGTAGAAGCCGGCATGACCCAAAAAGCTCCTGACACCATTAACGGTGGTGGGATGAGGTAATTTAGCAATGACATCGATTTTAGCTTTGTCAACCTCAATCTCGTTTTTTGAAATTTTATGGCCGAGGACAATGCCCTCTTTAACCATAAAGTGACTCTTCTCCCAGTTGAGACTTAAATTCGTTTCTTTGCAACGTTTAAGCATCTGTTCCAAGTGGGAGAGACAGGTCTAGAATGAATCCCCGATGACTGAAAAGTCATCCATAAATACCTCCATGGTTTTCCAGATCATGTCGGAAAAGATAGACATCATGCACCTCTGGAACGTGCCTGGTGCATTACATAAGTCGAAAGGCATACGTCTGTAAGCAAAAGTTCCGTAGGGGCATGTGAAGGTAGTCTTCTCTTGATCCTGGGGATCAATGGGGATTTGGAAGTAACCCAAAAAACCATCGAGGAAGCAGTAGTATTCATTTCCCGCAAGTCTTTCGAGCATTTGGTCCATAAAAGGGAAAGGAAAATGGTCTTTACGGGTGGCTTCATTCAACTTTCGATAGTCAATACATACTCGCCAACCCGTGACCAATCGAGTTGGAATCAACTCGGTATCCTCGTTGGTGACAACGGTAATGCCACCCTTTTTAGGAACACAATGAATTGGGCTAACCCAAGGACTGTCAGATATAGGGTAAATCAATCCCGCATCAAGAAGTTTTAGAACCTCTTGTTTGATAACTTCGTGGATTTTGGGATTTACCCTTCTCTGTTGTTACACTGCTAGCTTAAAGTCATCCTCCATTAAGATTTTATGAGTACAAAAGTTCGGGCTTATGCCCTTAATGTCTGAGAGTTTCCAAGCAATTGCTTGTTTGTGTGACTTAAGAACCTTTAGGAGTGCTGCCTTTTCCTCATCTTTTAAGTCTTTAGCAATAATGACGGGCAATTTATTATCACCCTCCAGAAATGTATATTCTAGATGAGGAGGCAAGTCCTTGAGCTCAGCGTCGGGAAAGTCTTCAGTTATTTCAACAATTTTGACTTCTGCTTTATGAAGTATTTTTGGAGACAGAGAGGGTGAAGGAGCGTCATTTAACAATCTTTCAAGGAGAAGAATGTCCCCCTCTGGGTCAAGATAGTTTTCATCAATCTCATGTGGGATTGAGCTATCTTGAGCAAGAAAAGCCTCGACCTCTTCCAGAAGGAAGTCACCTCCCTCAAACGGAGTGAGTGAAGGGGAAGAGTTGGAAATGATAGGATCAGTAGAAGGAGTGGTACTGTCACTTGCTGAGAAACCAAGGACTTCTTGAGAAGACTCCTCAGACACAACATCGATGATGTCAATTCGGTTAACCGTTTTAGCGTCATAGTTTGAGGAGTATCTTGAAGTCTGATCAAGATTGAATGTGATGGCTTCACCATCAACACGTAGAGTGATTTCTTCTTCGAATACATCAATTAAAGCACGACCCGTTCTTAAGAATCCCCTCCCGAGAATGAGAGGGACTCGTGGGTCAGCATCGAAATCAACAATCACGAAATCTGCCGAAAAATGGAACTTTCCTACTTTCACGAAGATATCTTCGGCAATGCCGAGAGGACGGGATATAGTACGGTCTGCAAGCTCGAGAGTCATGCAGGTAGGAGTGAGAGCAGGAAGAGAGATTCTTTTCCAGACTGTGTAAGGCATCAGGTTAATGCTTGCGCCAAGATCGGCCAAGGCAAAGCATTCAACCATCCCCGGGAAAACACAAGGAATGAGAAATTTCCCAGGATCTCCAAGCTTTTCAGGAAGCTTTTTCAAGAGCACTGCTGAGCAATGCTCGTTAAGTGGAGTTTTTGCCATTTCACAGAGTTTTTCTTTGTTGCTTATCAAATTTTTGATTGTTGAAGCAAATTTAGGCATGAGAAGAAGAGCATCCGCGAAGCTAATATCGAAATGTAATTTTTGGAAAATTTGATAAAATTTTTCCATCTGATGGTTAGCTTTTTCGCGGTTCTTTTGATCATTCAAACGTGAAGGATATGGAATCGAAGGCTTAGGATCATTCTTTGGAATTTTATCAGAACTCACAGGAGGATCAAATACAACTTTCGACTTATAAGTCGGGACCGGGACAACTTGAGGGTGGACGTTGTTGATACCTCCATTATTAGTAGGAAGTACCTTGTCCGTGGTAACCTCAGGTTCATGTTCCGCTACCTTAGTAGGAGGAAAAGAAGATGTAGAGGGAATCGAGGGTCCATTGTATGATACCCCACTTCGGGTGGTGATCGCTTTGACATCGCCCCTCGGGTTAGCGATCGTGTTGCTCGGTAGTGTACCCGGGCCCGAGGGTCGATCATTTAAAGACTTCTGAAGCTCAGAGATCTTGCTGATCAATAACCGATTCGTTTCCTCTTGTGCTTTCATGAATTGTTTTAGCACTTCATCGGAGGAAGACGAGGGTGGAACAACGTTTTGAGGAGGATTTTGAACACGGTTGTTTTGAAAATTCCCTTGATTTTGATTGTTGTTACCCTGAAAATTGTTTCTCTGATTGAAATTACCCTGATTGTAATTCCCTTGATTTTGGTTTCTTTGAAAATTTCCTTGAAAACCTTGATTTTGATTGCCATTTTGAAAATTGTTTTGATTAAAATGACTTTGATTTTGATTCGGGTTTTGGAAATTTGAGTTTTGACCTTCGTTAAAATTCTAATTCGAGTTACGGTTTTGATTTTGGTTAAAACCGGGAGGTCCGAGAAAATTGTTGGAACGGTAGCTTAAGAGATTTCGGTCCCCTTGTGGTAGGTAAGAATTACCCCCCGTGTTATAGGAACCGTGAGCAGCATAAACATTCTCTTGAGGAAAGCCAGCAGTAGCTGGACACTCGGAATAAAGATGTGGGCCCCCACAAGTTTCACAACTTTGGGCCACGGCTTTCACTTGTTGATTTTGAACCTGATTTTGCATCGTTTGGTTCATTCTCAACACAGCCGTAGAAATATCATCCATCTTTTTGGTAAGAGCAATTATTTCAGGAGATGATGATGAAGGAGTAACTGAGTGGCATGACGCATCCCTCTCTGCAGAGGAATCCCAAAAGTTATGGTGGGCAGTCATGTTCTCAATCAAGTCATAGCACTCTTCGGGACGCCTTTTCATAAAGGTCCCACCAGCAGCAGCATTGAGAATATCCCGGTGCCTCAATGTCAGACCATTATAGAAGGTATCTATGATGGTAACTTTTAACATATTGTGGTTAGGGCACCGATCAATAGCTAGCTTATAACGTTCCCAAGCCTCAAAAAGAGACTCATCGGGACGTTGCCAGAAGTTGCTGATATCATTTCGTAACTTGGTAACCATGGAAGGTGGAAAATATTTTGCTAAAAACTTGGTTACCATTTCATCAAAGGTACGAATAGAATTCTTTGGGAGTCGGTCAAACCATGCAGTGGTATGATGAGTGAGAGAATAGGGGAAGAGGAATAGCCAGAGGGCATCATCGGTAACACCATGCTGTTTCATGCTTTGGGTGACCGTGAGGTATTTATCAAGATGCTTGTTAGCATCGTCACCCGGTAATCCGTAAAATTGACATGAATTCTGGACTTGTTGGATCATGTGGTGCCTGAGACCAAAGTCCGTAGCCTCAATAGTAAGTGGTGCAATAGGCCCACCCCGCCCTTGCATGGTAGGCTGGCACAGCTCCTCCATCGTTCGGAGATCAGGAGCTGGCACTTCACTGGGAGGGTCAGGGGGTGGTAATGGTGGTGGTGGCTCATCGGCCATTTCGGTTTTTGGTTCTTCTATAACAGTACGTAGCTCGGGTACGTTTTTCTGATGTTTACGTTTTGTTTGTGACCGAGTGCGCATGCACTAAAAACAATTTTTCAAAACAAGATCGAGACAAAACCACAGTGAACTTAAACCAATAATCACACGTGAATGGCTTTTTTAAAAAAGGTACACCACTCACAGGGATACAAAGGCAAGTTTTAATCTTAAGTTTGGGAACTTATTATATCCACACCCTCAGTTGGTAGGTGTTCAGCCTTGGTTTGCGGTGGTAAGATTTTATGTATTTATTAATTTGAAAAACTGCTTTACGCTTATGGGTGTGTGTGCAGAAAACTTGGGAAATATTTTTGGAACTGATTCGTTAACCGAAATCGTTCTTTTAAGATTACTCGCAGGCTGGCGGGAGGAAAGAATGGATTCCTCTTCAGTTCGCAATTTAATGTCAGAACTTACCTTAAACCAACTGTTTCAGGTTGTAATCTTAAAGGAAACGAAGTAATTTAACTTCACAGTTTGTTTTGTTGTTTTTGATTTTTTTTGGTGTTTTTAACACTTTAGGAAAAGTGTTAATGAACTTTTTGATATGATTATATTTTTACAAAATCTTTTTACAAATTTGTGTGAAATTTGCACAGGGAGGGTTTTGAAAAACCACTAAACTTAAAACGATTTTTAAAAACACGCAACAACCTCCCCGACAGCGACGCCAAAATTTGATTGATGTTAAACAGTCAATTTAAATTGACCAAGTAAATGGTCAACAAATTCAAACTACCTAGACCAATACTCCGTGGATAGTATAGTGTGTCCCCGGGTCGTTATGTCCCGATGAGATTGAAATGGTGCTTTGGAAATCGTTTATGGGAATAAATGGCTCTGAGGACAGTAGCCAAGATGATATGGATTTGATTTTGCTACTGATATTTTGGTATTTGTACACAGATATAATATTCACAATTAACAGATATACAGGTATATTCACAAATTTACAATTTGGATCACGTAACAGACAGAAAAGTGGGTTTTGGTAAATTACAAACTACAGGGGGTGCAAATGAAACTTTTGAAAACTTAAAATTAAAAAGAAATTTGAAAATGAAAATGAAATTATAAAAGTGATTATTATAATATTTAAATATTATTTAATTAATAAAACTATTTAAAATCTAATTTAAATTATCTAAAAATGAGAAAGATTACAAATTAAGCTAAAAATTTGCAAAAATAATTTCCAAACTTAAAATTGAACTTGAAGAAAGTATAAAAAAAATAAAAATAAATATTTTTGTCTTTTTATGGGTTTTTTGTTAATTAAAAACTATTTAACTTAATTAAATTATTTAAACTAATTTAAATTACAAATAATACTAAATTAACTTAGAAAATTATGAGAAAATTTATAAAATTATTTAACCATCACAGGAATCCTACAAAATTATAAAAACTTCTAAAAATTATATTTTTGCTTTTTGACTAATTAATTACCTTTTAATTAATTTAAATCTAATTTAAATAACTAAAATAAGAAAAAATGGAAAATGAACAGTAGAAACTAAAAATATATTTTCTAAAAATCTTAACTAGTTTATAAAACTTAGAAAAATTAAAAAAACTTACTGCTGTTACTAAAAAATTTAAGAAAACTAATTAATAATTAATATTACCTATTTAATTAATTAAACTAGTTTTAAATCTAATAAATAGTAAACTAATCAGGAAAAATCTAAGAAAATTATTTTAAATACTTAAAGGTACTAGAAAATTTAGAAAATTATAAAAATGGACAAGTGCTTATAAATATGCTGAAATGAAAAATGAAAAAGATAATTTCTATTAAATAGAAGCTAGCACTATTTTTATGTTTGGTTTTTTGGAGTTTTTCTTTTTGACAGCTAAATATAAGATAAAAATAAGATACTTTTGTGAAACAACTTTTTACAAAGCTTAAAAATAAGCTGTGTGCACCCCCTTATCTTAAACAGTTGACTTTTATTGACCAAATGGAAAATTAAGCACAAATAACTGAATGTGGGGACCACAATGATGAAACTAGGTACAAATAAGCTATAGTTACTTAAATAAGCTAAAAACAATAAGCAAAAAGCACTGATAAGCTAATAAGTTATAAATAAGCACTTTTGAAAACTTGCACTTAACACAGAAATGGGACTGACTTTGGGGTGGATTCCAGGTGGGGTCCACTTGTTCCTAGGTCAAACAAAGGGTCAAACTATGATTCCTGGAAGGAGGGGGGTTGACTAAAGCCAAATGTGGGTTATGGGACCCACTGGGTTGGGCTGCAGCCACCACCAAAGTTGATGGTGTAGTGGTGGTATGCTGGTGCAGGGGAGGTCAGTCCCCCTGCAAGTGACTTTGGTTAGGTGTGGGGTCCACAAACAAATTTACAAAAATGTAACAAAGGTGAGACCTCAAAGTAGAGCTTATAGACTATGATTAGGAATAAATTTCAAGCTCTAAACTTTAGTACTAAATTCTATAATAATCTTGGAAGTTTTGCAAAATTTGAGAGCACACTTTTTGAGAAAACTTGTAAAACTGACTTTAGTGACTTTTGATCCTACTTTACTAATTAAACATGTTGTATTAAGCTATGATTAGGCTATAGGGAGCTTAGTAACTAACTTATTTGATGATATGGTGGTTTATGAATCTGAAAACCTCAACAGTACACAGAAATGAAGGCTTATATGTTGATTTTGACTTTTTATCAAATAAGACTTGAATATTTTGGTTGTTCTGAGCCAATATTACCCTAAGTAACTTGTATAAACTAGAAATAACAACAATAACAAATCACAACACTTAGGAATTCATTGATCCAAACACACCTTATGTGTTGACTATTTTATGTTTTGGGGAGCAAATGATCACTAGGGCTTTTATGACTAATCCACACTGACTTTTTATGTTATATTAAGTATAAATAAGCAGTTAGAAACAGGTTACAACCATAAACAATCAAGAGTACTAATTATGCTATATTGACTGTTTAAACTAGGATTTAAAATAACTACAAATTTTAACAAACAAGTTATATATATTAAGCTATAGATTAACTAAACAACACTCAATTAAGCACAAACAAACACAGATTATCAAATACAAGCAAGCAATCAGAAACTAAGATTTTTAGAGGAAAATTTAAATGAGCAAATTCTTACAAACCACCCCTAGCATGAACAAGGAGTTTTCCACTGATGCCTATCTTTAGATAGGCTACTCCACTTTTTTATACAGTTGACTCAAAAGCAAATACAGTTGACTATGTTTGACTTTTTTATATTTTTGATCTTTTTCTAGTAATACTGAGTTTTAATTGTCTCTATAAGCTTTAACAAGCTTAAGGAACCTAAGTGAGCCTATCTCAGTCCATGATCCTTGATACAAGTGACAATTAAGCTTATTGAGAAATGCAGAAATTGAGAAAATTGCAATGACAAAGAATAGAACTGAAACCTTGGTTTTTATTTCTTAAAAAGATTTAGAGTACACAAAAATAACTACTACAATGCTAGAAATAGAAAAATTACACTGAAATTGAAAGCTTAATTTAAATTCGACACTAAAAATACTTAATTAACTACTTTTGGTCTTCCTTGCATTCTTCTCCTTTTATAGCTTGAATTTAGGGTTCCCTTGCCTTCTCTAAGCAAATCCCATTAGCAATTGGGGCCATTGGATCACTGAGATGCCCTAATTTGATGCCACGTGTTTTGGCGGGAAATACTTTTTTGCAATTTGATTCTGATAACAGATAAGGGGGGGGGGGGGTGGTGCATTAAATGCTGAGGTGAGGGTGGAGTGTAGTGGTTTGGGTGGTGGATTAGACATGTGTCACAACTCGTAATTTCCGGTCATCTTTCCAAACCTCGACAATTTACTATTCACAAGTTACTATTCACCATTTACTATTCATCGATCACTATTCATCGTTTTTGAGGTCAATTTGACATTTCGAGAAACATTCGGAAATTTTACTATTCACTTGATACTATTCATTCCCGAGAGAAAACCACTATTCACGTGCATTACTCATTTCATCGTAAACTTAGTTTACGGGTATTCAAAATTCGCGTAACCGTATTGGTTCAGGAGCGAATTCATGCATTATCATTGGGACATCTCATACGGACTAGAAATAGTCTTCATATCATCATTGAGGCACTTGCATACTATTCCACTCGTAGGGTATTCAAATTATATTTTTAATATAATTAACGAATTACGTATGTTTATTTTAAATAAACACTAATACGCGAACTATAAACGAGAATAACACGTCCGACACTCCCGACTATGATCCCAATATATTTTTATACTCATTCTTATAATATAAAAATTATAATATTAATTTACCCGGTGTTTCCAAATCAATGACTATATTTCACGGTTGAAGCTTATTACTCAGTCGGTTTGCGATATTTCAACCCGATAATTATTCTAATACTCGTTTCTCACCAGGAATAATATTTTACAACTTTTACAACTTCGTCGTATTTTATTTCACCTCGGTAACATTTGTTTTTAGTTAACTCGGTACCCGGTAACACCTAATACCCTACAAAAACCAACTAATACTTACACATTGAGACAAGAATATTAATTATCCACAACTAGCTCCCCACTTTTCCCCTTTTCACGCCCAAATGCCCCCCACTAGGTCCAAGATAGCTTTTGATTTTCTTAGACCAAGACTAGTACATGAAAATATCTACTCTTTTACTTATAATAATACAAATAACTAAAGAAAAACTCATCTTTCTTCCTCCCTATTGTGTATGATCGGCCAAGAGAAGAACCAAGAAGGAAAACATTAATTTTTCCAAGATCAAGTGATTTTACAACTCTAGTATACTTCTATTTTGGGTTTTGAAATAAAAACCAAGAAGTATTTAGGTACCTAGTTACTTTAAACACCTTCAAACTACTAGTAAGCTTTTCTTGATCTTTCTTAATGTTTCATATATTTATTTTATGTATTTTCAAGTCATAGTAGTAGATCATGCATATATATATATGTTATATATACCACTTTTACAATAATACTCTTTAATCTTAGATCTATAATTTTTATTAGTAACTTCAAGAGATCCACCAAGATTGGTGATGTTTAGGAACCCATGACACCCTAAGAAGGTGTATGGTAGGATTAGGCTAGTTTTATGGTGATTGAAAGTGGTTTGGTTAAGCCTTGAACAAGTTACAAACTAGAAAACTCATTTTTGGCACTAATAGAAAAGTGGCTGTCCTTATTTTGAAAACGTGGCCAACTCAGTAGGTTGTGGGTAATATTTGACCAAAGATTTAGAAAATACATTCCGAGACGAAACTATAGCCGAAAACGGGGATAAAAACGAGTTAATAACGAAGGAGATATGATTTTCCGAATATTAACAACGAAAAATACTTTCAAATATAGGTTCTGTCCCAAATCGCCAATTTCAGAAAACTCAGGGGTTTCCGGGTAACATTGGGTTAGATATTCAGAAAATACTTTCAAAAACGAAACCGTGGCCGCTTGAATCACTAAAATCCGAGTTACGACGAAAAAGATATACTATTTTCAATTTTAACGACGAAAACTATTTTCTGAAAAATACCTTGCTGTGGAGCAGATTTCATGGACTGTTTTGAGGCCTAAAACTTGATCTAGCCGTTCCGACTTATCAAAAATATATTAGGATGTTGTCCCACGATTCCGGGGATATAAAGAGCGTAGAAAACGAGCTTATAACGAAAAAGATACAAGCGTTTGAACTTAGACGATATATATATATTTCCATCAGCTTTTCTATTACAATTTTTGCCACAAAACTGTCTTGGCGAAACACCATCTTCTCGGCTGTTTTTCTTTATGATCGGATCAGTTTGAGTCCGAGCCGTAGTTTTATGAAATCAAGATCTTCCAACAAGCTTTTTAAATCAATTGGCCGTTCGTCGAATAGACTTATAACGAATAAACTACGACCTCATCTATATACCCGATAAACTATATATTTTTGACAGCTTTTACTATAATGAAATTTTCTAAGTATTGAACATAATACTTTCAAGTAACAACAATAAGAGTCGATTTTCTCATCGATCGAGACCCGTATCGCCAAAGGTTAAATGACGCGACTTCTAGATATTGTTACAAGGTTTTCAAAAACGAGGAATATAACACTAACATTTTTATACGATATATTACGACAAGTTTTTATAACTTCTATTGGACTTATTTTTCCTAAGTATGGAAACTATTTTACTTTGACAATAACTGGTGTTTCCAAGTTACGAGTGGTATAGGCATCATGTGCACGTGCATTCATTTCATTATGTCGTGATCTAAGGTAGATCGTTATTACTCATATTAGGTTGCGGTTAGAGATCGTGCCTCATTTCAGTGTATCCATTCTTGTCATCGTAGCTATCGCTCCAGGTGAGTCATAGCCCCTACTTTTTCAATTGTTTTGGTAAACTCTTTGGGGGAGAATACATGCTCATTTTACTTAAAACGCACTACTTGTTTTACCTGGTTGATTTCTCAAATATTTCCAGCTTTATCTATATATATATGGTTGATTTCCTACATTTCATTGGTATGCTTGATTTCCTGTATTTCATGTGACTTGTCTCTTAAACTTTAGTACTTATTAGATCTCTGGCGACATTGTCAGTATTAGATCTCTGGCGACATTGTCAGTATTATTTTACCTGGCGACATTGTCAGCTTTGTTTATATGACCTCATAGTCCCCAATTGTTCTTATATGCTCATTGTAATACTGTGGTATTCCCCACTTGGCTGTGATGTCAAACGTAATACTGTGGTATTCCCCACTTGGCTGTGATGTCAAACGTAGTATTGTGGTATTCCCCACTTGGCTGTGATGTCAAACGTAGTATTGCTGTTTCCCTACTTGATTGACCTATATGTCCATTGTAATATTGTGGTATTCCCCACTTGGCTGTGATGTCAAACGTATTGTGGTATTCCCCACTTGGCTGTGATGTCAAACGTAATATTACTGTTCCCTTACTTGACTGAATTGCGATGCCTTTGCATCAACCTTATTACGGGTTTTCCCGCTTGACTGAATTATCATATGACCTTATTGACTGAATTATTTATATAGCCGTTTTGCTATATTTGTCTGGGAATTTAAATACAAGTATTACTTTTGTTCACGTAAACATATTACTTTTGGCAGTGGGTTGTAAACACACAGGTTACAAGTCTCTTATGGCGGGACCTGTAACTGAGTGGATTTACGATGCCTTTGCTGGGCGATCTTTTCTCTATAGGCATTATTTATTAAACAAACTCTATGAACTCGCCAACCTCGTGTTGACACTTTAGCATGTATTTTCAGGTTTTTAGCTTATGGCACGCTACTGGAGGTTTTGGCAGGGCATGGCATGGTCATAGAAGACTCTGATTATTTATATGGGGACCGTTTTAAACTAATTTTAAGGGCCTACTTCCGCACTAAATTTCAAACAATGTAAACTCAATACTTTTAGTTAAACGATTTTACTCTAAATGATTGAAGTGAAAACCAATTTTGTACTTGTGCTGTAATACCAATTGAGTTACACCCCAGCTACATGTATGCTTCCGCTGGACCCGATTTTGGGGGTGTGACAGATTGGTATCAGAGCTTTGGCTATAGCGAACTAAGTGTTTTTAAAACCTAGACTATAGCTACTTTTACGAAAAACTTAACCCTATGACCGTCACGTGCCTGCCTGCCAAGATGATGCCTCACTTGTGGTTTGTTGCTGACTTAGGTGATGAGATTTGTGTCTCATTATCTGGTATATTATACTCACTTATTCTAGTTGATTTCTATCATTGTCTTTCATATAAGCATGTTCACGTATCATATATGTCACCCTGTTATGTTTCTCCCTGCATAGTTTCATCATTCGACCTCGAGTTTGGTCACCTGCCTTAGTCTTTCTGAACGTCTTGGTATTGGGAAGGACATGGTATTAGTATAACTGAACTGAGTATTTCAAAATTCATGGAACCTCGGTGGAATATAGACTGGTCATCTATATTCAACCCGGGATAGTGAGATATAGGCTGACCACCTATGTCTGACTCAGAGATGAATTTTGCAACACTGAGAATGGTTATAATAAGATTATGTCTGGATTGAATTCTCAACTTATTTTCTAAATGCTTCATTTACGTGTGTGTATACTCTCGTTATCATAACATTCCTACTTTTCATCACTTCGTGAACCACCGATTGGAAGCTTGTCAACTAGTCATTTTATTTCATGAATCTTCATATTTATACACAATGCACTTACATTTTCTTTTATCACAATCTCGTTTTGTCGCACTTATCACAGTCTTTTCCCTTCTTACTATCACTATCATTTCCTTTTCCACTCCCATATATATATAGGAATTAGGTGACACCTTATAGAGTCCTATGTCACTCATCACTCACTACTATCAATATTGATAAGTGGATATTATCAATGACCTCCTTAGGAAAGACTTTCCATACCATCTATGAGGAGGATCCCTCGGTACAGTAAGACCATTCAAAACTCAACAGAAATCCCAAGATATCACAAAACCATTCGAACCACTATCACTGGCCTAATCACCAAAAAAATTCCATCATCTGGAAAGTATTGGCTTAACTAAATTATAAAGATTCGTTTCGATACGAGTGCTCACTAAGCAATGATACCCATTTCAATTATTCCTAATAAAGGAATTTAATCCACCTCAACTCCTAGCGATTTCATTAAGATCTCTTTGGAACCACACCACCTATCATTTGTAGACCAATGGTCAGAATTTGAGATTGATTTAAACATAGGGAGATATGCCCAAATCGGGTGTGATTGACTCTAGAAATGGTTGGACTAACCATTTCCCATAAATCAGATTCCTTTATAACCATAGTTACCACACGAGCCTAGAGACTATACCATTTAAAGCACTCTATGGTCAAAGTGCCCCTATCCATTGACGAATTGAAATTGGAAAATCCTAACTCACTAGTCTAGTAGGCATTCATGAAATAACCAGAAATTTCCTACAAGTCAAGAATCAATTACAAATTCTATAAGTTGTAAACCATTAAAACTTCAAGTTGGTAGCCAGATCATGTTGAAAGTTCTGCCTAGGAAAGGCATGATATCATTCAGAAAACTGGGAAAGTTGAACCCGATATACATTGGACCACGTAATATTTCAGACAGAGTAGGCCTGGTGTCCGTCAGACTTGAGCCTTGTTAGAGAACAACCGGATTACACAACCATGTTTCACCTATTCAAATCTCAGGAAATGACTTTCAGATTAGGCACTCGTGATCCCATTTGGAAAGGAACCCAACCCAAGAACAAACGTAGACTTGGTAATAACCAATAGAAATCATGGACCGTTAGGTCAAACGGTTGAAGCGGAGTCGAATTCCTATCGTGGAAGTTCGTTGGAATTCTCAATTATTATCATCTTTTTACCAATATACTTCAGAGACCAACCAAAACTGAACTTCGGGACGAAGTTCCTGTTAGAAGGGAAGACTGTCACAACTCGTAATTTCCGGTCATTTTTCCAAACCTCGACAATTTACTATTCACAAGTTACTATTCACCATTTACTATTCATCGATCACTATTCATCGTTTTTGAGGTCAATTTGACATTTCGAGAAACATTCGGAAATTTTACTATTCACTTGACACTATTCATTTCCGAGAGAAAACCACTATTCACGTGCATTACTCATTTCATCGTAAACTTAGTTTACGGGTATTCAAAATTCGCGTAACCGTATTGGTTCAGGAGCGAATTCATGCATTATCATTGGGACATCTCATACGGACTAGAAATAGTCTTCATATCATCATTGAGGCACTTGCATACTATTCCACTCGTAGGGTATTCAAATTATATTTTTAATATAATTAACGAATTACGTATGTTTATTTTAAATAAACACTAATACGCGAACTATAAACGAGAATAACACGTCCGACACTCCCGACTATGATCCCAATATATTTTTATACTCATTCTTATAATATAAAAATTATAATATTAATTTACCCGGTGTTTCCAAATCAATGACTATATTTCACGGTTGAAGCTTATTACTCAGTCGGTTTGCGATATTTCAACCCGATAATTATTCTAATACTCGTTTCTCACCAGGAATAATATTTTACAACTTTTACAACTTCGTCGTATTTTATTTCACCTCGGTAACATTTGTTTTTAGTTAACTCGGTACCCGGTAACACCTAATACCCTACAAAAACCAACTAATACTTACACATTGAGACAAGAATATTAATTATCCACAACTAGCTCCCCACTTTTCCCCTTTTCACGCCCAAATGCCCCCCACTAGGTCCAAGATAGCTTTTGATTTTCTTAGACCAAGACTAGTACATGAAAATATCTACTCTTTTACTTATAATAATACAAATAACTAAAGAAAAACTCATCTTTCTTCCTCCCTATTGTGTATGATCGGCCAAGAGAAGAACCAAGAAGGAAAACATTAATTTTTCCAAGATCAAGTGATTTTACAACTCTAGTATACTTCTATTTTGGGTTTTGAAATAAAAACCAAGAAGTATTTAGGTACCTAGTTACTTTAAACACCTTCAAACTACTAGTAAGCTTTTCTTGATCTTTCTTAATGTTTCATATATTTATTTTATGTATTTTCAAGTCATAGTAGTAGATCATGCATATATATATATGTTATATATACCACTTTTACAATAATACTCTTTAATCTTAGATCTATAATTTTTATTAGTAACTTCAAGAGATCCACCAAGATTGGTGATGTTTAGGAACCCATGACACCCTAAGAAGGTGTATGGTAGGATTAGGCTAGTTTTATGGTGATTGAAAGTGGTTTGGTTAAGCCTTGAACAAGTTACAAACTAGAAAACTCATTTTTGGCACTAATAGAAAAGTGGCTGTCCTTATTTTGAAAACGTGGCCAACTCAGTAGGTTGTGGGTAATATTTGACCAAAGATTTAGAAAATACATTCCGAGACGAAACTATAGCCGAAAACGGGGATAAAAACGAGTTAATAACGAAGGAGATATGATTTTCCGAATATTAACAACGAAAAATACTTTCAAATATAGGTTCTGTCCCAAATCGCCAATTTCAGAAAACTCAGGGGTTTCCGGGTAACATTGGGTTAGATATTCAGAAAATACTTTCAAAAACGAAACCGTGGCCGCTTGAATCACTAAAATCCGAGTTACGACGAAAAAGATATACTATTTTCAATTTTAACGACGAAAACTATTTTCTGAAAAATACCTTGCTGTGGAGCAGATTTCATGGACTGTTTTGAGGCCTAAAACTTGATCTAGCCGTTCCGACTTATCAAAAATATATTAGGATGTTGTCCCACGATTCCGGGGATATAAAGAGCGTAGAAAACGAGCTTATAACGAAAAAGATACAAGCGTTTGAACTTAGACGATATATATATATTTTCATCAGCTTTTCTATTACAATTTTTGCCACAAAACTGTCTTGGCGAAACACCATCTTCTCGGCTGTTTTTCTTTATGATCGGATCAGTTTGAGTCCGAGCCGTAGTTTTATGAAATCAAGATCTTCCAACAAGCTTTTTAAATCAATTGGCCGTTCGTCGAATAGACTTATAACGAATAAACTACGACCTCATCTATATACCCGATAAACTATATATTTTTGACAGCTTTTACTATAATGAAATTTTCTAAGTATTGAACATAATACTTTCAAGTAACAACAATAAGAGTCGATTTTCTCATCGATCGAGACCCGTATCGCCAAAGGTTAAATGACGCGACTTCTAGATATTGTTACAAGGTTTTCAAAAACGAGGAATATAACACTAACATTTTTATACGATATATTACGACAAGTTTTTATAACTTCTATTGGACTTATTTTTCCTAAGTATGGAAACTATTTTACTTTGACAATAACTGGTGTTTCCAAGTTACGAGTGGTATAGGCATCATGTGCACGTGCATTCATTTCATTATGTCGTGATCTAAGGTAGATCGTTATTACTCATATTAGGTTGCGGTTAGAGATCGTGCCTCATTTCAGTGTATCCATTCTTGTCATCGTAGCTATCGCTCCAGGTGAGTCATAGCCCCTACTTTTTCAATTGTTTTGGTAAACTCTTTGGGGGAGAATACATGCTCATTTTACTTAAAACGCACTACTTGTTTTACCTGGTTGATTTCTCAAATATTTCCAGCTTTATCTATATATATATGGTTGATTTCCTACATTTCATTGGTATGCTTGATTTCCTGTATTTCATGTGACTTGTCTCTTAAACTTTAGTACTTATTAGATCTCTGGCGACATTGTCAGTATTAGATCTCTGGCGACATTGTCAGTATTATTTTACCTGGCGACATTGTCAGCTTTGTTTATATGACCTCATAGTCCCCAATTGTTCTTATATGCTCATTGTAATACTGTGGTATTCCCCACTTGGCTGTGATGTCAAACGTAATACTGTGGTATTCCCCACTTGGCTGTGATGTCAAACGTATTGTGGTATTCCCCACTTGGCTGTGATGTCAAACGTAGTATTGTGGTATTCCCCACTTGGCTGTGATGTCAAACGTAGTATTGCTGTTTCCCTACTTGATTGACCTATATGTCCATTGTAATATTGTGGTATTCCCCACTTGGCTGTGATGTCAAACGTATTGTGGTATTCCCCACTTGGCTGTGATGTCAAACGTAATATTACTGTTCCCTTACTTGACTGAATTGCGATGCCTTTGCATCAACCTTATTACGGGTTTTCCCGCTTGACTGAATTATCATATGACCTTATTGACTGAATTATTTATATAGCCGTTTTGCTATATTTGTCTGGGAATTTAAATACAAGTATTACTTTTGTTCACGTAAACATATTACTTTTGGCAGTGGGTTGTAAACACACAAGTTACAAGTCTCTTATGGCGGGACCTGTAACTGAGTGGATTTACGATGCCTTTGCTGGGCGATCTTTTCTCTATAGGCATTATTTATTAAACAAACTCTATGAACTCGCCAACCTCGTGTTGACACTTTAGCATGTATTTTCAGGTTTTTAGCTTATGGCACGCTACTGGAGGTTTTGGCAGGGCATGGCATGGTCATAGAAGACTCTGATTATTTATATGGGGACCGTTTTAAACTAATTTTAAGGGCCTACTTCCGCACTAAATTTCAAACAATGTAAACTCAATACTTTTAGTTAAACGATTTTACTCTAAATGATTGAAGTGAAAACCAATTTTGTACTTGTGCTGTAATACCAATTGAGTTACACCCCAGCTACATGTATGCTTCCGCTGGACCCGATTTTGGGGGTGTGACAACATGGATGGTGGGGTGGTGGTGATGGGATGGGCAAGTTGGGTGTGGGGGTGGCTGGGAGAGGGAAGGGATGATGTTTGACTCAGTTTGACCGAAGTCAAACCCTTTGACCCCATTGTATTATTTTGGGTGTGGGCTGAGTTGCATGGGCCTAGGGGAGAAAGGGAGTGGGCTGGGTGGTTTAATGGATTGGATTTGGTTTTTGGTTTTGAAATAATAATAAGGGTCCGGTTATGGTTTTGTATTTCACAAGGACCATTTTTGTAATCATTCAAAAGTTGGAGGGTGAAACTTGGCCATCTTCCAAAGTATTTCAAAGGATCTTTCTTGCCAAGTTATGAATAGTATGAGGTCCAATATTGATTTTTCCATTTTAATTTCACCAGGGACTATTTTTGCCAAACTTTCAAACTTCAGGGACCATTTGTGTAATTTCACCAAACTTTTCCACCAAGGACCAATCCTGCCATAAAAGATTAGTGCAAGGACAAAATTTGTTTTTCTCAAAGTTTTTAATATCCCAGGGACCATTTTTGACAATTTTCAAAGTTCAGGGACTAAACTTGACTTTTTGTAAAACTTTGCACCAAAGTACTAATTGTGTAACTTTTTGATTTAAAAGGACCTTTGGTGACTTTTTCAAGTTTTTAGAACAGTCAGGGACTAGATTTGACAACTTTTGAAAGATGAGGGACTGAAACTGCCAATATTGCAAACTTTGTGCGTTTTTCATCTGTTTTTGATTATTTTGCATTTGAAACATGTAAAACACTTTCCTGGGATATTTTTACTATTTTGATTCAATATTGAGTGTTTTTAGATGTTTTGGTAGCTCAGAAAAGGTAAAAATGATGAGTATTTACACACTCATCACTTCATTTTCCAGATTTCTCTCCAAAAGTACCTAAAATGACAAAAGGAACGATTTATGGCAATATTTGATCAAATAATCACGAATCCGGGCTTAAATGACCCTGTAAAAGCGGTTCACTTTTTGCCTCTTCAAATAATCTCAAAAGGTACACTTGAGATTTGCTTGTCCTCAAGCAAATGTGCTTTTATTCTAATCAAAATACATGTTAGGGGTCATTAAACACTAATATAAAAGTAGTTACAACAAATAATCGTTCCACTAAAGACCAAAGACAAGCACGGAGGTCATACACTAGCACCTCACAAATAGTGTTTAGATACTCACATCTCTCAGGTGTAATAAAGTATATATCACAATAAGGAAATGAAAAACATCTCTCACTACCTGTCATAGCAAAATAGATTACCATAGGCTTGGAAAAGGATCAAACCTCCACCACTTGGCGTAGGCACCTAGGATAAACTATCAAAGAGGTCTTTTAAAGGGTTATAACGATAGGTGTAGGGATATGGAATACACGGTTTTGTTGGATAAAGGCAATATTTACTGGTGGCGAGTTAATCATCTTGGTTAATTACATGTACAATATGGCATTGCTAAGCCAACACTAGACTCGACTTAAGCTAATGAATAAAAAATAACAAAAACATAAAACAAACATAGAATGAAACGGGAGGGTAGTCCGTATGTTTTTTTTTCTTTTCTTTTTCTATTTTTTTCTTTTTCTAAATTTTTTTGATATTTTTTTTAATCATACACTCTTACCCTACCATCTAAAATAATACATCATAAGGAATGTACATTCCCCTTACACTTGAATTTTTACATATTTTACAATAAACTACTCTAATGACTCGAATCAAGATAGTCAAAACACTTGGAGTACTTTTAACTTTAATGAACATATGGGGGTAATAATTTGATGTTCTTCCCCATTACTTCATAACACAAGTACTTTCCCATGAGTCCCAATCGTCCCAAAACAATATGTACAAGATATGACTCGACTTAGCAACCATGTAATCAATTAGATAATTAACTAAGGGTTTAAACATATAACAATAATGCACTAAAGATGAGTGCCTACACGGAAGGCTAAGGCGATTTGGTTGCACATTTGGGTGGGTTGTAACAAATTCTTCCTTTAAGTAAAATGCTAAAAGTTAGAAATGAAAGAGATAGGCTCGGAGGGGTGTACTAGGGGTTTCGTGTACTAAAAATGAGTACAACGCTAAGGTGTGGGAAAAATTAATTGACTTTACTAGTCAAGTAATATGACTTAAATGGTCAAGTACTTATGATACAGGTTTAAACACAAGGGTGATCCTAATGCCTCTTATCATGTAGTAAATCCTACTACACGAATGTAGTCTCACTAGTGGTCTCGGGATGCATCACTAACGCAAGTTCTAGAATCTAAAAGCTACTGGTACACTCATAAGCACTAATAATGAATGCTTTTCCTATCAAATCTAAAGGCGAACCTCACATATTTGGGTGGAAATTATTCTGAATGGTACGGTTTTGTGCTAGTCATACAACTCCTATCCATGAGATACTTGCTAAGGCTAAAGTTTCACTCCTAAATGTTGTAAAAAATTTTAAATTTGGCGCTAAAATTTCACTAACAATTATTTCTCTCAGTTTTATTACACACCTACCATCAAACAAACAACTCAAGTGCAATTGTATCCTATAAGGTATCATCATTTACCCTCCCCTTACACTTAAGATGAACATTGTCCCCAATGTTCAATTAAAGGATGTAAAAGTAAAACAGGTAAAAGAATGAAAACAAATACTCCCCTGATTCGTTCGGTGCGGATAGTGTATCAACAAGGTTAGATCTTCCTCCAAGAAAATGAACATTCAAAGCTTCCCTTCGAGAAAAATAAATCATCTTCTTGTCATATATAACCTGTTAAACCTGAGAAAACAATTAAGGCAACCTCACGTAAAATCGGCGGCAATCTATATATACTGACAAGTGCTAGAAAACAATGTAAGATATAATGCTTGTGGAATGAATGTTTGCAGATTTCCTAGAGTTTATAAAACTAGAGAATTAACAAAAACCTTAAGACTCCCTTAGAAAAACAAAACTAAAAAAATTTCTAGAATTTTGCACATGACGCCGTCAGGAGTTAACTCCTGACGCCATTAGAAGTGAGCTGCATAAATCTTTACGTTAAGTTTCCGGAAAATTTCTGAAAAATCCTGCAAAACATCATTATGACTCGATACAAGCATTTGACTCTAACAAATACTAATACACATGTTCATTTAATATTGTGGCGAATCACGATCAATTTCGTTCTTAGAAACAAATTTGGGGTTTCCCCTTACACTTAGCTTTTGCAAAATACCTTTATATGAAGTTAAGACGAAGTTAAACAACAAAATAAAGCATTTTCACAATTTAGTTTGAAACATGATCTACCAACAATAAAAATAAAACATGCATACGGAAGCAAATAGCAATCAAACAAATTAAAAACCACATAAAACATGCATTTTCACAATTTAGTTTGAAACATTTTCACAATTTAGTTTTGTATTCCGGACCTAGTTGTAAACATTCCTTATGGAAACCGAGTATTCTACTCATGACATAATCTACTCCTCTACGTCTATCCTCATCATTCCTATAATAAATCGCTTGCTTGTGTTCCTTTTCTATGTTTGATAGAAGGCGGTATTGTTCAATCTTAAAAGGCATTTGGTAAGCAATCTCATAATTCTCACTCTTGAATCTGACTATCCCTAGGGACGGGTCATAACTCATCTTAGAGGCCTCAACAAACGGTTTTCCTAACACTACTTGACTTAGGCAATCATCTATTACTGGATGAGTATCCTCTACTATCACAAAGTCGGTAACATAAGTGAAGTTTCCAACAAATACATGCAATCCTTTCACTTTTCCTACAAAGTTGCTCATCCAATTCATGTTGAGTATCATCCTATATCCAAGTTGTTTCTTTATTACCCAATTATAATAGGTCCTAGTCATGATGTTTATAGGACACCTAAGATCGATATAAGCTTTCCACACATGCATATGCCCAATGTTGCATGGTATGTTGATGTTAGAGGGATCACCTACTTTAATGAGGGGTGAACCAAGGATGTATGGTGTCTCGGGATCATTGAATAAATCCTGGTGATATTCCCGTTCTTCCTTGGTGGGCAACTTATCAAAATATTCTTCTATGTCTTCTACTTCCTCTAACTTTTCTACCTTAGTATCCTCAACTTCCTTAATCTCATCCCTAGTCCCGGTTTCTATTCCAACTTCATCCTTGTCACTTTATTTTACATTCTTATCTATTGGCTTAATAGTGATGACATTGAAAAAGTGGACGCGTTTGGATGATGAAGGGTCCTTAATTGGATTCTGCTATTAGTGTCCCTAGTGTCCTTCCTAGGTGTAGTTAGCACTTGGTTGTTTAGGGCTTTCAACAATTTGTCAATCTTATTGGTCATCTCCGTTTGTTGTTGATTGAATTCGGTTTCAAACTTAGCTATGCGAGCTTCTTGAGATGCCGTAAACTTGTACATCATTCCTTCAAGATTATTGGTACTACCGTAGTTATTGGAAGGATTGTTGTTGAAAGTACGGTTAGAGGGTGGACCGTTTGGTTGGTAACGATTAGGTGGATTGGAAGAATTGTTTTGGAGCATGCCTTGGTTTTGTTTCCACATAAGGTTCGGGTGATTTTTCCAAGAAGGGTTGTAGGAATCTCCCGCTTCGTCGGTACGTGAGGATGCGTAATCCGCAAAAGCTTGTCCAGGGAGTTCCACGCAATCACGAGTGTCATGGGGACCACCACATAATTCGCATGAAGAAGTGATTTTATTCACTTGGCTTGAAGGCTTGGGAGCTTCGTAAGATTTCATGAAAAACTTGACTTGGTCCTCAAGTTCCTTGATCCTACAGTCGGGAGTGCTAGAATTGTTTGAAGGCAAAGATATTACCTCGACCATTTTGATCAAATCACGGGGATCATTCCAACTTTTGTTGTCATAGAGAGAAAGATCTTCTATGAGTTCCCATGATTCTTCCGCACTTAGATCACGTAGCTTGCCACCGGCCGAATTGTCAATGGTTCGCCTTGTGGAGAGGTCGATATGGTCATAGAAGATTTGGACTTGGAGCCAAAGATCTATGCCATGATGAGGGACTTTTTGGAGTAAGTCCTTGAAACGAGTCCATGCTTCATATAGAGTTTCACCTTGACGTCGTTGGAACATCAAGATATCATTTCTAAGCTTGGTAGTTCTCCCTGGTAGGAAAAATTGAGCAAGGAAACGAGTTGTGAGATCATCCCATGAGTGATGGATCCCGCGGGTAAACGCTCAAGCCATTGACTAGCTTGATCACGTAGAGAGAATTAGTTAGGGTCTTCGGAACGAAGTCCATGGAATGCACATCCGCTTTGCACCAACCGGATGGTGTCGGATTGCAAGGGGGACACATTGGCTCCTTGAGTGAGCTCAATAGTGTTTTGATAGCCTTGGTGGCTAGGACGGGAATACTCTCCTAAAGTTCGGGGCTAAGGAGGTGGGTTTTGGTAGTGGTGGGTTTTGTGGGTAGTTTTGTTGTAGTGGGTTGATGGGTTCAAAGATGTTACCACCTTCCATGATGTTGAATGGTAAAGGTTACGAACAAAGACACGAAGAAATGAGATAGACTAAAGAAAACCTAAAAATAAAAACAAAATCTTACTAGAAAGGAATCTAGCAAGTAGACCTAATAAAAAGAAATCCTAACCTAGACAATAACTATTCCCCGGCAACGGCGCCAAAAACTTGACACGTGGGGATCACACCAGGTTTTACCTCTCGAGGGACCTCAAGAAGCTGACAACCCCCACCAGCCAGTGTACCTGATCGTTGTAGTATAGTATAGTGACAAGTACCGGGGGATTGATCGTTCAACTCAGGAATAGTGTCGCTAGGATTAGAAAGCCTCCTAAACTAGGTCTAGAGGTGAGGGATGATTATTTTTGTATTTTTATATTTTTATAAAAGCAAGTAAAATCTCGGTTTTTGAAGGAGTGGGCGGAATTAGTTGCTAGCCAACTAACCCAATTAATCTAAAGATGCAATCAAAATAAAATAACAGAAATGAAAATAAACTAATTATACTAATGTGGTGGTAACAATAACGAGGAAAGTTGTGTTTGCTTAGGTTTCATTACTCTCTAGATATCTTTTACTGGTTGATAGCTTGTTACAATTGCATGGATGATGGGTCATATTCCTTAATACTAGTCGTAGGGCCGTGTACAATATTCCCTAATTCTATAGGATCCTAACATGGGATCATTAGAATTCTCCTACGCATTAAATACAACCAAAAATTGTAGTACACCTTTGATCATGTTTCTTAAGACGCTCAATGCAAGTTACCAATGGAATTTTGCCAGTTTTCTTAAGCCTAACATCGAATACAATCATCCGTAACAACTATAAACAAACAATCAACCCATAATTAACATCTAGGTTTCACTACATCTAAGCAAACACAAAAGAAATCTAGCCTAGCATGTTAAACAGAAGACAAGCGTAAGATATAATCAAACAACACATAGACATATTGATTGATTTGAAAGAGTACTTATCTCCAATTGAACATGAAAGATTCAAAGGGTTGAAACCCTTGAAAAAGCTGGAAAATTCGACCTAGGGTTTTTCCATCAAAGTTGCACCCTAATGAATGAAATTTGGAAAACTATATGTAGATTTTACAGGGTGACGACGTCAGGTTTTAAGTTGTGATGCCGTCAACTCGCTGGCTTAATAGAAATCGTATTGCCTAGATATGATTTTGATGCCGTCATGTATAAAAATCATCTGGGCCGTCATGTACAAATGGACCCTGAACGCCTTGGTGACGCCGTCAGGTCCTATGCTCAAAAACACTCTGGACCTTCACGTGTATTTTCCACATCCACCTCTTTTGTAACTCTTGACGCCATCATGTGGAGAACCTTGACGCCATCAGGTACTGTTTCCAGCAAGGAAAATTGGGACTTTGCCGTTTTCTACACTTTTATGCTCCAAAAATGTCCAAAATGCTTCCTTTTCCAGATTTCTCTCCAAAAGTACCTAAAATGACAAAAGGAACGATTTAGGGCAATATTTGATCAAATAATCACGAATCCTGGCTTAAATGACCCCCTAAAAGCGGTTCACTTTTCGCCTCATCAAGAACCATCCAAAAAGAAGAAATTACTCTGTAGAACATTGTAAGTTTCATAACTGAATAATTAGTTTTAGTACAGCATAAATTATAAATAATGTTATATGATCAAACGAGTTTGGCCCAATACAAACAATGCTAATATTAAGGCTATGTTTGGCAACATGTAGCTGTTACTGTAGCAGTAGCAGTAGCAGTAGCACTAGCACTAGCACTAGCAGTTAGTTGTTTATTTTAAAAAAAACGTGTTTGATAATGCAACTATAACTGCAATCATAAAGTGTAAAACAATCAAATGCTTACCATTTCGTCGCTTGTTGCTTCTTCAGGAAGTATTTAAGATTGGAGCAGTTCGTCATGTTTAAAATGCTTGTTGAGGTATTTCCATACAAACAAATTCTTACCGTTTGTCACTTCTAAATACCTCTAAAAATTTTGTTGCGAAACATGACCTAAATACTAGTCCACTAACATCCCCCCACAATTGGAGCAGGAGGACGTAGACCGCTCAAACTGGTTCGAAATTTATTAAAAAGGGTGGACAGAAGACCGGTTGTGAAAATATCGGTGTACTAATTAGGTAAAGGAACATGCAAAATGTGAACCTCTCATGTAGGAACCTTATTCAGAACAAAGTGAATGCAATCTCGATATGCTTTGTGTGTTGATGCTACACAGGATTGGAAGATAAATAAACCACTTGACATGATCAAAGCAAATAATAGCGGCAGAATGTAGAGGATGGTGAAGCTCTCAAAGTCCGCAACCAAGACATCTCAGCTTTGATACCATGTAGGATGGTGTAATTTTTATAACTGAATAATGAGTTTGAGTATAATATAAATAATGCTAACTGATCAAACGGGTTAGCCCAATACAAACAATGCTAACACTAAATACTAGTCCACTAACAATTACAATCACTACTAGAAAAATGAGAACTGACGACACCAATTTTCTCGAGGACAATATATCCTCGGCGAAAATTGCTAAATGAAAAAAAAAAGATTGAAAGTCATTGACCGAGGTTTCAGTGGGCTAAAAATTTAGATGAAAGTTAAAAGGTCATCTTTGACTTTTCCCCTGCCTATCTATTCTATCAAATATGTTAGTGGTAACTTATCCCGCCGATGTTTTCCCGAGGACATGTTCTCGGGAAAAAGTTTGACCAAAAATTTGACCGTGCTTAGCGTTTGATTGCCCTAATTACACTGTGTGGGTGATGTTTTCACTCACTTAAATGTGTAGGCTCGCAAATCCAAAAAGGAAGGGGCAAGCAGGGAGGCAGGGATGTAGGCAAGAAGAGCGTTCTTAAAGCCAAGAGCTCAAGAAAGCCATGGAAAATTACGGCTCACAGGAGATTGACTTTGACTGGAATGATCATGGGACGTTCATTCATGTCGGTAAAAATGTTGCATGGTTCAGTAACTTTGTCGGCGAGCTAGTGAGGGAGTTCCCGATGCACTATCTTCCTGGAACAATATCAAAAAAATGAAGAAGGCGAACATCTAAAGAAGTTTGATGGTTAGTTATTTAATTTTTCTTTTATATTATTTTGTTATCGCGTTCATTTATTTAAATTTGTTTATTTATTTATATCTCTATATTTATTTTAGTTGTATTTGATTGCAACAATATTTTAACTTGGAGCGCCACATGCGTGGTCTGCGATGGGATACCATCACACACAGCTTTAGATAAACAATCGGACCAGACAGGCACATGTAACTTGACCGCCTGACCCGTCATTGAAACACAAGCCAATGCATATTTCGCTAAACGCTATGGCAACAGCAAGTATAACATCAAGCAAGATTATTGGAATGTCGAAGGTTTGGCTCCTGCTTTGGTTGCAATAAGACGCCAACCTCCCCTGAACGTGGAGTAGTGTACCTGGGAGATGCAGATTAAGTTTTGGCTCGATCTGAAGCAATTGCACCAAACCACTATCAATGCTCAGAACAAGACTCGAAACACGATCTTCAACCGCCACCGATCCTGCTCATTGGCCGTCACTCGACATCAATATATAAGGCACATTATAATTATTTTACATATAGCTCTGTTGAGGCAACATTCACGAGATCTCCTTATGTTTTAATGATGACAAATAAACCTTTGAAACACATAAAATCACAAACGTTAGTGATGAGGCAAAAAGTGAACCGCTTTTAAGGGGTCATTTAAGCCCGAATTCAAGATTATTTAATCAATTATTGCCCTAAATCATTCCTTTTGTTATTTTAGGTACTTTTGAGGAAGAATCTGGAAAAGGAAGCATTTTGGACGTTTTTGGAGCATAAAAGTGAAGAAAACGGCAAACTCTCAAATTTACTTGCTGGAAACAGTACCTAACGGGGTCAAGCCTTTGTACATGACGACGTCAACAGTTACAAAAGAGGTGGAAGTGGAAAATACACGTGACGATCCAGAGAGTTTTCAAGCTTGGAGCCTGACGGCGTCACCAAGGCCGTCAGGGTCCAACTACACGTGACAGCCCAGAGTAAATTCCTACATGACGGCGTCACAAATAGATCTAGGCAATACGATTTTATCATGGCGGTGAGTTGATGGCGTCACGGGCTAACACATGACGCCGTCAAGATGTAATATCTATATATAGTTTTCCAAATTTCATTCATTAGTGTGCAACTTTGAGGGAATAAACCCTAGTCCGAATTTTATCAGTTTTTCAAGGGTTCCAACCCCTTGATTCTTCCATGTTCAATTGAGGATAAGTATTCATTCAAATCATTAAATATGTCTATATGTTGTGTGAATATATCTTACGCTTTTCTTCTCTTTAACATGCTAGGCTAGATTTTCATTGTGTTTGCTTAGATGTAGTGAAACCTAGATGTTGAATATGGGTTGATTGTTTGTTTATAATTGTTGCGGATGATTGTATTCGATGTTAGGCTTAAGAAAACTGGCAGACTTCCATTGGTAACTTGCTTGAACGTCTTAAGAAACATGATCGGAGGTGTACTACGATTTTTGGTTGTATTTAATGCGTAAGAGAATTCTAATAATCCCATGTTAGGAGCTTCTAACGGCTCGACATAGGAGTGAAGTAGTATCCTATAGAGTTAGGGAATATTGTACACGGCCCTACGACTAGTATTAAGGAATATGACCCGTCATCAATGCAATTGTAACAAGCTAATCAACCCATTAAAGATATCTAGGGAGTAATGAAATCTATGTAAACACAACTTTCCTCATTATTGTTTCCACCACATTAGTATAATAGTTTTATTTTCATTTTAGTTATTTTGTTTTGATTGCATGAGTAGTTAATTGGGTTAGTTGGCTAGCAACTAATTCCGCCCACTCCTTCAAAACCCGAGATTTTATTTGCTTTCATAAAAACATAAAATTACATAAAGAATCATCCCTCACCTCTAGACCTAGTTTAGTAGGCTTTCTAATCCTAGCGACACTATTCCTGAGTTGAACGATCAATCCCCCGGTACTTGTCACTATACTATACTACAACGATCAGGTACACCGCCTGGTGGGGGTTGTAAGCTTCTCGAGATCCCTTGAGAGGTAAAACCTGTTGCGAGGGTGCAATCCCCACGTACATCAAGTTTTTGGTGCCGCAGCCCAGGGAATAGTTATTGTCTAGGTTAGGATTTCTTTTTATTAGGTCTACTTGCTAGATTCCTTTCTAGTAAGGGTTTATTTTTATTTTTAGGTTTTCTTTAGTCTATCTTATTTCTTTGTTTCCTTTTTCGTAAATTATCTCGATGAATAACAATAGCATTGATCGTTTGATTCTTGTAATTCGTGTTTTTCGTCGTAGGAACTTCCAAATGCCCGCCCCAATCCGTTTAGTGGAAAATGAGAACCCACCTAACCTCTCGCCTAACCATTTCTTTGACAATAATTCTGAGATGGAGGAGTCTGACCATGATGATGACCATAGGGCTAGTCCTTTTTACTATTCAGACTCCGATGAGGACCTAGATGATGGTGACGTAATTAATGAGGATAGGATGGAAGATGAAGTGGACCTTCTTAGGTATGTCGACCCTAGAACAAGGATTGAGAATGATAGCTCATTTAATATGCAATTTCCTTGTAAAATTGGATTTAGGAGTTTTGATGCCTACCTTAACTCATCTCTACCAATGAGCATAATCTCGCGTAGTGAATACAATAAAATTATGGTAGATGAGTTAGAATACAAAGGAGATAATATTGTTGCTAGAGCAATGGCATTGCATGTGTTTGTAGGAAGCTTTGTTTATCTGGTTGAGTTCATGGTTATGGAGAATCTAGGAGAATTTATCAATAGTAAGTTAACCCAAGTTGTGCTTGGGAAACCCTTCAAATGGTTAACCAACCTTGATGAAAAAGTTATGGAAGGGTTAATTACATTCTCGGATGGGGATGAAGATTTTGTATACCAAATGCCCCGTGCACACCCTAGGTTCAAGGATTTTTCTATGGAGAAATGTAATAGGTATCCACCCCTTGAAATGCTAAGTGAGAATGATAAAAGGAAAGGGCTTAAATATCCTCATGAAAAGAATAAAAGGTATTATCGCGGATGTTTAGAGCTAAGTGATGACTATAAGAAAGATGAGGCGACTATTAGATGGCTCACCCTAGGTTATGTGAGCATAAGCGACACACGATTGCCCATGACCTTGAGTATAGCTACAAGACTCGTAAATAAAGAAAAGTGCTTCTTGGGAGGCAACCTATGTTTTGTGTGTTTTTATTTGTTTGATTCTTAATTGTTTGATGTTATTTGCTTTTGTATGCATGTTTTATTTGTTTTGGTAGATCATGTTTGAAACTAAAATTGTGAAAATGCTTTATTTTGTTGTTTAACTTCGTCTTAACTTCATATAAAGGTATTTTGCAAAAGCTAAGTGTAAGGGGAAACCCCAAATTTGTTTATAAGAACGAAATTGATCATGATTTGCCACAATATTAAATGAACATGTATACTAGTATTTGTTAAGATTCAAATGCTTGTATCGAGTCATAATGATGTTTTGCAGGTTTTTCCAGGAAATAGGACATAAGTTTTTCCAGAAATTTTCCGGAAACTTAACGTAAAGATTTCTGCTGGTCACTTCTGACGGCGTCAGGGCTTAACTCCTGACGGCGTCACGTGTAAAATTCTGGAAATTTTGCGAGTTTTGTTTTTCTAACAGAGTCTTAAAGTTTTTGTTAATTCTTTAGTTTTATTAACTCCAGGAAATCTGCAAACATTTATTCGACAAGCATTATATCTTAAATAGTTTTCTAGGATTTGTTAGTATATATAGATTGCCGCCGATTTTACGCGAGGTTGCCTTGATTGTTTTATCAGGTTTAACAGGTTATATATGACGAGAAGATGATTTATATTTCTGGAAGGGGAGCTTTGAACGTTCATTTTCTTGGAGGAAGATCTAACCTGGTTGATACACTATCCACACCGAACGAATCAGGGGAGTATTTGTTTTCATTCTTTTACCTATTTTACTTTTACATCCTTTAATTGAACATTGGGGATAATGTTCATCCTAAGTGTAAGGTGGGGGGGGGGGTAAATGATGATACCTTATAGGATACTATTGCACTTGAGTTTGTTTGTTCGATGGTAGGTGTGTAATAAAACTAAGAGAAATACTTGTTAGTGTAATTTTAGCGCCAAATTTAAAATTTTTAACAACATTTAGGAGCGAAGCTTTAGCCTTAACAAGCGTCTCATGGATAGGAGTTGTATGACTAGCACAAAACCGTACCATTTAGAAAAATTTTCCACCCAAATATGTGAGGTTCGCCTTTAGATTTGATAGGAAAAGCATTCATTATTAGTGCTTATGAGTGTACCGGTAGCATTTAGATTCTGGAACTTGCGTTAGTGATGCATCCCGAGACTGCTAGTGAGACTACATTCATGTAGTAGGATTTACTACATGGTAAGAGGTATTAGGATCACCCTTGTGTTAAAACCGTATCATAATTACTTGACCATTTAAGTCATATTACTTGACTAGTAAAGTCAATTAATTTTTCCCACACCTTGGCGTTGTACTCATTTTTAGTACACGAAACCCCTAGTACACACCTCTGAGCCTATCTTTTCATTTCTAACTTTAAGCATTTTACTTAAAGGAAGAATTTGTTACAACCTACCCAAATGTGCAACCAAATCGCCTTATCCTTCCGTGTATGCACTTATCTTTAGTGCATTATTGTTATTTGTTTAAACACTTAGTTAATTATCTAATTGATTACATGGTTGCTAAGTCGAGTCATATCTTGTACATATTGTTTTGGGACGATTGGGACTCATGGGTAAAGTACTTGTGTTATGGAGTAATGGGGAAGAACATCATATATTACCACATATGTGCATTAATCTTAAAAAGTACTCCAAGTGTTTTGATTATCCTGATTCGAGTCATTAGATTAGTTTATTGTAAAGTATGTAAAAATACAAGTGTAAGGGGAATGTACATTCCATATGGTGTATTATTTTGGATGGTAGGGTAAGAGTGTACCAAAAAAAAAAAAAAAAAAAAAAAAAAAAAAAAAAAAAAAAAAAAAAGATCGAAAAAATTAAGAAAAAGAAAGGAGAAAAAAACATACGGACTACCCTCCCGTTTCATTCTATGTTTGTTTTATGTTTTTGTTATTTTTGATTTATTAGCTTAAGTCGAGTCTGGTCTTGGCTTAGCAACGCCATATTGTACATGTAATTAACCAAGATGATTAACTCACCACCAGTAAATATTGCCTTTATCCAACGAAACCGTGTTTTCCATATCCCTACACCTAACGTTATAACCATTTAGAAGACCTCTTTGATAGTTTATCCTAGGTGCTTACGCCAAGTGGTGGAGGTTTGATCCTTTCCCAAGCCTATGGTAATCTATTTGTTGTGACAGGTAGTGAGAGATGTTTTCCATTTCCTTATTGTGATATATACTTTATAACACCCGAGAGATGTGAGTATCTAAACACTATTTGTGAGGTGCTAGTGTATGACCTCCGTGCTTGTCTTTGGTTTTTAGTGGAACGATTATTTGTTGTAATTACTTTTATATTTGTGTTAACTTTTATTTTGATTAGAATAAATGCGCATTTGCTTGAGGACAAGCAAATCTCAAGTGTAAGGGTATTTGATGAGCCAAAAAGTGTACCGCTTTTAAGGGGTCATTTAAGCCCGATTCGAGATTATTTGATCAATTATTGCCCTAAATCGTTCCTTTTGTCATTTTAGGTACTTTTGAGGAAGAATCTGGAAAGGGAAGCATTTTGGACGTTTTTGGAGCATAAAAGTGAAGAAAACGGCAAAGTATCAAATTTCCTTGCTGGAAATAGTACCTGACAGCGTCAAGCCTTTGTACATGACGGCGTCAAGAGTTACAAAAGAGGTGGAAGTGGAAAATACACGTGACGATCTAGAGAGTTTTCAAGCTTAGAGCCTGACGGCGTCACCAAGGCCGTCAGGGTCCAACTACACGTGACAACCCAGAGTAAATTCCTACATGACGGCGTCACAAATAGATCTAGGCAATACGATTTTATCATGGCGGTGAGTTGACGGCGTCACGGGCTAACACATGACGCCATCAAGATGTAATACCTATATATAGTTTTCCAAATTTCATTCATTATTGTGTAACTTTGAGGGAATAAACCCTAGTCCGAATTTTATCAGTTTTTCAAGGGTTCCAACCCCTTGATTCTTCCATGTTCAATTGAAGATAAGTATTCATTCAAATCATTCAATATGTCTATGTGTTGTGTGATTATATCTTACGCTTTTCTTCTCTTTAACATGCTAGGCTAGATTTTCATTGTGTTTGCTTAGATGTAGTGAAACCTAGATGTTGATTATGGGTTGATTGTTTGTTTGTAATTGTTACGGATGATTGTATTCGATGTTAGGCTTAAGAAAACTGGCAGACTTCCATTGGTAACTTGCTTGAACGTCTTAAGAAACATGATCGAAGGTGTACTATGATTTATGGTTATATTTAATGCGTAAGAGAATTCTAATGATCCCATGTTAGGAGCTTCTAACGGCTCGACATAGGAGTGAAGTAGGATCCTATAGAGTTAGGGAATATTGTACACGGTCCTACGACTAGTATTAAGGAATATGACCCGTCATCCATGCAATTGTAACAAGCTAATCAACCTGTAAAAGATATCTAGGGAGTAATGAAATCTATGTAAACACAACTTTCCTCATTTTTGTTTCCACCACATTAGTATAATAGTTTTATTTTCATTTTAGTTATTTTTTTTTATTGCATTAGTAGTTAATTGGGTTATTTAGTTAGCAACTAATTCCGTCCACTCCTTCAAAACCCAAGATTTTATTTGCTTTCATAAAAACATAAAAATACAAAAACAATCATCCCTCACCTCTAGACCTAGTTTAGTAGGCTTTCTAATCCTAGCGACACTATTCCTGAGTTGAACGATCAATCCCCCGGTACTTGTCACTATACTATACTACAACGATTAGGTGCACTGCCTGGTGGTAGTTGTGAGCTTCTCGAGATCCCTTGAAAGGTAAAACCTGTTGCGAGGGTGCAATCCCCACATACATCAGTTAGCCAAAATTCTACCGACTCAAGATCAGCACCTGGCGCACTGCCCGCGCTCCGACGCGCAAGTGACGTACTAGGCCAATGTCTTGAACGGGACAAATTTGAATGACGGCTTTCCCCTTACCCGACAAATGTGGATCTTTCAATTCAGGTATGAATATGATAAGTGCTTCATTAGGAATACTTGAAACGGATTTAAGACTTAGACAGATTTAAAATCACGACCTCTCGTTTTTGACAAAAACACCAACTCAAACATTTTGTCAAATGCCTCTAGCAAAGGATTTTCCAAACCTAGGGAGCTTATATATTTCACGTAACATCAAGTGAAAGTGTTCATATGCGCATAACCCATTCTTACGTCTTCTTTAATCACATAATGGGTTTACTCCCATATTGGTCAAACAAAGTCAAAGGTCACTTTGCGTAAATGCATCCTTTCCAGCATGGGATATGATTTACATCAAAGCAAAAACTTGTTTGTACCAAGGTGTTAGTTTAGTATGTCGAGTCGTGGAAAGTCACGAGCTATGAGATTATGAATACTCGACGTTGAGTTACTTGAGATTACAAGTAACCTTTGATTTTCTTAACTCATAATCATAATTGTCAAATCTTTTCTTTCTTAGTGACATTATGAATATCTTCTGAATCAACCCTTTAATTTCTCCTCACATAAAACAAATCCTACAATCCTCCAAAATCCTCCCAAATCTTATCCCCAACATTCTCTTATTATTCCCTTAAACCTCTTGTACTTCATGTACTTCATGTCCTCTTCATTCCCACACAATATCTCCAAAACATTCTCTTCACAACATTCCCATCCAACCACTAAGATTTCACCACACTTCATCTTCTTCATCTCAATCCTCCATTTCAAACCAAATAAACCCTCCTCACATACACTCACACACACACACACACTACCTTTTAGATTCAAATTACACACACACTCACTCACAAACCTTCTCCAACACACAAAAGCCAAAGTCTCCCCATCACTTCACTCTTACACACTCCAAATCATTCTTACACACAACGTCTCCACTCTTACACATACTAGCCAACTCACTCTTACACCCATCAAATTAATCCAACTCATTCCAATCTATGCCAACTCACTTCTTACCCTTCTCTCCAAGAAATGGCATATTATTTGGCATATTCCTTTCTATCCTATCAAACCGAATGCCAACTCACTCACATCTCATTCTTCCCCTACACAATTCTTCTCCAAGCCAAAGAATATTTCTTTGGTATATTCTTTGGCATATCTTTTGTCCTTATGGCATATTCTCTTCATCCTAACCCATGCCAACTCACCCAAACTCATCTCAACCCTTCATCTCCCCTTTCTCTCCAAGGATGGCATATTCATTTGGATATTCTCTTCTCACGCAACCATGGTTACTCTTCTTACTCAACCATGGTTACCTCTTAACCCTTATGCAACATCCACCCTTTCTCACAAGGAATATCCCTTTAGCATATTCTTTATTCCTTGGCATATTTTCTCCAATCCATTCCAACTCACCCTCTTATCCTCATATGGAATATTCTTGACATATCCTTTCGTCCCTAACCATACAAACTCACTCAACCTAACAATGGTTATCTTCTAACCTAACTTATCACATACTTTTCCATCTCTCACACAATTTGAATTTCAAATTCAAATTTTCTCTCTCTCAATCATCTCAACATCCACACTTTCTTTCCAAGCAAAGGAATATTCTATGGCCTATTCTTTCTCTCTTTTCTGCCATGTGAGGAATACCTAAACTACCCATATCCAATTATCCGTTCTATCTTTCTCTCTTTGATGATTGGTTTACAAATGGCTATTTGAGTTGGTTGACCTTGAGGATGAAAAACTGTTAAGGTTAATTTGTGAAGTATAATTGGAGGTTTAGCAAGGTTGGATATTTAAAAGACCAAAATCCCAAGAAAAATAGTTCAGGTTTGGCATGCTGCTGGCACTCCAGCACGCCGGCCAGCGCACCAGAACTGGGTCTAATGCTCTGCCCGCGCGCCGACGCGCCATGCAACTCGCTAGTCTCGGATTATTTTTTCCCACTTTGGGATTTTGGCCTATAAATATCCACTCTTGGCTCTTGTATTCCTTACCTCTTGCCAAACATTATTTCTCTATAATTTCTTTTCTCTCTACCCTCTAAGTCTACATCTTGTGTTCTTAATCTATCACATATTATCTTTGAAAGAACATATCTCTTGCAAGGGAAGAATCACAAGAACCTAATCCACTCTTGTGATTGTGTCGAGGATCTTCTTATCTTTACCCTTTCTACTACAATCGAGTTTCTAGGTTAGGTTAGGGCTTGATTGAACAAACAAACATTTAATCTTTCAATTTGTTTGTAAGGGAAGCCTTGTGTCTTGGTGACCAAGTCTAGATCATTGGGGATCTAGTTAGGGTATGATACTTCCGGTGGGAAGTCTTGGTTGTGGTCTTGGTGACCGTAGGTTAAGTCAAATCGCAAGATTCTTTTGGGTGGTTTCCAAGGGTGGAATACCATGGGAGTAACTCCTTCTTTTTGAGTATCGATATTAGGAAATATCGGTGGAGTGAATTGTAATAGTTTGTAGTCCACCGAAAGCTTTATACTAGAGTGAATAATATCGTGTCATGGATTCGCAACTGGACATACGGATAGTATAAACCCCCCATCCCAAACCAGTATATATCGTGGTGTCTCTTTACATGCTTTATATACATTGGTTGTGATTGCGGTTGCTGGATTTGTTGTACAACCACTTGTTGATCTTTGAGGCTTGAAGTCGTTAAACTTCGAAGAAGCCGAAAAGAGTGTATTCACCCCCTCTATGGTTCTACAATTGGTATCAAAGCGGGATACTCAAGTTTTCAAGCGTTAAAACCTTCCCCTGAAGGCGTTTTAAAGTGAAAACTTCTTTTTCAAAAATTTGAAACCCTAAAATAAATTTTTGGAGAAGTTGAGTATTAGATTCATGGCTCAAGAGAACCTTATGTCATTGAGGGTAACACAAGTGGTTATGGATACTCCAACAAGAAAGATCCGAAGACGTTTTGTAAAGTCACATGGAGCGATAGTGATGAAGGTGATCATGATGAAAGGAACGAATCATGTCTCATGGCATTCGGATCTCAAGAGGTACATCTAAACCCTTCTTACTCAAATAAAGCTTAAATGTTAATGATTTACAAAATGATAATTTTAAACTCATAGAAATAAATGCAAATTGGGATAAAGAAATTAAAGCTTTACTTAGAGAAAACATATTTTACAACAAGAAACAAATAAACTTGCTAATAGAGCAAAGGAGCTTGAACTTGAAATTGAGGTAATCAAAGTTGCAAAAACCAAAGAGGTGGTTGTACCTTGCTTAAGTTGTGAAAAACTTACACATGAGGTTATCTCTTTAAAAAACAAAATTGTCCAACCTTCAAGATGAAGTTTTAAGTTTTTCAAAATTTAAAAAGAGTAGTTTCATTTTAGATAATATGTTGAGTCAACAAAAATTGTCCCAAGATAAGGAAGATCTTGGATTTTCAAAAACTCATAAAACTACTCTAACGAGTCAAAGCAAACCAATCATGTTTGTAAAAGAAAGTAAACACGTAAAGTCAAAATCCGTAATTCCACAAACTCATTTTTCAAACACTCGTGGTACTCAAGCACCCATTGCAAATCATGAAACCATAAAATAATTTTACAAACCAGTTTCAAGTAATGGACTTGGTTACACTAAAACTCTAGTCGACCAAAGACCACTTCTACCAACACCTAACTAAAGACCTTCAACTTAATACAACCAAAGACGTCCATTTCAAAACAAACCTAACTTACACAAACAACATTCATTTCAAAAGAGAAAAAAAAATTCATTCAACAACCGGAGGCCTTCACATCATCAACCATATAACTCATCTCAAAGGAGAGACAACTCCTACCCAAACCAAAGATATTTTAGACTGAACATTTATCAAAACATTACACCAAGTTTTCAAATCCTAATTAATTTTCAAAATAATCATTGGTCTATGTTCTCAAGGAATGGTCTTGAAACACTTAGTGTCCTACTTCAAGACCCAAGGATATTCAACTTAGGAATGTTTTATACTAACCACAATGGACCCAACAAACATTGGGGACCAAGTTTTTTGAGTTATATGTTTGTTAGGTTAAGCTTGAACCGACCTATTAGAATGTTAAAAGTGGTTGCTCCAAGCACATGATCAAAGTAGAAGATCGTTTTAGTGTACATAAGTAACCTTTGAGGAAATGTTATCGGTAGTCTAAGCATCAATGGTGGATCTTTATCTCGTGGTCATGAAACAAAAGTCATCCATTAAAATCGTGATAAGTTTTCCTTTATGCTTATGAATCTTTAGGTGCTTTATATATTAGTTGTCAAAAATGCTATGTGACCTTGTTTGATGCTAGGTAGCTTATTTTGTCATAACATGATATTTAAGAGAACTTAAGAAAATTAAAGGCGATTAACATAAAGTGGGATTAAACATGCATGCTATATGCTTAATTAATATATTTATGTGCTTGCGACATTCATAACTTGAACATATCATAAGCTAAGTCTTAGATCTCTAAGAACACATAAAAACAATCAACAACTAAATCCAAAATAAGAAATTAAGTTTTAGAAGCTGCTTTAGTATTTAGATAATAATTTCTTCATTCGAACTTCGATTTAGTTAGTTCAAAAGGCCATGAAAAGAGAAAAATGAGATCTACATGTTGAGTGTGATTTGGGACAATCCTTTATGCGTTGGCTGCATGTTGGAGCTCCATAAGCGCGCCAAACACAGTTAAGTTTTTGCTAATACTTTGAAAAACTTTCATCTTGCGTCCATAATCTCTGAAACTTGTTTTCCACACTCACTTAGAAACCTATTAAGCCTTTCTAAACATAAAACAAGCTAAAAAATACTTAGAAATAGGAAAACAATCTTTCTAATTGAAGTGAGATGTCTAGAAGTCTTGTGCAAAGTCCTTTAGGTGCTCTTAGAGCTTATGTGACTAGGACTTATGTGAAGGCATGGAAGGAAATTCTAATAGATGATTTTCGAGAGGAAAGGTATCTATCAATTCATTATTCAAACATTGGTTGATAATATCCTAGATTCTACATGTCTATAATATGTGTGATGGACAAGAAAATTTGACACAATGTATTCTACTACGATTGTTAGAATTGAAAGTCACTTATGTCAAACTACCAAGATTAGATAAAATTTTGGATCACAACTTACATTTGTGTTGAAGATTTTATATCTAACTCAACTTGTTCAATTTATATGAAAATGGCATGCTTTGTGTTTTAGGGTAAAAAAGAAAAGATAAACATTTATGCAAACATACAAACGATTTACATAGTTGAAGAGACTTCCCATGGATTGAATTTCGTATGGCTTTGCATAACAAACTAAAATACCCGATGAATAGACTTGAGAAATTGAGTATTTCATCCAAAGACTTAGAAACTTATTTTATTAATGCAAGTTACAAATAAGGATTATCAAAGTCAACATACTACATAACAAACTATAAACCGGAGATATCATGCATTGTATATTGACTTTCTATACATTTTGATGGTTTATAGGATCTAGTTTGTGTATATAATAATTATATATACACTTGATTTCTATGCACAAACAACCAGACTCTTGGGATGTCTTACATGAAAATAGTTGCACTTGGTACATGCATGATAAGATGTAGAATCTATATTGTGTGAAAATAGAATCATTTAAATTCCCAAATGATGATCACGGATATATATATATATATATATATATATATATATATATATATATATATATATATATATATATATATATATATATATATATATATATATATATAAAACAACCAGACTCTTGGGATGTCTTACATGAAAATACTTGCACTTGGTACATGCATGATAAGATGTATTGAATCATTTAAATTCCCAAATGATGATCAAAGATATATATATATATATATATATATATATATATATATATATATATATATATATATATATATATATATATATATATATATATATATATATATATATAATAGGAGGTATCATGCATGCATAATTATAGGAACTAACTTGTGTTACTCGATAATCCAATTTCAACCAAAAACACCAACAAAGAATTGAGATTTTTGGAACTTAAAAGAAAAGCAAGTTGTTTCAAATCAAGGGAAATAACAAACCAACAATTATAATATCAAACATCTAAAAGGAAATATCACAAGCATTAACTTACCAAACTTTTAAGAACATCATCGGAGACTTCATGTGAATAGCTACATGACATACTTGTGTGATTTTTGTGATAGATGATTATATGCCTACTAGTGATTGATTGTATATGATTATGTGTCATTTTCTACTTATTATGGTATGCTTAGTAATATGTTATGCTCACTTGTCGTAATGATTAATTGATGATAGGTTAGACACTATGTTGTTACATGCTTACTTGTTAATGTTATTAAGCAATGAAATGAAAAATATGCTTGCATGAAAAACATGTTTTAAATACTACTTGCTTATGTGATTACCTACAAAGATATTTTCTACATGCTATATGCTTAGTAGTTGTATGAGAAATGTGCTTACATGAGAAATATGTTTTGATTCTATTTGCTTACATGCCTACTTGCCTTGATTCCATGCTTGTTGCTAACATGCTAATTGCTTGCATAACTATTAAAGATTGTATATCGTGAGCTCACAACACCAACACATTATCTTTAATTAGACATAATGTGCTTAGTTGCATAATATGAATTTTTACACTATCTACTTATGATCGTTCGTTATGTATGCATCTTCAAAATTTAGGAAAATAAGTTTTAAAATGAGGTAATTGAAGGAAATGTGAATGGTGCACATCCTCATGTTTTTCTAGATCTAGGATAATCTAGGCATTCTAGATTCTACTTGATTTAGATGATATTAAGCTCTTAAAGATTAATTCATGAGCTTAGGAATTAAGTGAAAGGCATGAATGGGATTATAATTAATTTGTTTCCTAAGATAATGGATGTGTTGTAGTTTTTGAGGTCACTATAACATCATAAGGGGTTAATTTTTTTTAACACCCCCAATTCATGTGTACAGCGGAATTCAAACTGGGTGTTACTCGATGGCATAATAGTCACAATAATAGAAAACGAACTCTAATTGAGTCGTTATAAAAGATTTATCATTCAAATTATATAAATATCAGAGATTACAAAATGAGGTCCCAGATGGTTCCATGTTTACAATTTACACTAAATGAGTTTTCGAATGATAATAAAATTTATAGCCCTCTTGAATATCCGTGCTACTCCGTGCCAGCCTCGTTCATTATGGACCTGAAATACATGCTTAAAACAGTCAACACAAAGGTTGAGTGGAATTCGCAGAGTTTGTAGTTAAATCGTTGAACACAATAATCGTAGTGTGAGCTATATACTCACACTCATAGTTAGAAAACAAAACCATTATTATTTCACTAAGCTCATGCAACCAAAGCATTAACATCGAACCAAAAATTGGCATTATAGAAGCCCTACCAAGGTAATATTGCCATTATACCTCTAACTATCAAATATAGTGCATTTGTTTCAACTCGTAGTTGTTCAACACAAATGGGATTTGTCAATCCCAATAGATCTATTCAAAATATTCGCGCTCACTATAGCTAGTAACTAATGGTTCATGATATAGGGATCTTGGATTGGCAAGGATGGTACTTAGTGATAATAAAAAAATTAGGCAAGTATACAACTGAAAAACATTGTGTTCGGTTGAAAAATAATACCATGTATTCCCCTCAAGGGTTTGTAAAACAATTAAGTAATGGAAAGTGGGGCTATGCACTCACCTTAAGTTATGTAGTAAGTAGTGAAAATGATGGTCGAATCGCGAAGGTTTCTACAAGCAACCTATAATAGGATGTTGTGACTTAGGATTGGAGTAAGGAATATGAAGAATTGCGTATATATGTCTTGCATTTAGTCCATGATGTAGTAATTAGTATAGTGTAAGTCTTTGAATAAAAATGGTTTATGAAACATGTATAGCTTGTATATTGCTTACTACCGTTCGGGCCGACATAATTTAGAGGTCATGTAGTAAACGTTCGAGGAGCCTGGACACTTTAATTCATAAATCCACAACTTATCTCGACGGCTTACTTTAATGAACCCCTCACATGAGGCTCTCCACTATTGTAGTATTTGATAAAATATATATAAGTTTTTGATCCGAAAAGTTACATGTTCCAATATTTGAATAAACTTAGGAAAGTTTACTTTTGGATGAAGATTGTTATTACAATGAGTCTCATGGTTGAGTAGATCCAAATTGGATGCTTATGTTGCCATTAACTCTATAGTTCATGTTTTCGTCTTGGTAAGTTTATATGGTCTCTAGCCGTGGATTTGCCGTGACTTTGGTCATTATTAGCATTGTCTTGAGACTCATCCTTGGCCTTATCCATGGTTGTGGTCTTGGCTTTAGGTCATTAGACCTCTTGGTTTCATTTAACCATAACTATTACACGGTCATTTGGTCTTAAAATGGGCTGTTAAGAATTTGAAGAAAAATATCACTCGTAAAGCGTTTTCAGGGCTCGAGCTTCTTTGATCCTGAACGAAAACGTCGTTCCAGACAACTTTTGTGTTTTAACTTTTTGATGAATCAGAATAGAAGTGCCACTTTCAAAATGGTCAGAATGTTAACAAGTTGTTTTAGGCAGTTTCGGCGTTTTGGTTTCGCTAACTTCTTTTGGCCATAACTTTTGACTCGTATACTCGTTTTAGGTGATTCAAATTGCTATGTTTTCCTTTGTAAGTCCTCTATAGCAGTAAGTAAGTGTTTCATATCATGGTTACTCTATTTTGGTCGTGTTTCTCAATATAAGTCACTAGTTTAGTTGTTTACTTAATATAAGTTACCATATATATACCATAACTTGTTTTAAGGATTTGTACATCATGAGATCAATATAACAAGACATATATAGCATATAGAGCTTATGAAAATATAGTAAGGATGATTAGTATAAGTTTCTTACAACTTTTGGCCTTAATGAAAAGGGAAACATGAACTAGGAGAAGAACTATACACTTCAATCGAAAACCCTAGCTTCTATCCTTCACCACAACTCTTGCAAACATTGCTAGCCTTGATATAGATCTTGTGAAACCCTTATTAACTCAGCCCTAGTACCCTTGTGTAGCTCCTAATTCATCCATCGAATCACCAAATAAACACTAGTTTCATGTAGAGAATAACTAGGCCTTCAACTCTTATGTGTAATTTGGAACTTGGAAATCAAAGATGAAAGGTTGTGTGATTTAAGTGTGTTATGTGTGGTGAATGACTAGGAGAGGATGAGGAAGGGTATTTATAGTGTCTTAAGGAGGTTAGGAAGGTGTTAGGAAGGTGCAATGAGGAGGTGCAAGTTTAGGATATTTTCCAAGACTTTGTGGCCAAGTTTACTTAATATACATGTATCCTAAAGTCCAAGGCTTATCACCAAGCCACCAAGGCTTGGTAAATCATCATATACACGTTCATATGATGGGAGGAGTGACTAGATGGATAAACTTGGTATTATCTAGCTTACGGAGTGAGTTTTGGTCCCGGTAATCGCTAACGGTAAGTCGTTAAGTCATGAAACTTTAAATCGGGTATCCTAAAAATATGAAACTTATAAATATGTTAGAACTTATTAATATAACCTATCTTAGCATATTTAATAAGTGATAAGTTCTATCGGGTTGCTTAAATGCTGTTAAAACTGGAAACGCGGGTCTAAAACGCGTTATTCGCGTAAAACGTTGAACTGGAAAACGTAAAATTCCAAAACTTTTAGAATTGTCGTAAAATGAGAGAAAATCATATTTCTATTGTTTATAGTATTTTATGGACATATCGGGATGCTGGAATGACGTTTAAACCTAAAAGTAAATCTCTGACAGGGTTTCGTAATTTTTGCAGAAATGATCTGACGAGTGTCAAACTCTTGGATTATCATTAATATAGTTTAACTTACGAGAATATGAAATAAAAATTTCAGGAGTGAATAGTGAAAGGGAATAGTAAAAAGTGAATAGTAATAGTGAATACTAAAAATGAATAGTAATCCGAAAATGCCAATTGTTACAGTCTCTACCCCTTAAGAGAACTTCGTCCCGAAGTTCAGTTTATGTCAGGGGTTGAAGCAACATTGGTGAAAAGAGAGGGTTTCTTGTGGCGAATGGTTTCTAAGGTAGCTAGTGTTGTACTTTTGGTCATTGTTTCAGAGTATGGCGTAGGATGAGGCTTACTTTTATGTAGGAAAGGTAGGGTAAGAGTGATTAATAGAGATTCATATAATAGTCGAATATCAAAAGAAATTGATATAGCAGTCGAATATTAATAGGAATTGATATAGTAGTTGAATATCAAACAAAAATTGGGATAGTAGTTGCAATCATAGCCTAGTAGGTAATCTGTTGTTGTACCTAGTGTTTATTGACTTCATACTTATGTTATTTTGGATACAAATAAGCCCACTTGTTTTTAATTCTTTATTTACATAGAGAGGCATCCCAAACAATGTAAATAGGGGAATATAAACTTATGGTTCGGTGATTTACAATTTCTTTATTTAAATAAAAAGGCATCCCAATCCATTCAAATAATTATAAATCATCCTACTTAAGAATTCCCAACACAATGTTCATACTTAGCCGGTGAGTTACAAGGTAGTGTTTTACGAGATGATACTGGTGTTCCAAAAGAAAAAAATGAATATTCAATCTTGTAAAGCTGATGAGGGTGCTTGTGGTGTAACTAAGGATGATTTGAGCTTTAAAAGTGCATCAAGATCTGTTAATGAGCTTGTGGTTGTAACGGTTGTGAAGATAATGATGTGATATGTTGATGAACAAAATTATGTAGTGTATGCTTAACATTAATATTGGTAGAGATGTCAAGTTTGCTTTAAAATTTTGAGAAATTTTAAAGGTTTATGACGGAATGGTATCCTTAGGACCTAAACAGGATAGTACTTCTACGGGATGAAGAGAAGAATTGATAACTATCCCAAGATAGTAGTTCAGATTATCTTATAAGTGAAAACTTTCAAGAATGAAATTAGATAGTACAAATAAGGTGTTAAGATCTTGCTGAATGGTAAGGCACTATCGTGTCTCTAGATCTTTTTAATGAATTCAGGTGGTTTATCGAGTTCAAGTAGGAAATTAATCTGAACATAACCCTAGTACAACTATTCTTAGTATTTGAAAATTTTAATTCGAACATAGTTAGTCAGACTATGTTTCACTGTCCCTAGGTTAAATATAGGTGACTAGTCTATATTTAGCCGAGGTTCGATAAAATTTTCAAATACCTAAATTAGGTATACTTGTGATATGTCCGTTGCTTTTGGGAAACTGTCTACTAAACAAAGGCGATATCAAACCATTCAGTTGCAAGTCCCGCCCATACAAGACTTGTAACCTATGTTTTTACATTCCATTGCATAGAAGATAGTGTCACACCTCGTAATTTCCAGTCATTTTTCCAAGCCTCGACAATTTACTATTCACAAGTTACTATTCATCATTTACTATTCATCGATCACTATTCATCGTTTTTAGGTCAATTTGACATTCCGAGACATATTCAGAAATTTTACTATTCACTTGACACTATTCATTTCTGAGAGAAAACCACTATTCACGTGCATTACTCATGTCATCGTAAATTTAGTTTACGAGTGTTCAAATTCGCGTAACCGTATTGGTTCAGGAGCGAATTCATGCATTATTGTCAGGGACACTTCATACGGACTAGAAATAGTCTTCATATTATCATTATGGCACTTGCATACTATTCCACTTGTAGGATATCTAAATTACTACTTTTGGTACGATTAACGATTTACGTACGTTTATTTTAAATAAACGCTAATACGCGAACTATAAAAGTGTCTAACATGTCCGACACTCCCGATTTTGATCCTAATACGTTTTTATGCTCATTTCTATAATATAAAAACTATAATATTAATTTACCCGGTATTTTGGAAATTTAACTAATACGTATCGTACGTTTAACTTAATAACGACGGTTTTCACCAAAATTAAACAATAATCACCCTAACTCTCCGTACTTGTACCCGACTTATTTTTACAACTTTTATAACTTTATTACGTCCCGAATAACTTCAACAAAACTTATTTTAACAAACCCGGTACCCGATTAAACCTTAAACCTAAACCTAACCTAACTATACTTAACTACTAACACTAATTTTTACTAACTAACCACCCAACATCATCCCCCTTTTTCCTCCCCAAAACCGGCCAACCCCCCCCCCCCAAAGGTCTTCAAACTTTAAAACCTGACCAACCTTATTAATTGTCCACCAAACTTATGTCTCTAGTATATATTAAACTTTTTCTCATTAGTTATCACCAAAAATCACTTTTTACTTACACTTAGCAAGTTTTTCTCTCATTTTCTTTGGTGTTTGGTTCGATTTGGGATAAACAAGGAGCAAGGAGGGTAAATTTTACAAGATCATATCATAAACTAGTTAGTATAATCATCCTTGTTAGAGTTTTGAAATAAAAACTCAAGGATTAGTAAGCTTTTTATCATCTAAACTCTCTAAACCACCAAGTAAGTATACAAACTCATTTTTATGATTTTTACAAGTTATTATTATGTTCATATAATTTTCTTACAAGATCTTTTACATGCATCAACTTGTACCACTTCATTTTTGTATATTTTAACTTTGAAGCCCTAGAAATGGAAGCATATGAAACTCTTGTTAGACCTAGTGGTTTGATGATATTTAAGGACCCATGACACCCTAAGAAGGTGTATGGTAGGATTAGATTAGTCTTGTGGTGTTTGAAAGTGGATTGATGGATGTTGGAACTAGTTTAGAGACTTGAAAATGGTTTTTGAAACTTTTGATATACCTACTGTCCCTATTTTAATTTCGTGGGAAAATCAGTAGATGGTGGCTAATTTTTGACCAAAGATTTAGAAAATACATTCAAAAACAAAACTTTAGGCGAAAGAATGGACTAAAACGAGTTTATAACGAAGAAGTTATGATTTTTGCAAATATAACGACGAAAACTACTTTTACAAAAAAAACTGCTTGCTGTTTGGCAGATTTCAATGGGTAAAAAGAGGCTTTAAACGTAACCTAAAGGAGCCGAGCTATCAAAAATATACTAGTATATACAAAGACGAATCCGTGGACATAAAGAACAAGGAAAACGAGCTTAAAACGACCGAGTTATACCCATTTTAACATCGTTAAACTATATATATATATATATATGGACACAAATAAAAATAATAACTTACGCACTAAATGGTATATTTTCTAGAAACGTACTAATGACTATTTTCTTAACAAACGAATACGTACGACCCGAAGGAATATTTATACGACATGACGACGTCATTCTAAGGTTTTGATACTTGGAACATAACGCTAACTTTTTCGTACGAGTTAATATGACAAGTTATATACTTCTCTAAATGGACCTATTTTTCCTAAGTATGGAAACTATTTTTCTATGACGATAACTAGTATTTTCAAATTACGAGTGGTATGAGTATCATGTGCATGTGCATTCATTTCATTACGGCTTGATCTTAATTAGATCGCGATTATTCATTTAGGTTGCGGCTAGTGTGCGCGCCTCATTGTCCCGACTACTTTTACATCATTGTACCATCGTTGTACCATCCTTTCGAGGTGAGTTCTCATAGCCCCGTTTTTAGTACTTATTTGATTTTAAATCCCACGGGGGAGAATACATTGCACAATTATATTATTTTTGTACATGCCCAAGTATTAAATTCCATACATTGCTTAAGTTGGTAGTACTATCACTTCAAGTCCCCTTTATTATCATGGACCGTTAATTATGTTGCCAAGCGAGAGTGAGTGGATAGATCTATCGAGGGTGACTCCTCCATTCGTGTTTGGGTTGCTCCATAAGGAAAACGAATGCATTTCATGTCTGAATATTTAGAGTGCCTGATAAACACTCCTTTGGGGCCAATTTTAGTTCGTCGAGCTTCGGTGCCATGAGCTTAAGAGACAATGTAGCACTTTTGACATTTTAGTACTTTACTTTATACTTGTGGCTTATTGTACATACGATTTAACTTATAAACCTATGATTATTCACCAACTTTATGTTGACTGTTTTCGCAATGTATTTCTCAGATTATTAAGGTAGCTCATGTTGCATACATTTGGACCTTCATGGAGTCGCGGAGTCGACGCGTCTCACTATATTTTCTGCACTTATGAAACGTTTGATCTTGTTGAACTTATTTTAACTATTTTGACAAACTCTTTTGGGACCTAAGCTTTGTAAACTCTGAGTGAATTGATGATCAAACGCAGTATTTTCTAAACGACACTTTAGGTCGTTCAATATAACGGTAAACTATGGTGCTATGACAGTCCCTCCCAGGTATTCCATTCCGCTGCCATTCAGGTAGTTTGGGGGTGTGACAGATTGGCATCAGAGCTAAGGTTATAGCGAACTAGGATGTATCTTGGACCCTAGACTATAACCACATCATCATAGCATCTCATCATTTCATCATAGGTGCATATTCACTATACATGTTGCTTTACGCACACACTGTACGAGTTATTCATACCCATACTCATATATATATATATGATTATATTGACCTGGTTCACAAGTGACATGTCTTCAGATACCCACGCCGTTATCCTTTCGTCGGATTCCGATGTTGAAGATGCCTTGTCATCTTCCACTACCATTATACCACCAGCTGTACTCACACCACCATTAGCACTATTGAATTGTCATAAGAGCGAGGTTCTCATTCAGCCTATACATAGAATGCCGTTTGGTAGAGTATTCAGACTTAATTTTAATGGACTTATTTGGATGCTTATTACAAGGGAGATAGCATGTCTTATTTCCTTCACTAGTAGGACGCTTACTACTTAGGTACTACCACCACCGTTGGTTACTTATTACACTATTGGTCGTCCCATAGTGCGTACTTCAACTTTACCTCTTGGATATCGCGAGATAGCGCGAAAGAGGGTAGTATCCCATTCACTATTATCACCATTATCTCCTAACTCATCACTAGGATCTCATTGTCATCAATGTTATCCTCATCCTTTAGAATACCACCATTGTCAATTTCCTTTTCCATTTTCACTTGCCATGAATTAGATAACACCTTGTGGATAATACCAAGATTACGGACTCAACAGGAACATCTGCAGGTTCCTCAAGAATGGCTTAGAATCTACGCTATCTAGAACTTGATCGATGCACAACTACAGATACCACTTCAGGACTATCTCGACCTTATGATGCCATAAACCTGATTTCACTTAGAAGGACTACAGGAAGTCTTTAGACTAGACTTATATCCTTACTAGTTGTTACTATTACCCCAGCCACGAGAGGTGTGGCATAGTTCGAAGAAACTTGTAGTATTTTGATTGATGTACGAACGGAATCACCAAGTATTGACTCTACTATAGGGGAATGATTGTGCTATCTATGATATTGGCCCATATAGACCGAAACCTTCATGTATTATATTCATGTGTTATGAATATGATGATTGTTATTACCGATAAATTCTCATGGACTCTCATGATTTGATGGAAATAGATTTAAGCAAACCACTCCAAGCATGACGCAAGCCGCTGTTGGACGATTCATTGCCAGGAACGCAACTACCGCCCTCACCAAGGAACTTACTCACGTGGAATTTAAGGGTTGTAATCCCCCCTTCTTTAGCGGAAGTGTAGACACAAAAGAATTTCTCAAATGGTTCGAAGAATTAGAAACAATCTTTCAAAGTGGTGACTGTCGTAAGGAAGACAAGGTTAAGTTCGCCACTTGCACTTTTCAGAAGCATGCCCAGAAATGGTGGACTAAGTATGTCCAGGTAGTAGGAGTTGATGCTGCTTACTCACACTCTTGGGAGAAACTAAAAAGGATGATGAGTTTGAAGTTCTGTGTGAAAAGCGAATTACAAGCAATTGAACAAGAAACACTAAACCTTACCATGGAAGGAGATGATGTTGTCAAGTATACTGCTTATTTTTATGATTCTGCTCGACTAGGCTCTGCAATGGATGAACCGGAAAGCAAGAGACTTGAAAGGTACGTCGGAGGACTTTCTCCTGAAATTCGTAGGATGGTCATCGCATGTGAACCCAATACCATGTCTGAAGCTATCCAGATGGCAATCGAAACAAAGGAACTCATAGTTCGCGACAAGACATCGGGAGACAATAATAACAACAAGAGAAAAGAGGTCGGTAATCAGGATGCTAATGCTACTCAACGACCATTTAAGATACAACAAGTGGTGGAGACCTTTACTGCTGGGTCAAGCCAAAATAAAGGATATGTAGGTAAATTACCCGAGTGCAACAGGTGTCAGTTTCATCACAAAGGACGTTGCCCGGAACCATGTGGCAACTGTAAGAAAATCGGACACAAAGCCAAGGATTGCAAGACTCCCACCCTCACAAAGCATCAGAAACTCTCGGTAACCTGCCGCGAGTGTGGAGTAGTGGGACACTTCAAGAGTGAATGCCCGGTGTTGAGAGACCGGAACTGGAGGAGGCAGTTCATGTTTTAAAACCATAGTTCGAGCCCTCTAGGGTTGTACTTTCTTTTGGTACTTTCCATAAGTACGTTGACGTAACCTAGTTGTATTAAGCACTTTCCTATCCAATGTAATGACTATCTTTTGTTACCTCTATGATAACCATAACCTTCGTTTACTCCGCTTTCTATCCCAATCGTTCAATTTTCAATCGTTTCGTAACATTATGCCATTGTCTTATTAAGGATTTGACCGATTTCGTAATTGACGGATTAGTAGATTATTACCAATCCATAGTATTTACCCATGTATCCAATAAACCATTCAACGAGTTTTATTTCAAACTATTTTACTACCTTATGGGGAAATTGTTTTTACCAAATTTCTAAAATAAGTCGTTTTGTTACCGTACTATAAACTGATTTTTCCGATATTACGCCAAATATTTACTATTATTACGCGAAACAATTTTTATATTACTTTGAAAGGAAATGACTAGAATACCATTCTTCGAAACAAAACGTTGAACACCATCTAAAGCTTTTGAGAAAAATAATATTATTTTGATTAAATCAAGCATCGCATCATTAGTCCTCAACTATACATAGCCTGATCACCTATGTATACTTCAGGAAAGATTATGCCATGAAGGAAATAGTTACTTTATAAAGTATTGTTAATAACAATCTTCATCCAAAAGCGTTTTAAACAAATAAACTCTTTTATGAATATTTCTTTCTGACAAATTTTCTCTGGATACTTACCCCACCTGTCACACACTTAGTCATTAAGTTAGACTTTCCATTGACTTCTTTAGGAGAGACTTCCCATATTAAGTACTAGGAGGATTCCTTGATACAAGAAAAACAATAAAAGGGTTACGAAAAACTACTAACCTAGAATAGAAGTATACACCAAGGCAATTTATAGCTCAATAACAGTTCTAAGATGCCACTGGACCATCCGACCCACCATCTCTGACCTAGTTGTCCGATTTTATTATTCAAAGGTACTAGCTAGACTGAGCTACGGGATCAAACACATTGTGAAGGTACGCTAAGCAACACTATGGGAATAAACCAAGCCTCCTAACCGATACTGTAAAGTGTTTTGAGTTAACATGGTCTCATCCATACGCAAACTTCCCTGCAGTGAGTTTACGACAAGAATGATTGATTCGAATTATGGATATCGATATAGATTCCCCTAAAGCATTATATTCTTTAGAACTTCTGGATAACCTCACCTATACATCGAGAAAGGCATCAGACTCAAGAATATCTCCCCAGCTACATGTGAAGACAATACGGAAATTCATCGACATAGTATCAATTGAAACCCTCATATTGCCAACATGATAACAATTTCAACGATAAACCATCTCAGGACTTAGGTTGGTTGAATACCTAGACTTGTAGTTTTGTCGGATAATCGCCAATAGGCATTTTCTAATGTCAGGAACCGAATGTTAGACACCTATGCATTTATGCGAATATTTCCTATCCCACTATTTTATCCTTGTTAGTATTTTTACTTTTAAATGAAGTTGATTTCAAAATTGTGTCCATACAAATCACATATATCGTGGAAAATAATTTTGAATTGCCTATTTTGAATAAATACGACCCTTTTTAGCCAATATTTACTTGAACCATTATACAATGAGAAATGTTTAAACATCAAACTTTGGTAAACAGTTCTATTCACAACATGTTTGAAAACCGCGTCACATTTCATAACTATTAAATTTTGAATCATCAATAAAGCTAATATTGAGTATACCATTTGTTCCATTTTCTAAAATTGTTTATTCAGAAAAAGATTTCGACCAAAAACTCGAAAATCGCGAGATAAATTTGGAAACAAATCACCATACTATATCGCTTGTGCATTTAGGGCTTTGTGACTTGACAATAAGGAATATTGGAATAGGTGATGAAGGAAATTAGGAGGAACATCATAGAACGATTACAAACGTCAGTAATGGAGACCAAGCGCAGTAGGCAAAGAATGACACATGTCTTAGCAATCCATTAGACCAAAACCCGAAGAATCAAATATTGTTAACCGTATTCTATCTTCTTCGTATAACGCCGTGTTCGAAAGACGTAACGTTGTGGAATTAGTCACAAGATTTATCGTACCGTTTCAATTATTCCTGATAAAGGTGATTGAATCACCTTGGACTTCTAGCAATCATTTTAAGATTTCCTTCGGAACCTCATAAAGATGTGAACACCGCCTATCATCCTCAGATCGATGGTCATAACGGGAGAACGATTCAAACATAGGAAAGCTATACTCAGAATATGAGTGATTGACTCTAGAAATGGTTGGACTAACCATTTACCATAAATTGGATTCTTTTACAACCATAGTTATCGCGCGAGCATAGAGACTACACCATTTGAGGCACTTTATGGTCGAAGTACCAATTACCCGTTTACAAACTGAAATCGGAAAGTTAAAAATTCACTGGTCTAGAACCAAACCATGGAACAACAAAGGAAATTTCACAAGACAAGAATCGGTTACAAGCAACGAGAAACTGGTAGGAGTTATGTTGGTACATGACGCACATCATACGGATTGGGTATCCTTGAACAAGCAAATTTACTAGATTCACGTGAAAGAACGAACTAAATTGAAAGCTTTGCCTTGAAGAGGCATGATACGATTTTGGTAACACGAGAGATTGAACTTTTAAGTATATTGGACCATTTCAGATTCATGATAGAATCGACCAGCTGACATATAATATTTGAGTTCTGACAGAGTTCAGCAACATATATTACCCATATTACATTATAAACCTGAAGAGACACTGATCATCTATTGACGAACCAAACTCGGAAAAAGCCAAACTCACTATTCCGATAGGCATTCAGGAAATAACCAGAAATTTCCTACAAGTCGAGAGTCAATTACAAATTCTATAAGTTGTAAACCCTTAAAACTTCAAGTTGGTAGCCAGATCACGTTGAAAGTTCTGCCTAGGAAAGGGCATGATATTATTCGGAAGGATTTGTAAAGTTAAAACCGATATACACTGGACCATGTAATAATTCAGACAGAGTAGGCCTTGTAGCCTTCAGACTTGAGCCTTGTTAAAGAATAGCCGGGTTACACAACTATGTTTCACCTATTTGAATCCAGGAAATGACTTTCAGATTAGTCAATCATAATCCCATTTGGAAGGGAATCCAACCTTAAGACAAACGTAAACTGGGTAAGAGAACCAGTAGAAAGCATGGACCGTGAGGTCGAACGGTTGAAGCAAAGTCGAATCCCTATCGTGAAGGTTCGCTGGAATTCTTGAAAAGGACCCGAATTTACTTGGGAACGAGAGGACCGAATGCAACTCAAGTATCCACGTCTTTTTACCAAATGTACTCCAGAGACCAACCAAAACTGAACTTCGGGACGAAGTTCCTGTTTGTGGGGAAGACTGTCACACCTCGTAATTTCCAGTCATTTTTCCAAGCCTCGACAATTTACTATTCACAAGTTACTATTCATCATTTACTATTCATCGATCACTATTCATCGTTTTTTAGGTCAATTTGACATTCCGAGACATATTCAGAAATTTTACTATTCACTTGACACTATTCATTTCTGAGAGAAAACCACTATTCACGTGCATTACTCATGTCATCGTAAATTTAGTTTACGAGTGTTCAAATTCGCGTAACCGTATTGGTTCAGGAGCGAATTCATGCATTATTGTCAGGGACACTTCATACGGACTAGAAATAGTCTTCATATTATCATTATGGCACTTGCATACTATTCCACTTGTAGGATATCTAAATTACTACTTTTGGTACGATTAACGATTTACGTACGTTTATTTTAAATAAACGCTAATACGCGAACTATAAAAGTGTCTAACATGTCCGACACTCCCGATTTTGATCCTAATACGTTTTTATGCTCATTTCTATAATATAAAAACTATAATATTAATTTACCCGGTATTTTGGAAATTTAACTAATACGTATCGTACGTTTAACTTAATAACGACGGTTTTCACCAAAATTAAACAATAATCACCCTAACTCTCCGTACTTGTACCCGACTTATTTTTACAACTTTTATAACTTTATTACGTCCCGAATAACTTCAACAAAACTTATTTTAACAAACCCGGTACCCGATTAAACCTTAAACCTAAACCTAACCTAACTATACTTAACTACTAACACTAATTTTTACTAACTAACCACCCAACATCATCCCCCTTTTTCCTCCCCAAAACCGGCCAACCCCCCCCCTAAAGGTCTTCAAACTTTAAAACCTCACCAACCTTATTAATTGTCCACCAAACTTATGTCTCTAGTATATATTAAACTTTTTCTCATTAGTTATCACCAAAAATCACTTTTTACTTACACTTAGCAAGTTTTTCTCTCATTTTCTTTGGTGTTTGGTTCGATTTGGGATAAACAAGGAGCAAGGAGGGTAAATTTTACAAGATCATATCATAAACTAGTTAGTATAATCATCCTTGTTAGAGTTTTGAAATAAAAACTCAAGGATTAGTAAGCTTTTTATCATCTAAACTCTCTAAACCACCAAGTAAGTATACAAACTCATTTTTATGATTTTTACAAGTTATTATTATGTTCATATAATTTTCTTACAAGATCTTTTACATGCATCAACTTGTACCACTTCATTTTTGTATATTTTAACTTTGAAGCCCTAGAAATGGAAGCATATGAAACTCTTGTTAGACCTAGTGGTTTGATGATATTTAAGGACCCATGACACCCTAAGAAGGTGTATGGTAGGATTAGATTAGTCTTGTGGTGTTTGAAAGTGGATTGATGGATGTTGGAACTAGTTTAGAGACTTGAAAATGGTTTTTGAAACTTTTGATATACCTACTGTCCCTATTTTAATTTCGTGGGAAAATCAGTAGATGGTGGCTAATTTTTGACCAAAGATTTAGAAAATACATTCAAAAACAAAACTTTAGGCGAAAGAATGGACTAAAACGAGTTTATAACGAAGAAGTTATGATTTTTGCAAATATAACGACGAAAACTACTTTTACAAAAAAAACTGCTTGCTGTTTGGCAGATTTCAATGGGTAAAAAGAGGCTTTAAACGTAACCTAAAGGAGCCGAGCTATCAAAAATATACTAGTATATACAAAGACGAATCCGTGGACATAAAGAACAAGGAAAACGAGCTTAAAACGACCGAGTTATACCCATTTTAACATCGTTAAACTATATATATATATATATATGGACACAAATAAAAATAATAACTTACGCACTAAATGGTATATTTTCTAGAAACGTACTAATGACTATTTTCTTAACAAACGAATACGTACGACCCGAAGGAATATTTATACGACATGACGACGTCATTCTAAGGTTTTGATACTTGGAACATAACGCTAACTTTTTCGTACGAGTTAATATGACAAGTTATATACTTCTCTAAATGGACCTATTTTTCCTAAGTATGGAAACTATTTTTCTATGACGATAACTAGTATTTTCAAATTACGAGTGGTATGAGTATCATGTGCATGTGCATTCATTTCATTACGGCTTGATCTTAATTAGATCGCGATTATTCATTTAGGTTGCGGCTAGTGTGCGCGCCTCATTGTCCCGACTACTTTTACATCATTGTACCATCGTTGTACCATCCTTTCGAGGTGAGTTCTCATAGCCCCGTTTTTAGTACTTATTTGATTTTAAATCCCACGGGGGAGAATACATTGCACAATTATATTATTTTTGTACATGCCCAAGTATTAAATTCCATACATTGCTTAAGTTGGTAGTACTATCACTTCAAGTCCCCTTTATTATCATGGACCGTTAATTATGTTGCCAAGCGAGAGTGAGTGGATAGATCTATCGAGGGTGACTCCTCCATTCGTGTTTGGGTTGCTCCATAAGGAAAACGAATGCATTTCATGTCTGAATATTTAGAGTGCCTGATAAACACTCCTTTGGGGCCAATTTTAGTTCGTCGAGCTTCGGTGCCATGAGCTTAAGAGACAATGTAGCACTTTTGACATTTTAGTACTTTACTTTATACTTGTGGCTTATTGTACATACGATTTAACTTATAAACCTATGATTATTCACCAACTTTATGTTGACTGTTTTCGCAATGTATTTCTCAGATTATTAAGGTAGCTCATGTTGCATACATTTGGACCTTCATGGAGTCGCGGAGTCGACGCGTCTCACTATATTTTCTGCACTTATGAAACGTTTGATCTTGTTGAACTTATTTTAACTATTTTGACAAACTCTTTTGGGACCTAAGCTTTGTAAACTCTGAGTGAATTGATGATCAAACGCAGTATTTTCTAAACGACACTTTAGGTCGTTCAATATAACGGTAAACTATGGTGCTATGACAGTCCCTCCCAGGTATTCCATTCCGCTGCCATTCAGGTAGTTTGGGGGTGTGACAGATAGTACGGGTAGCTACGTGTGGAAAGTAAGTTTTAAGTAGTTTTAAAACAGTCCATACTTGGCCAGGATCACGAACTTTTAACAATGAAGGTTTCAGAAGAAAACTTTGATGAATGTAGAGAAAGTTGTTGAACTTTGATGAATGTAGAGAAAGTTGCTGAACTTTGATAAATGTAGAGAAACTTCAGCTTTTGTAGATGATGGATTAGTTTATCCTTTAGAAATATCATATTTCTATTTGGAAATCGATAGATTGTGATGGGTTTCTGATATCATATGAAATGATATTGGTGAGGTGATGGAATAATTCCAGAGACCATTGCGCAAATCACAATGTCTCGGAAGTAGATTAGACCATTGTGCAATTCACAATTTTAGGGAAGTAGATTAGAACATTGTGTGACTCAAAACATTTGAGAAATGATTAAGACCATTGTATCATACAATGTCCGGGAAATAGGGAAGACCATTGTAATTCATTACAATATCTTGGACATAAAATGTTGGAGTAGGAACATGATTGGGAGAATGTGGCTGTGTCGAAATGCCCTTGAATAGGCATACGCATATATGTTTAGTCCATTGTTTAGATAAAATGATTGAAAATAAATCGAGTGTATATATCAATATACTAATATGTTCATGTAGTATAAAATGCTTATGGGGAAATGCTCAATTATGCTAAGGGTACATATATCCATATGCTAACATGTTTGTGTAGTATAAAATGCTTAATAAGTCCATAATCGTCTGGAGGATGGAAGACACGGAGAGCGGAAGGCTATAAAAATGTTTTTTGCTTGTAAGTGTGGTTATAGTTTAGGTCTCAATTAGACCTGTTTCTCTATAACCATGGCTCTACCAATCTGTAACACCCCCAATTCATGTGTGCAGCAGAATTCAAACTGGGTGTTACTCGACGGCACAATAGTCATAATAATAGAAAACGAACTCTAATTGAGTCGTTTTATAAGATTTATCATTCAAATTATATAAATATCAAAGATTACAAAATGAGGTCCCAGATGGTTCCATGTTTACAATTTACATTAAATGAGTTTTCGAATGATAATAAAATTTATAGCCCTCTTGAATATCCGTGCTCCTCCGTGCTAGCCAAGTTCATTATGGACCTGAAATACATGCTTAAAACAGTCAACACAAAGGTTGAGTGGAATTCGTAGAGTTTGCAGTTAAATCGTTGAACACAATAATCGTAGTGTGAGCTATAGACTCACACTCATAGTTAGAAAACAAAACCGTTATTATTTCACTAAGCTCATGCAACCAAAGCATTAACATCGAACAAAAAATTGGCATTATGGAAGCCCTACCAAGGTAATATTGCCATTATACCTGTAACTATCAAATATAGTGCATTTGTTTGAACTCGTAGTTGTTCAACAAAAATGGGATTCGTCAATCCCAATAGATCTATTCACAATATTCGCGTTCACTATAGCTAGTGACTAATGGTTCATGATATAGGGATCTTGGATAGGAAAGGATGGTACTTAGTGATAATAAAATAATCAGGCAAGCATACAATTGAAAAACATTGTGTTCGGTTGAAAAATAATAGCATGTATTTCCCCCAAGGGTTTGTTAAACAATTAAGTAATGGAAAGTGGGGCTATGAACTCACCTTAAGTTATGTAGTAAGTAGTGAAAATGATGGTCAAATCGCGAAGGTTTCTACGAGCAACCTATAATAGGATGTTGCGACTTAGGATTGGAGTAAGGAATATGAAGAATTGCCTATATATGTCTTACATTTAGTCCACGATGTAGTACTTAGTATAGTGTAAGTCTTTGAATAAAAATGGTTTATGAAACATGTATAGCTTGTATATTATTTACTACCGTTCGGGCAGACATAATTCAGAGGTCATGTAGTAAACGTTCGAGGAGCCAGGACACTTTAATTCGTAAATCCACAACTTATCTCAACGGCTTACTTTAATGAACCCCTCACATGAGGCTCCCTACTATTGTAGTATCTGATAAAATATATATAAGTTTTTGATCCGAAAAGTTACATGTTCCAATATTTGAATAAACTTAGGAAAGTCTACTTTTGGATGAAGATTGTTATTACAATGAGTCTCATGGTTGAGTAGATCTAAATTGGATGCTTATGTTGCTATTAACTCTATAGTTCATGTTTTCGTCTTGGTAAATTTATATGGTCTCTAGCCGTGGCTTTGCCGTGACTTTGGTCATTATTACCATTGTATTGAGACTCATCCTTGGCCTTAGCCATGGTTGTGGTCTTAGCTTTAGGTCATTAGACCTCTTGGTTTCATTTAACCATAACTATTACATGGTCATTTGGTCTTAAAATGGGCTGTTAAGAATTTGAAGAAAAATATCACTCGTAAAGTGTTTTCAGGGCTCGAGCTTCTTTGTTTCTGAGCGAAAACGTCGTTCCGGACAACTTTCGTGTTTTAACTTTTTGTTGAATCAGACCAGAAGGGCCACTTTCAAAATGGTCAGAATGTTAACAGGTTGTTTTAGGCAGTTTCGGCGTTTTGGTTTCGCTAACTTCTTTTGGCCATAACTTTTGACTCGTATACTCGTTTTAGGTGATTCAAATTGCTATGTTTTCCTTTTTAAGTCCTCCATAACATTAAGTAAGGGTTTCATATCATCGTTACTCTATTTTGGTCGTGGTTCTCAATATAAGTCACTAGTTTACTTGTTTACTTAATATAAGTTACCATATATATACCATAACTTGTTTTAAGGATTTATACATCATGAGATCAATATAACAAGACATATATAGCATATAGAGCTTATGAAAATATAGTAAGGATGATTAGTATAAGTTTCTTACAACTTTTGGCCTTAATGAAAAGGGATACATGAACTAGGACAAGAACTATACACTTCAATCGAAAACCCTAGCTTCTAATCCTTCACCACAACTCTTGCAAACACTGCTAGCCTTGATATAGATCGTGTGAAACCCTTATTAACTCAGCCCTAGTACACTTGTGTAGCTCCTAATTTATCCATGGAATCACCAAATAAACACTAGTTTCATGTAGAGAATAACTAGGCCTTCAACTCTTATGTGTAACTTGGAACTTGGAAATCAAAGATGAAAGGTTGTGTGATTTAAGTGTGTTATGTGTGGTGAATGACTAGGAGAGGATGAGGAAGGGTATTTATAGTGCCATAAGGAGGTTAGGAAGGTGTTAGCAAGGTGCAATGAGGAGGTGCAAGTTTAGGATATTTTCCAAGACTTTGTGGCCAAGTTTACTTAATATACATGTATCCTAAAGTCCAAGGCTTATCACCAAGCCACCAAGGCTTGGTGAATCATCATATAAACGTTCATATGATGGGAGGAGTGACTAGATGGATAAAGTTGGCCTTATCTAGCTTACGGAGTGAGTTTTGGTCCCGATAATCGCTAATGGTAAGTCGTTAAGTCATGAAACTTAAAATCGGGTATCCTAAAAATATGAAACTTATAAATATGTTATAACTTATTAATATAACCTATCTTAGCATATTTAATAAGTGATAAGTTCTATCGGGTTGCTTAAATGCTGTTAAAACAGGAAACGCGGGTCTAAAACGCGTAATTCGCATAAAATGCTGAATTGGAAAATGTAAAATTCCAAAACTTTTGGAATTGTCGTAAAATGAGAGAAAATCATATTTCTATTGTTTATATTGTTTTATGGACATATCGGGATGCTAGAATGACGTTTAAACCTAAAAATAAATCTCGGACACGGTTTCGTGATTTTTGCAGAAATGATCCGACGAGTGTCAAACTCTCGGATTATCATTAAAATAGTTTAACTTACGAGAATATGAAATAAAAATTTCAGGAGTGAATAGTGAAAATGAAAGTAAAAAGTGAATAGTAATAGTGAATAGTAAAAATGAATAGTAATCCAAAAATGCGAATTGTTACAATTTTGAGCGGTTGTGTTAGTCTAGGAAAGAGTAATATACGGTGTTATTTACTTTCTTAGGAATCCCCTTATGCCATGACTTGTTATTTGGAAGTAACTTGTGTTTAGGTCATTCGTATAATTGGCATAATTAAGGTATTGAGTATGATTGCCTTGTGTATATACATAATATGCCTTCTCATGTTTTAAGTTGGATTGTGTTAGAAAACATAGTATACAATCTAGACTTTTGGTTAGTCTTCTTACCTTTGGATTATTTATGATCATACTTGTAGGACCTTAGATATACCAACTTTATCAAACAATAAGCACGTATGGATTCGTACAAGAGTTTGTGAGGCGTATGAAACTAGAGAGAGAGAGAGAGAGAGTAGAGAGAGATGAAGAGAAAAATATTATTAATCAAAATACACACTTACACACTCAAGCACACCTTACAAATGAGGCTTTTGTGTGCTTTTATACTTGGAACATAAGGCTTTCTTTGGGCCTTTAGATGGACTTGGATTGGATTAGATATTATATAAAAGACTATCATATAAATACTAACCTATTAGATTAGTCCAACCCATGAACCCATTGACCATTCTATTACAATAACTAGGACACATTACAAAGTTACAAATATGAGAATGACCATCAATTTTCTATACTTTTCTTTAATGCTAACAATCTCCCCATAAGGGGTGGTCATTCGAATGATGCTTCACGTGATTAGGTCTTTGGTCTTCTGTGTCTTGAACTTTGTGTGTCGTCGTAGAATAGTCTTGATTCTTTGTTCCTTCATGCTTTGTTATCTTTGAAGTAACGTCTTTTAATCTTTCTTGCCTTTGATCAACATCTTCACATGTTTGCAATGTTGACTTTTCCAACATACTCATACTTCTTGAAAATACTTTGAGCTTCATACTTATGTCTTCCTCACTTGATAGATGAACTTTGTTCTTGACTTTTTGATTAGCTCTTAACTTTGTAGTAACTTATTGCCTTGAAATTGATCTTTTGTCTTTAAACATTCTTGATTTGAGCTTGTTGAGGATGAACTTCATAAGTAAGAGTACATGGAGGTGATGATGTTTATGTATGAAATGATGGTGTATGGTCTTTCTCCAAGGGGACTTTCATCAGTACCTGCATGAAAATGTTAGTTGAAATCACCAATCGATCATCGTTGAATTTTCTTAGAGAATGGACCACTACAATTGTTTTACTGATGAATGTCTTGATTCCATTAACCTTGGTCGGGTGCAGCAGCCGTCCTAATCCCGTTGATGGACAGTTATCAATACTATGGATAAAATCCAAGTAAAGACCCACGTCTTAAGGACTCAATTCTATAAAGGAATCTCCTACGCGGGATTTCCAGTACTTACAGGCTCAGACTTCGAGATAATCAACAACATAGTATGAAGACTCTCTCTAATCCTTACAAATGTTGTTCCTAAATTGAATACCCTCAAGAAGGCTTACACAAACATACATAGTTATATGTACAATTCAAGTGAGCCGCTGAAGTATACCAAAGTATCACTCCACGACTATAGACCATTTGGAACATAGTGTATCTACCATCATGATGTAAATGGCATGTGATAACGCTCAAAATTAACATATTTTTAGTCGCGTTATTGTTTGATTTATGAGTGGAAATTGGTCATATTTGTATATATTCGTTACTTAATCGTGGAAAAGTGTTTATACATGCAAATATAGCCAAAAGCAAGAAAAATTGATTAAAAGATGAAGAAATGAAGTGGACATGCATTTTTAGAGAGTTTCAAGAGGATCAAGGAAGAAAGAAACGTTGCATGGACAAAAGGATTTGATAAAGACAAGTTTACTACACGAAATTATCAAGGAAATATCAAGTTCTAATGGACAAAGTCATGCCACGAAGAAAAATATTGCATGCAACGTAAAACGAAGAAGAAAAGACATAGAAACATGTTCAGACTAAATCCAACCGATCGGTTGCAACCCGCAACCGGATCGGCTGGAAACGTGCCAAGATTGACCATCCGATCGGATGGCGAGAAACCGATCGGATGGTGATAACTGATGTTACAAGTTTTGCATTTATTGGCGAATTTACTCCCCATAATCATGTGTGGCTGATCATTTCTGTTTATTAACTGAGGATGGACGTTTTTACTTGAAGGATAAGTGTCATTAAGCTATATAATGAGCACTTAGGGCCTAGAGTTACTTGTACCACCATTATCTAACTTAGTATTAGACCAAATCTTGTTAGTTTATCTTATATTGCCTAAAAGTTTACTAAGTGTTGTAAAAATGTCCAGAACGTGTTGAGTTAGAGTCTCAAACATTGGTTCGAGTGTGGAGTTGTTTACTTACATTGGTGAGCAATTGGAGGAGTGTGGTTGCTATAGTTCCACAAGTTTACTCATTGTAATTCTCAAGACTAGGTACACCTTGATACTTATAATGAACAATTGTTACTTTAAGTTTTATGAAAGTTTTCTTATTTACTTGTGTTTTAATATGATTGTTATGGAGTAATTTGTGATATACTTATGTATATGATGTGATTGGTTAATGGAGTATTATTTTTACGAAAAAGGTGATGCATGAAAACATATCTATTTTATGAGTTTGTTGATATAACATCTTTTCTTGCTTAATTTGTCGGTAAAAACAATTTCTTGAAAAATAGGTCCGAAAGGATTTTCAACTTGTTTTTATTCCAAAATATTAATGCACCAAATTAGTATGGAATAGGATGCTTGACAACCATCTTATTTACTTGTTAAAATAGATTTGAGACGATTTCATCATGAAAAAGGACCGAAAGGATTCGTAGGAATTCATAAGAAAAGAATTGATTTTCTAAACAACCATGTATTTATAGGATTGTCATACTAATTTGATATGTCCGAAAGGAGTCATTTAGGTGATAGAATTCTTAGTAGTAGTGAAAACATGACATACATCATAGATTGTATAACTACTCATTTTTAGTTGCGCATCATAACAAGTTTTAGACCAAACTTCGTACTCAAATTATTACGATACTCCTAATTACCAATCAAGGAATTATACACAAGTATATGTTTAGTTTTTATTGAGTTTCTTTTAAATTAAGATTTTACATAAATTTGGATTGACAACCCTTATTTAACAAACGTTTTTCTTATTACTAAAACCACCAAATCTCTTGGGATGATCTCGACTTACCCACCTTTATTACACCGAACGAGTATACTTGCTCGTATGTGCTAGATAATAATCAGATAATTCATGTTTATAAATTTTAAAACTTGTACTAATAAAACGCACATCAAGTTTTTGGCGCCGCTGCCGGCGATTTGATTCATTTTCTTAGTTTTTAGTAATTAAATTGTTTGTAATTCGTGAAATTTTAAAGTTTTTAGAGTAAAAAGTAAAAAAAAAAAAAAAAAAGTTGGTTTTGACCAACCGAATCGGATGGATAACCATCCGATCGGTTGGTGGTCTCAGTAAAATTTATAGGATTCTGTTTTTTATTAGTTATTAATTTTTATTTTTCTGTTTTTAATTAATTAGTTTTAATAATTATATAATTAATATTAGTTTTTAATAGTTTTAAGTTGCAATTATTAGACATTTTAATGTTTTAGAAGTTTTAATTTCAATTAATGATTTAGTAATTTTTAAAGACACCTTAGTTAATGCTTTTATTGTTTTTAATTTCATAATTAAAGTTTAATTAAATAATAGTTTTATATAAAAAAAAATTAGTGTAAAAACTCCAACCGATCCGGTTGCGGGTTCCAACCAATCGGTTGGAGGTGGTCATTTGTGCCAACCGATTCTGATGGGTTTCAAACCGATCAGTTGGGCGTCTCGGTAAAATTTTAGACATTTTTAATTTTTAGTTTATTTTCAATTCTTAGTGTTTTATTTAGTTAATTTACTTGTTCTTATTTCATATTAAGAGTTATTTGATTATAACTAACCCTCATGCTAATGATTTGGATTTTTTTTTATGGTTATGTTATAGTTAGTAAGTGCTTAAGTTGAAATGGAGAGTTTTAGCCAGATTTCTGCGTATTTGAAAGACTTGGAAGATATGTTCAAGGATTCCGGTGATTCCTTGGAAAAGTTGAAGAGTATGTTGGAAAAAGCCAAGTTGGATTTAGAAGGAGAAGAGGTTGTTGGTGACAATGTTTCTTATTTGCCACATGAAATTTGTTATACAAAGAAGGAGAAGGAGAGAAAAGTTGTTGTTTTTACTAGAGCACCACCTAAGAAATATGATACTCCACACATGAGGTATTCTACACCTTGTGCGGTGGAAGGAGTCAAAGCGTGGGATGCGGAATTGAATATGGAATATGGAGACAATTACATTTCGGAAGAAAAGCTTGACAAACTTGGTTTTGTTAGGCTTGATTGTGGAAGTTATGGTAAGAAGGAAGTGAAAGGAGTTAGAGTGAATATTTATGGTCACATCTTTAAAGTTGATTTTGTTGTTTTGGAGTATACTAATGAAGATGAACCGGAAGTGATTTTTGGTAGAGATTTTTTAGTGAATACCAAGTGTAGTTTGGATTTTGCACTTAGGGAGTTGAGAATTAACATAACTGATTTGGAAGAAGGGAAGAGTGTGAATGATATGCTTGTTGATGTTTGTGAAGGAATGGAAATGATGAAGGAAGGAAGGGATGAAGTTTGTAAGATGGGTAAAGCTAACTGAAACAAAACACCATTGAACAAATTAACCCTACCCTCCACCCAAAAAGAAAACAAATCATCATCATCATCATCATCCAAAACACCACCTAATTCACCAAAAAGTACCAAACCTTTAACCAAAGAGCAAAAACAAGCTATTTTGGAAAATCTTGAAGCAAAAATTAGTGAATTGATGGAAAACAAACCGGTCATTGAGGTGTTGAGGAATTATATGGAGTATAGGAAGAAGTTAGATGGAGTTATGTTGGCAAAGTCTAAGTTGGAGGATAATAGTTTTGATGAAGTAGAGGAGAGAAGGATAATTGAGAATGGGCTCCCAAAGAAAATGAATGATCCCGGAAATTTTGTTTTACCGGTTAAAATTAATGGGACAACTCCTTCATATGCATTTGCCGATACGGGTTCTAGTGTGAGTATTATGCCTTATCCATTGTATCATAAGTTAGGATTAAGAGACCCTACACCTAACAATTCTAAACTCACTATGGTGGATAATTCTAAGGCAAAAGCAATGGGAGAAGTAAGAAATGTGAGAGTTCAAATTGGTTATCAAGCATTCTTGGCGGATTTTCTTGTGTTGGATGTTGCGGTTGATAAGGAACTACCTTTGTTGTTAGGTAGACCATTTTTAAGAACTTGTGGAGCTATAATAGACATGGGAAAAGGTACCATGACAATTGATGATGGAGTTCTTAAGAATGCTTACTATCCAAAGCCTAGAGGGGGTAGTAATGGAGATGATAATGATGAGGACCAAGAGGAGGATTACCTTGGTTGCTTTGAAGTAGGAAGGGATGAAATTGTAGACCTAAGTTTGGTCCATGCACACCTAGTTTCTTTGATATTGAAGATGAAATGGAAAGAGCTCTAGCAATGAAGGCTTTCTTTAATCCGTTTAAAGATATTTTTGTGTTTAACAAGTTGATAGATTTTCTTGGATCTTTTCCGGTCCAATTGAAGAACTTGGAATGGGGTTCCGAAGGTCATAGCATTTACAAAAGAGAAGAAGGAGATGGTGATTGGCATTGCAAATTTGATATCACATGTCCTAGTGGAAGGAACTTTGCACGAACTTTCAAAACTCAAAAGACTACTAGGAAGTTGGCAAACAAGTATCGTGGAGAAGACATTCTTAGGAATGAAAATTTCTATGGATGAAGAAGGATGATCACAAGAATAAAGCACATCTTGTGCTAGTTTGTTTGTTTCGTACTTTTAATTTTCATGCATTTTATTTCATGTTTTTAGGTTTTATGCATTTCATGTTTGAATGAGACTATTTATCTATCTATCTATCTATTTATTTATCTATCTATTTAGCTATCTATCTATTTATTTATCTATTTATCTTTTTATTTAGTTTTAGTTTTTAGTTTTTAGATGTTAAGTTATGTTTTAGTTTTAAGTTTAGAAGTAGAAGTAGATGACCAAAATTTTTGGTAGACAAAGTGTGTTTGGAATACATACAAGATAATAAGTTTGAGAAAAGAAAAAGCTACTAGCACTTGTGTCAAGTTTAGTAGTGGAGAAAAAAACTTTGAAAAATCAATTTCATACCAAATCGAACGGATCGATTCACAACTGATTGGATGGAGTTGAATATATAAACCAAAATTTTCAAAAACTTAAGAAAAACACATACACACAATCCACCAAAAATTGGGGTTAAAAATTCGACCATAAGAAGTTGTTAGAAGGTTGCAGTAGTGAGAATTAATCATCAATGGCATCAAGTCAAGTAAGTTATATCATTAATTTTGTTCAATTAAGTTTTAATTCAGATGATTGAAATTAGGTCACGAATTGGGTATTTTTGAATTAGTTCGAATTGAGATGTAATATTTTGGGGATAAGTGATTAGATGATAGGAGAGGGTATTGCAAAAATGAATTAAATCAATTGGTTAAGTTTTGAGTAAGAATTCATTGATTGAATTTTTGGATTGAGTTGGGTATAATCTTTAGAGCTAGTTTATTTGCAATTGATGAATCCCAGAAGTTATTTGATTGATAATTAGTGATGTTAGGTTATTCCATTGTTGATTAGAGCACTAATTGGAAGATTTTAGTAGATGATGTTCTTGGTTTTTATAGAATCATTAGGTTGATGATTGGAAATGTTAAGAATCGTTGATAGGAGAGTTTGAATGTTAGAAGTACTCAAGAATGGGAGATTACAAGTTAGAAAGAAGTTCGCATTGATTGGGAAACGTTTAGGATTGATTGAGGATGAATGTAGCTTGCAGAAAACTCCAACCAAATCGGTTGCGAGTTGCAGCCGATCGGTTGGAAGTGTGCCAAAGTTGCATCCGATTCGGTTGGACCTCAAACCGATCGGATGGACGCCTCAGAAAATTTTTGACAATTTTTGAAAATGTTTTTTCTAGTTTCTAAATTGATTAATATTAGTTCTTATACTTATATACTAACCTAATTTGAGATTTCTTTCAGGGAAATGTTGCAAGATTGGGACGAAATCCAATTGTTAACAAGTATTTGAAAAGGAACGAGAGGAAGAGGATTACTTTCAGTTTGAAAACGGAGTCTTATGAAAATGTCAAGTTTTCTCATGTGCAAAACAAAGATGAGAAGAATGCGTATAGAGAACGTCTTTCAAAACTTCAAGAGAGGAAGATTGCTAAGCCTAGGTTGATTGATTGGGAATTGCTTGAGGAGTATGAATGTGAGGATCAATTAAGGAGCATGATGACTATGATTTTTGTGTATCCTGGTGATGGAGATAGGTTTGAAGATTATTCTTGGGAAAGAGCTTTTAGTGTTCGTGAAGATGTTTACAAGGAATGGTGTTTGGAGTTCTTTTCTACATTCTACTTTGATAGAAAGGTAAATGATGTTCTTGGGGATGTTTGTGTTTGGTTTAGATTGTGTGGTCGCGAACATGCTTTATCTTTGCCAAAATTTGCAGTTGCACTTGGTTTGTATGAGGAGAGTGAGATTCAACATAGGTTGTTTGGACCACATTTTGTGAGTCTAGCTAGAGGTAATGATCAATACACGGGTATTGATGAATATTGGAATAGAATTGGTGATCCAACTTGTCTTAGGAGAAATTCTTCTAGGATTAGGAATCCATTGTTGAAGGTTTTACAAAAGTTAATTTCTTAGGGATTGGTACATAGGAGCGGTGGACAAGACAAATGTAGTCAATCGGACCTATGGGTGATGAAGTTGTTAGAGGAAGACAAGAATGGGAATGTGGCATGGATTATTGCCGAGTATCTTTCTAAGAGAGCACCGGGGATTAAGAAACAAAGTGATCTTTGTGGAGGTCATTATGTGACCACGTTGGCAAAAAATCTTGGTTATTTTAATGATGATGAGTTGAGGAAGTGTAGAGTGAGATTGGAGAGTGAGATATGGGATGCTTTTAGTTTTGGGAAAGCATTGGATAGGATTAACAAGACTTTGTGACCTTGGATCGAACCAAGTGTGGGGGCACAATCCGGAGCTTATGCGGGAGCGCCATCACAACCTCAAATGGGGAGTTTTCTGGGTAATACCCAAAGTGGTTTTGATTCAGGATGGGATGATTGGAACCGTGAATTAAATGCTATTGAGTGTAGGGATGTTTGGAGAGATTCAATGCAAATGAGGAATAATTACAACTATGATTATTCCATGCCTATGATCCAACATTTGGCACAAGATGCCAATTATGAGGTACCTCCCTACAACCCACCAAATGTTCCACCATACCCTTTACCATATTCTCCATATCCTGGACCATACCCCTATCCTTATCCTGGTTATTCACCATTTCCTGAGCCATATCCTCCATACGGTTGACTTCCCGAGTATGGTAGTTCAGGGTGTTAATGTGGGTGGACCAAGTTTTAATCCTAGAGGATCGAGTTATGATGTTGGAGGTTCGTCATCAAGAGCTGGTAAGAAGAAGAGACGAGTGGTAGACGATGAAGATGAAGAAGATGTTGATGAGGATGAAGAGGAAAGCGAGGATGAGTTCGTTTGTTCCGATGTGAGTTATTGATGGTGACGTTTGATCATATGGATTATGATTGGTTTTTAAAAACAATTACGTGTCGAACAATTTCTATTTCTATTATCTTTAACTATTTCTTGTAGGATTTATAACGTAACTTAATTTTCTATTTATTTGGTTTAGATATGTTTTTGTTTGTGTTTGTTTGGTTGTTTCGTATATTTTACAGTTTTCTTGCAGGAGTTTTATTACGGAAGCATATACTTGATCAACGTTTGGAGTCGGTAAACTCATTTGCTTAGTATGATTAAATATGCATGTTGCGTATTTAACTCCAGTATTTTCTAAATTTTTCCATTTCCTTTACTTTGAAGTTATTTTTTATTCCATTGAGGACAATGCAAAACTTAAGTGTGGGGGAAGGAAGAAAATAGAAAAATTGCATAATTTTAAAATTTTTGTTTTAAATTTTTGTTTTTAGAGTCGTGAACTTTAGTAACTAGTAGTAGTTCGCCCTTCATATTTTAGTTAAAATAAGGTTGATTTCATGGTAAATAATAATGATATTTTTGGAGAATAAATTCAAGTTTTAAAAAGCAATTTGTCCCGGAATTGATAACATTTGCGAGCACAATTTTATACCCTTATTACTCTAAATAGTGAGGATTAGTTTTTTTTATGAGAATAGTATTTCTTATATTATTTACATATTTCTTGATGAGTGTGCCGGTGGTTGTGTTAATTCTAGAAGTTGTACTTGTTATGCATTACGGTTAAAATCATTTTCGAATGATAAGGATATATTCATATGATAAGAGGCAAACTTAGGAATAAAACCAAATGGCCATCCGTTTACAAAATAATTTTTGCTAACCACATTGGTTAGTTAACCTCGTATTTGGAACCCATTTGTTAGCGCTTATCTTTAGCGCTAGATACCCTTAGTTTCACCCTTTGAGCCATCCTTTTCATTTTGTTAAATCCAGAAAAATACAAAAAGATTTTACACTTTAAACCTAAGCCTTACCCTTTGTCAAAGTCTAAATGGTGGATTGCTAGTTGATTGGTATGTTGGATTGTTTTTGATGATTATTAGTTAGCCACACTTCACGATTCATGTTTGTGCCATTCCAACAAAGATGAAGGTGCGTAACTTCATGTTTTGTATTTTTTGTGGTGTATGCTTATGCGAAGTGTCTGGGAGGTGATAAAAAAAAAATCATCGCAACTATAAGGTGACAAATATAGCCAATGTGTTATATTATTATGAATAAAGAAAGTCATGAGATATGTTGTTAGCTGATGTGCTAAGTTTGAAGAATATTTTTATGGTGAATCGATGTATCAACATGTGAAAGTTCGAAGAGGAGAAAGATTGTAACTATTATCATTTTTGGGTTTGTAGATTATTTGAGATTAGCAACTATGGGACTTAGACTTTGATTTTATTTTTCTTTTAAAACCAATTTCATAAATATTCCCATGCCTTATCCCTACCTTTTTGACTTAGCGTAATTATTTTGCACGAAAGTTTATAAAACCCTTAGCCTAAACATTACAACCCGAATAAAAGACTTCTTTGATGAATTATTCTATTGTTTTGATACTTGTATAAGCCTATGGTAAGAAACATAAATTATGACTGTGCAATGAGTGCTCTATTAATCGTTACATATATTGAGTGATGAGTGAATTTCAAATTATCTTCATGAGGTGCTTAGAATTGTTATCAAGCTCTTTATTTACTTGATTGAGTTCAAATAAGATATTTGCAATATTGCCATTGAATTCAATTTTCTTTTGATTAAGACTTGCTCGAGGGCGAGCAAAGCTCAAGTGTGGGGGATTTGATAACGCTCAAAATTAACATATTTTTAGTCGCGTTATTGTTTGATTTTTGAGTGGAAATTGGTCATATTTGTATATATTTGTTACTTAATCGTGGAAAAGTGTTTATACATGAAAATATAGCCAAAAGCAGGAAAAATGATTAACAGATGAAGAAATGAAGTGGACATGCATTTTTAGAGAGTTTAAAGAGGATCAAGGAAGAAAGAAACGTTGCATGGACAAAAAGATTTGATAAAGACAAGTTTACTACACGAAATTATCAAGGAAATATCAAATTCTAATGGACAAAGTCATGCCACGAAGAAAAATATTGCATGCAACGTAAAACGAAGAATAAAAGACATAGAAACATGTTCCGACTAAATCCAACCGATCAGTTGCAACCCGCAATCGGATCGGCTGGAAACGTGCCAAGATTGACCATCCGATCGGATGGCGAGAAACCGATCGGATGGTGATAACTGATGTTACAAGTTTTGCATTTATTGACGAATTTACTCCCCATAATCATGTGTGGCTGATCATTTCTGCTTATTAACTTAGGATGGACGTTTTTACTTGAAGGATAAGTGTCATTAAGCTATATAATGAGCACTTAGGGCCTAGAGTTACTTGTACCACCATTATCTAACTTAGTATTACACCAAATCTTGTTAGTTTATCTTATATTGCCTGAAAGTTTACTAAGTGTTGTAAAAACATCCAGAACGTGTTGAGTTAGAGTCTCAAGCATTGGTTCGAGTGTGGAGTTGTTTACTTACATTGGTGAGCAATTGGAGGAGTGTGGTTGCTATAGTTCCACAAGTTTACTCATTGTAATTCTCAAGACTAGGTACACCTTGATACTTATAATGAACAATTGTTACTTTAAGTTTTATGAAAGTTTTCTTATTTACTTGTGTTTTAATATGATTGTTATGGAGTAATTTGTGATATACTTGTGTATATGATGTGATTGGTTAATGGAGTATTATTTTTACGAAAAAGGTGATGCATGAAAACATATCTATTTTATGAGTTTGTTGATATAACATCTTTTCTTGCTTAATTTGTCGGTAAAAACAATTTCTTGAAAAATAGGTCCGAAAGGATTTTCAACTTGTCTTTATTCCAAAATATTAATGCACCAAATTAGTATGGAATAGGATGCTTGACAACCATCTTATTTACTTGTTAAAATAGATTTGAGACGATTTCATCACGAAAAAGGACCGAAAGGATTCGTAGGAATTCATAAGAAAAGAATTGATTTTCTAAACAACCATGTGTTTATAGGATTGTCATACTAGTTTGATATGTCCGAAAGGAGTCATTTAGTTGATAGAATTCTTAGTAGTAGTGAAAACATGACATACATCATAGATTGTATAACTACTCATTTTTAGTTGCGCATCATAACAAGTTTTACACCAAACTTTGTACTCAAATTGTTACGATACTCCTAATTACCAATCAAGGAATTATACACAAGTATATGTTTAGTTTTTATTGAGTTTCTTTTAAATTAAGATTTTACATAAATTTGGATTGACAACCCTTATTTAACAAATGTTTTTCTTATTACTAAAACCACCAAATCCCTTGGGACGATCTCGACTTACCCACCTTTATTACACCGGATGAGTATACTTGCTCGTATGTGCTAGATAATAATCAGATAATTCGTGTTTATAAATTTTAAAACTTGTACTAATAAAACGCACATCTGCATGATCCGTAGATCATATAAGAGAATTATACAACTTGTGTCCTTTTTGGCGAACACAGGTGTATGCAATTGGAAGTGTGTCCTAAGAGATCTTTTAATGAAGCTCATGGCTCTAGACTCGATTAAGTGAATTTTGGTTTTAGAAGTCGGAGGCATGGAGCAGAGTGCCACCTTTTTAATATCAACACATCTCAGAGTAAGTGGTTGAAAGATTATGCAAGGTTCTCCATGATAAATGAATCAAGTACCTTTTAAGAGATACCCGAGTGGCTTGAAGATTAAGTGCAGTGCGTCACTGGGTCCATGACGTCTTGTCTTCAATACTGGTGTCACCTTAGTAACAACCAGTAGCATATGAATTGAACCCAGTTTCTCCCCTAAGGTTGATCATTTTGAGGACTATTTATTTTCCCCCTTTCATTAACTTTTCTATTTAGTTCTTCAAACCCTTCTTTCTCCTTTCATTTCATTACTCCCTTTTTTTTCAATTATACCTAAGGACTTCTAATTCTAATCTATTAGATTTGTCCTTGGGTAGATCCCTCCGGCTCTGGTGGATCATTGGACATAAACCTAACCATATTCACCTTACTCCATGATTATCCTAGGTTTGTTGATCATATGCCATAAAGCCTTTTTGTGAAAATTTCTCAAAGTGTTATGATTATAAAACACATTTTTGTTACCACTTTGAGAGTTTGTCTTTTCAGAAATACTCCCCCTTCACATGTGCTTATGTTTTAAAGATAAATTTGCACATGTTGGGTAGAGTTCGCACTTTTTGAATTGATTGATTTTCAGTGAACATGACCGATTCGAGACACGCTTACATCACTAGTTAGACTAGCTTGAAATTATTACCCGACTTGGTCAAGTCCAAAGAAAGTCTCTCGAGACAGTACACTCTACTTAGATAAGTCCTATTCGAGACACGCTTACATCACTAGTTAGACTAGCTTGAAATTATTACCCGTCCAGGACAAGTCTTTTTGATTACTGAGTTTTGAGCTTCATCAATTTGTTGTTTATATCTGAGTCGAGCTCTTTTGAGATTCAGTCACAATCTTCAAACAATTTTTTATCACATTTTAATTATGTCTTCTCCCCCTCAAAAATAGCATAACGTGATATTTTTTATATCAACAGATTAAGAAAAAGCTTTTTGGAGAGATAGACATATTTGATTTTGCATGAAATTGGAACATTTTTTTATTTTTATACTCCCTCTTAATGATAGCTCATTTTAAAATCAATTAAGGATTTGGAGGGAGTTATCTTGAGCACTAATTTTGAAAGATTTTGAAAACTCTTTTGAACAATCTTGAAAAGGTGCTCAAGAATTCTGTTTGGAAAATGAGTTTTTGTTTGAAATCATTTTTGTTTGTTTATACTCGAACTTTTTGAAACCGATTTCGAATTAGAAAATACGAGTCCTAATCTGAAATAGTCAGAAGTCTTCATTTAGATTCGGGTTACATACTGAAATATACAAAAGCCATATTTTAAGAAATTTTGAGAAATGACATGTTTTAGAAAACATTTTAGCAAACTCTCGCTCAAGCATCTGTACATATCAGTATCATTGTTAAATGAAATTTCTAGAAACGTACAGAATATCGCTTATACGAGAGACATGTCGTGGGAAGAATATTTTTGGATTTTTGTATTTTATATTGTTTTTGTATTTTGTTTTTGTTGGTTTTTCAAATTCTGTATTTTGTTTTTCAAAAATATTTACAATGAAGTGGTTTTCAAAACATTTTTCAAGAAGATTCGAGACAACGTTCTAACTCCTCAAGGGTTAGGCTTCACATGCCAATTTATCGAACTAAATCATCAAACCTTTCTTTAGGAAGGGCTTTAGTAAATAGATCGGCTAGTTGGTATTATGTCTTCACGAAAAATACTTCAACAGTACCCTCTTCTATGTGTTCTTTGATGAAGTGATAGCAGACTCTAATATGCTTGGTCTTCGAGTGTTGAACTGGATTGCACGAGATGGCTATGGCACTTTACGAGTCACAATACAAAGGTATTTTATCGATAGTAAAGCCATAATCTGTGAGTTGTGTCCTCATCCATAGAACTTGGGCACTACATGCAGATAGAGACACATACTCGGCTTCTGCGGTTGTTAATGATGTACAGTCTTGTTTCCTTGATGACCAGCCTACTAGTTTTTTACCCAAAAATTGTGCTCCTCCTTATGTGCTTTTTGCTGTAACTTGATTACCTGTGTGGTCGGTGTCTAAAAATGCTGTTAGTTTAAACTCGGAATCCTTTGGATACCAAAGTCCCATGTTAATGGTTCTTCGTAGGTACCGAAAGATCCGTTTAACCTCTTGGAGGTGAAGTTCGGTAGGCTTTGCCTGAAACCGTGCTAATAAGCAAATAGCGAAATGAATATCGGGTCGACTAGCAGTAAGGTACATGAGAGAACCAATCATGGTCTGATATTTCTTCGGATCGATGGGTTTCCAAAATAAATCAGCACAGATTTTTGGTGAAGTTACCATTGGTGTATCAACAGAATCACAATTTTCCATACCATGTTTTTTCAAAATCTCAATTGTATATTTAGCTTGATTAATAAAAATACCATGAAGGGATAGATGCATTTGTAAACCAAGAAAAAAATTTAAGTTCCCCCATCATGGACATTTCAAATCTGCTTTTCACGAGATTTGCAAAATGTTTTGAATGATTCAGATTAGTGGACCAAAAGATAATGTCGTCCATGTAAATTTGAACAATCAAAATGTCATATTTGTATTTTCTTATAAACAAGGTAGAATCGATAGTTCCTTTGGTAAAATTGATCAGGAAAGATGATAGTTCGTCATACCACGCTCTTGGAGCTTGCTTTAAACCATAAATGGTTTTCTTAAGCTTGTAGACGTAGTTTGGATGTTCCTTGTCAACAAATCCTTCTAGCTGACTCACATATACTTCTTCTTTCAGAGTTCCATTCAAAAACGTCATCTTGATGTCCATCTGATAGACTGTGATGTTTTTGTGAGCTACATATGCTAAGAAAATCCGGACTGCTTCAAGTCTAGCTACTAGCGTGAATGATTCCTCAAAATCTATCCCTTCTTCCTGTCGGAATCCTTTAGCCATGAGACGAGCTTTGTTGTGAGTAATAGTCATTTCTTCATCCTTTTTGTTCTTCCATAACCATTTGAGATCAATAACCAGTTTGTCAAGTGGTCGTTCCACAAGTTCCCAACTATCATGTAACTGGTATTGGCGAATTTCTTCCTGCATCGCTTCTATCCATGCAGCTTCTGCCATTGCTTCCCTAATGTTCTTTGATTCTTTGAGACATATTGAGCAAATGTAGATGCACATTTCGGGATCTATGGCAAGTTGTCTTCTCGTCTGAACAGGCCTTAAAGGCTCACCAATAACTTGTTCAATTGGATGGTCTTTAGTCCATTGTGTTGAAGGGTACCTTGGGTTTAACTTATGTGTGTTAGATGGTTCTTGTAACCTTGAAGAAGATTCAGCAGAGTCTGATGCAAACGGGTTTTCAAATACTTCTTCTTCTAACACAACATCGTTTTGGTTATGTGTCAGTTCTTCTTAAACTGGTGTATTTTGGTTTGCTCATCAACTCTTGGTAGAAAAATTTCAAAATTTGGAGTTTCTTGAGTAGATGTAGATGATGTTGATGTAGTTGGTGCTTCAGCTTCGTTTGTGGTAGATGCATCTTGTGGTGGTGGTGGTGCTTGATGGTTTTGAGCGGGTGCAGCGAAATGTTGTTGTGATGCATTTGTCGAAGGTCCACCATAATATTCATCAAACATTAACTCGAAGAAAATTTCTAGTTCTTGTTCTGAGGGTTTTTCAGTGTTTGTTGATTGAGCTCCTTGAGGTACGAGTCCTGAACTAATGTGTCAATAAGTTTGCGGGTTTTGTGCGGGTCTTAATCCATTTTGATTAGAAGCCATCAAATTAAGTGTGGGTTCTAGATCAAGTCTCTCAGAAGCCATTTGGGAAATCTTGGCAAACTTCACATTCATCGTCTCCACTATCCTTTTTGTTCTTCTGTTATACACCCTTATTGCCCTCGAGTTTTCTTAGTGTCCAATGAACATTCCAATATCACCCTTAGCTTTCAGCTTCCCTAGATCTTCTCTATCGTTCATCGGATAGCACAAAGCGCCAAATACATAAAGGTAAGAGATGTCAGCTTTACAGTTGTTCACTAGCTCATATGGGGTTTTATTGAATCTTGGATTGATTAGGGATCGGTTATGAGTGAAACAAGCAGTGGCAACAGCATCAGCCTATAAGAATAACGGTGTACTAGAATAAACTAGCATTGTACGAGCAGCTTCCACAAGAGTTCGATTTCTTCTTTCAGCTACCCTATTTTGTTGTGGAGTTCTAATAATCGATGTCTGATGTATGATTCCAGCATCTTCAAATAAGTTCTTAACTCATGATTTGGGAACTCTGTGCCACTATCTGTTCTTACAATCCTTACTGGAGCTTGAAGTAGGACTTGAATACGCTTCAGAAAGGTAATGATGATACCTGGTGCTTCGTCTTTTGACCTTAGAAATTTAACCCATGCATATCTTGAACAGTCATCAACAATAAAAAGAATATACTTCTTTCCATTTATGCTTTCAACTCTCATTGGGCCACATAAGTCCATGTACAAATATGTAACCTTGCTTCTAAACTAGGTACTATTTAGGTTTATATGATGCCTTTTACTTTTTCCTTGGTCGCCTGATGGACATAAGTGTTCCTTGGTATACTTAAACTTAGGGAGTCCATTGATGATGTTGTCTTTAGCTAATTTGTTGATGGTGTTGAAATTGAGATGGGATAATCTTTTATGCCATAGCCAAGACTTTGTTCCGGTTGCTCTTGTCGTAAGACAAATGGGTGATGAAGAGGCCATTTGGTTGATGTCGATAGTATGTAAATTTGTGCTGCGATTTCCAATTAAGAGATCATCGCCAACCAAATTTCTAACGAAACTCGTGTTTCTCTAAATGCAACCTCTAAATCTACATCACAAAACTGCCCAACTGAGAACAAGTTGTGTCCCAATCCTTCGACGTAGTAAACTCGAGTGATCAAATTATTCTCAAACTGAAGATCTCCATAACCCAGAATAGCTGCTACATGATCATTTTCAAAGCGTACAGTTCCCATGAATTTCCAGATGAAATTGATCAGCAGCTTTAAGTTCTTGGTCATGTGCTTGGAGCAACCCGATTCAACGATCCAAAGACATATTTTGATAACCTACAAAGAACAAAAGAGTTTGTATTTGGAAACCGTTTTGAATTTGGTTCCATGGGGGTTAGGAGTAAAATCCGAATCACACTCATAGAAAGTGTCTACTTGTCGATTTTGAACAACTTTTAATTTGCCATCTTGGAGTCTGAATTCTCTACTCGTTGGTTTCCATACACAATACTTAAGATAGTTCCTAGGCATTTGACTACTAGTGGTTGACTTAAATCGTGTAACTAATCTTTCTATAGATCTAAATCTATCACTAGTTCCTTTTGGAACATTCTTCTGTTCAGGTGTAACATACACATTTTTAGAAACGTAATCATCACAAACATCATTAGATAAACATTTCTTGCCCATTAAACAAACAGAGTCATTACATGCATTAGAAATAGTACTTATGACATTACATTCAGATGAAATATGTCTTTTATTACAAAGCAGTAAAATCCTATGGTGTTCTTCTACTTCTTCAATTTTATTCTTGCTACAACTCTTAGAGGCAGACGACACTCTATTGTTCCTTGTATTGCTCCTAGGCTATAGTCTGCTGCTGCTAGAGGTGCTTTCTAATCCTGTAGAAGGTAAGGCATACGCATTAGGATTTATATTGTTGTCCATAGAAGTTGTTTTAGCATTCCTAGACTCTTTAGGATTATTTTTTACGCTCTTGTCATTTGTTTCATATGTTTTAGATGTGGAGGCAGATGCAATAGTGGGACTAATCCTATAAAGGCCAGGTGCTATCACTTTTGGTGTTTCGATAACCGCTTTTCCTTTATCAACAATCTTTTCATTTTCATTTTGCTTGGGCAAGGGTGTTGGAATGACTGGTTTTGTCAAATCATTTTTGACATCGACTTTTGGAACAGATTGAGAAATCGACATTTTTGGCTTAACAACCGGTTTTGAGGTATTTGGTTTGTTCGAAGTCAATGGTTTTGCAAACTTAGTATCCACACCCTTCCCTTTTTGACTTTCCATCTGAGCCCTCAAAAATCATTTTGAGCTTTCATGTCCTTGTAGGTACGCTCATACGACAGTTTGTCATACTTGCATTCCTCGGTTTTACGGTCAAGTTGTTTAAAATATGACACATTTTCTTTTTCAACTTTTACAAGAGCATTTTCATATTTTGAAACAATTTCAGAGGTCTCAGCTCGCAGTCTTACATCGTCTTCAACAGAATATGTTTGTAAAATAATGGACATAATATCAGTAGACAGAACTTCCTCAAAGAGAGTATCATTTAAATTTTCCAAAACATTGATTTGTTCAAAGGATTCATTAGCCTTCTTTATCAGGGATTTGTGGTCCATTTTGAAGTTAGCTATTTCAGGTAAAAATGCATTTTTAAAGTGAATTACCCGAGCATGAATGTTATTAATTTGAGGATCAAATTCACTTTCAAGAATCTTTTTCAGCTGTAAATGAACCGTGGAATTCCAATTGATTTCATTTAGTCTCATTTTAGATTCTAAAGTCGTTTGAAGTTGCCCAATTCTAGTTTTAATATCATCAAGATATCCTCTGGCAGCACATTTTAAAAGTGTTGTTTGAAGACATCTGTCCCATGTTTAAAAGTAATTTGGAAGCAACTACTGGTTTAGAAACTAGTTTTGAAAAGTCTCGGTTTTTGGAAAACGCCGATGGTTCTTTTTGTGGAACAAAAGTAATTCCAGAAAGTTTGTTCTGTTTGTTGTAATCAATTGGTTTCAAATCCGGATTCTTTTTTTTTCATTTTAGTTATGCTCTCTTCAACTAGTTCTATTGTTTCCACATAATCACGAACAATAGGAGGATCGTGTTTGGTATAAATAACATTACCATTATACAAAACATTTTGTTCTTCCTGAGCTTTCTTGAGATTACAAGGAGTTTTGTTAACTAGAGCCATTTTTTGTTTTGTTTGGTAAATCGGATAAGTTTGATTGGTAATCATATGAATTGTTTGACTCGAATGACCCGTTTTAACCAACAAGTTTTCTAGTTTATCTTCTTTCTTTGCAAAGTCCTATTTCAACTCATCCCTTTCTTTTTCAAGATTGGTATAAGATGATTTTTGTTTTGAAAGCTGGTTTGTCAAATCATAAATTTCTTGTTTTAAAGAGTTAATGGTTTTTGTTGAACTAATTTTAAAGGTATCAAACTGCTTTTGTAATTCCTTATTTTTAACAAGTAACTTCTTATAACCAATTTCAAATTCTGACCCACGTTTAGTGTCAATTTGATTTTTTTTTTTAATTTTCCTTGTATCTCTCAAGCTTAGTGGTCAATTTCTCATTCGAGGCCTTAACTTCGCGATTGACCTTTTTAACTTTCTCAATTTCAATGCAATTGTTTAATAATGATTCAAATAGAGCGCGTGTTTCCTCATCATTCTCAGCATGCTGTGAAACGGAGCCTCTACTATGATTCATATCTGGAGTTGCTGAAGGAGTATTGCTACTACTTGGCGTATCCAGGCATGTATCGTAAGTGGGTGCTAGAGTCTCAGAATGATGTTCCTCATGAGGAGAAATTTCAAATATATCATTAGTGTAGCATGTATTGAAGTTTGATACCTCAGATGGTGCACTGGTGTCAAAAACAGGAGGTGTGTCAAAATCCGTGTCATACTTAGCCTCCTGAAGATTTGCAATGAAGATGTAGTTTGTGTTGATGTCCTCTCATTCTTCCATGTCATCCATAAGATCCATAAAGTCATTTTCCTCTACATTCAACTGAAACCCTGCTTGTTCCTTTTGTGCCAACAGCAATGCTTTCTGCAAATACGCTGGATCTTTCTTTCTCGGCTTGGTAGGACAGTTCCTTTCCATATGACCTACACCCAGACAGTTAAAACACTTTACCGGATTACCCTGATTCACATTTCCATAATTCCCAACAACTAGAGCTGCAAAATTCCCAATCTGATTACACATTGTCTGATTTCCAACATTCTGACCCCTTTGATTTCTAGCAAACTGACCCATCTGATTTCCTGCATATTGACCGAACGGATGCCCTGGATACTGACCGAACTGATTTTGCATATTCTGATTACCCATGTGAAATCCAGTAGCATATCCTTGGTGATTCCTAATAACTCCAACCATTTGTCCTCCTTGTCCCATATTGAAACTCGGCTGATCAATCTGCTTATTGCGAGTGTTCGATGAAATCCTTTGGTTGTTGTTTGTTGGTGTAGAATAGCGTCCTTGGAATGCCTTTTTCAGAAAAGAAATGCTTGTGTCAAAGCAGCAGTAGATTCATCATTGTCAATGAACTCTGGTTCTTGGAATTTTGGATACTGTTGTTTCGGAATAACATGTTGTTGTTGTGGGTTGTTAGTGGAAGACGATGATGGTTGGTGTTGTGTGTTCACTGGTCAAGGTGTTGGTGTATTAGCAATTGATGCAATAGGATCATACTTTTTAGCTTGTAATTCTGCCCTTACTTCATTTGCCTCAGCTTGATTCTACTTTAGAAAGTCGTACAACTGGTCATAAGTAACTTCATGCAAGTTCTTTGTCTGATAAACAATAGTGACGTATCTTCCCCATTCAGGTTGTAACTCATTCAGAAAATTGGTGTTGTTAGCGATGTTCGTCTATGACAGGTTGTGTCTGGATAAGTCATTCATGATCTTATACAACCTCAGTTAGTACGACTCTATAGATTCACCAGGAATTGAAGTGAACTTGCATAGTTCTTTAAGAAATTGTGTTTCCATTTCCTGTTTCTCGATGTCTGTCCCATGCATTAACCTCTTGACTCTTTCCCAAGGTTGTAAAGATCGTTGGGCGCTAGTGAGGCGGTTGGGTAGGGCCTATCTATTAATCGGTTAGGTGAGGATTAATTGGGGATTAATCAGTTTTAAATTTTTATGCACAAAATTGTAATTTTAGATATTATATTTTATTATATGTATGTGATAAGCATAATACATCAAAGTTCAAATACTTCAAGTGTTCAAATATAAACATAATACATAATTCTTCAAAGTTTAAAGTCATAGATATTACTCAGTTTGTTGACTATTTTTAAGCGATCTTTGGCTGATTTTGTCAGATTAATGGGTTTGTGGACCGATTTCTAAGCGATTTTGACTGATTTTTAAGCGATTTTGTTGACCGATTTTTAAGCAGTTTTGTCCGATTAATCGGTTTGTTGACCGATTTTTAAGCGATCTTTGAGCAAAACGATTAAATAGGCCGATTATGATAAATCAAGTCGCTTAGTGAGTGATCAACGATTATGCGGGGATTAATCGGCCGCCTGGACCGATTTTTACAACAGAGCTCTTTCCCAGACTGCATGAGCACTTCCTTCACTATCAACAGTTGCATAAGTTGTTTCAGGTAGACCACGAACGACGAGATGTAATGCCTGATCATCAGCTGCAATCTGTTGTCTGTCTTCCTCAGTGTACTCAGCCTCTATCTGATCTCTGTAGTATGGTTATTTAGGGGGGGGTCCATTAGGTTCTCTAGGGTCTACTACATGTTGTGGTTTAAAGGGTCCTCCCAAAATGGAATTGATGAGAAGTTTTCCATTTGGTTTGCTCTTAAGATAGTGCATCATACGACTCGCCCATTGTAAGTAACCACCCTTTAACAGCATGGGAGGTCGGTTTTTTGCAACTGCTGTGTGAATATCTTGTTAAGTTACCACTGATGAATGATAAATTTCATCTTGGATCGGTTCAAAGAAGTAGGATTTATGTTTAATGTAAGTTGAAGCAAGTTGTTGTAGTGAAAATTTGGTCTAAGAACTTAAAACCTCAATAACTTCTGTTTGGAATGGATTTGGGCCTCGAAGGTTGGGTTAAATTATCATTATATTGTTCAACGTGTCATTCACCTCGGTCTCACGGTCGTTTGACAGGTATTTTGCTGAAAACGGAGTTACGATTTAAAAGTTATGGTCATTTGAAGTTTTGTCGTCAAAAGTCAAACTCTAAGCAGCAAAAGTCAACTCTGATGATATGTTCTTATGCGTAAGCACTGTCCATATGCGTAAACATTGATCTTATGTGTACAGGTTGAACTTATGCGAAAACTGTGAGTTATGCGTAAACTTTTAGGATTATGCGTAAGCTTTGTTTTTAAGCATAAACCTTAAGTTTATGCGTAAGATGTTTACGCGTAAAGTTTACAAAACCAAACAAACCTTTCAAACTTATCCAAGCTTTAAAGATATCACAAGTCGAAGTATTCCAAAAGCTTGTCCAAGCTAGGGAGGTACTGAGTAACCTCTGATCATTGACGAAAATAAAGATCAATCTTTTGCGTAAAACTTCTGCGAAACTTGCAACTTATGCATAACTTTTCACCACTTCTGGGTAACTTAAGGGTTTTGGAAGGATCTTTCACGTAAGAAGAGGGTTTTGACTTTTCTTTTGCGTAAAAGAAGGTTTTGACTTGAATCTTACGCGTAAAGTGACCAGAATCTTCAAAAATACGAATTTTGCATTAAAACACGATTTAAAACCAATAAAGCTCTCAACTTTATGCAATATCTAGGCTTCTAAACACTATATCAACCTTAAAATTTTACAAGCTTCAAGATTTGAGTGAAATAAACAAAGAAATACGCTTCAGCTATAAACAAAAAAACGTAAACATCAAAACTTTATGTAAAAAGCACACGTTTTTATGAAAAAGACGCAACTTTTATGCAAAGTTTCAACAAAAAACGATTTCCACACACTCCTAAATCATTTTTAGGCGATTGATACCACTTGTATAACATTAGATATACCAACTTTATCACACAATAAGCACGTATGGATTGGTCCAAGAGTATGTGAGGCGTATGAAACTAGAGAGAGAGAGAGTAGAGAGATGAAGAGTGAAATATTATTAATCAAAACACATATTTACACACTCAAGCACACCTTACAAATGAGGCTTTGGTGTGCTTTTATATTTGGAACATAAGGCTTTCTATGAGCCTTTAGATGGGCTTGGATTGGATTGGACTTTACATAAAATACTATCATATAAATACTAACCTATTAGATTAGTCCAACCCATGAACCTATTGACCATTCTATTATAATAACTACGACACATTACAAAGTTACAAATATGAGAATGACCATCACTTTTCTATACTTTTCTTTAATGCTAACAATACTCACATGTTTACTTGTGAAACTGTGTGCTCCAATTTGAATATGTGTTATGCATACTTGAGTATGTGATATGTTTATGAATGATTGATAAATCCTTTCAATGAAAAACTGTGTGATGATGATATGCATGTGTTTATCAACATTTGGGATATAATGCTTGCAATATGTGTGACATGCGTAAGTTATGATGTATTGTGCACATATATATATGATGTTAGGCGAACTAACCCATGTTGAAAGTATCCAAATGGTCACCTAACCCATTTTGGACTTCCACATGTAAGTATTCTTTGTGTGTTGCTTCGTGTTTGTTTCTTGTGTATATAGGCCACCATAAAGGTAAGGCTCTTGACCTATGGATCCCCGCCTTGGAACAAGGGGAAGAAACGATCTAAGGGGAGCTATGATCAAGGGGGAGCATGTACAGGTGCATGTACAAGCTCCACATTATCCCGCCTTTTTGATTCAATCAAAAGAGGGAGAAAAAAAGCAAGAGCGTGAAGACCAATTCAATTTAAAGACAATGGCTTCATCAAATTACAAGGCAAGGTCAAGACGCAAGCTACACCAAAAGTAGTCAAGACGCAAGCTACACCAAAGGCGCTTCTTGTCTTCGCTACGATTTGTAATTTTATTTGCTTTCGGAATTTAGTTGTCATCATCAAAAAGGGGGAGATTGTTGAGACAACATTGACGAGATCTCTTTATGTTTTAATGATGACAAATAAACCATCGAAACACATAAAATCACAAACGTTAGCCAAAATTCTCCCGACTCAAGATCTGCACCTGGCAAGCTACCCGTGCTCCGACGTGCAGGCGACGCGCCATGCCACTGTCTTGAACAGGACGAATTTTGAATGTCGGCTTTCCCCTTACTCGACAAATTTGGATCTTTCAACTCAGGTATGAATATGATAAGTGCTTCATTAGGAATACTCGAAACAGGTTTTAGACTTAGACGGATTTAAAATGATGACCTCTCGTTTTTGACAAAAACACCAACTCAAACATTTTGTCAAATGCCTCTAGCCAAGGCTTTTCTAAACCTAGGGAGCTTATATGTTTCACGAACATCAAGTGAAAGTGTTCATATGCTCATAACCCGTGCTTACGTCTTCTCTAATAACGTAACGGGTTTACTCCCTTATTGGTCAAACAAAGGTCACTTTGCATAAACGCATCCTTTCCCGCATGGGATATGCTTTACATCAATGCAAAAACTTGTTTGTACCAAGGTGTTAGTTGAGTACATCGATTCGTGGAAAGTCACGAGTTATGAGATTATGAATACTCGACGTTGAGTTACTTGAGATTACAAGTTACCTTTGATTTTCTCCACTCATAATCATAATTGTCAAATCTTTTCTTTCTTTATGACATTATGATTATCTTCTTAATCAACCCTTTAATTTCTCCTCACATAAAACAAATCCTCCAATTCTCCAAAATCCTCCCAAATCTTATCCCCAACATTCTTTCAGTATTTCCTTACACCTCTTATACTTCATGTACTTCATGTACCCTTCATTCCCTCACAATATCTCCAAAACATTCTCTTCACAACATTCTCATCCAACCACTAAGATTTCACCACACTTCATCTTCATCTCAACCCTCAATTTCAAACCAAATAAACCTTCCTCACATACACTCACACATACTACCTCTTAGATTCAAATTACACACACTCACTCACAAACCTTCTCCAACACATACAAATCAAAGACTCCCCATCACTTCACTCTTACACACTCCAACTCACTCTTACACACATCCGATCACTTCATCTCTAACACCCCCAACATTCATATTTCAAATACAAATACTTCCCCTCACAACCTCTCCAGTCTCACACATACTAGCCAACTCACTCTTACACCCATCAAATCAATCCAAATCATTCCAATATATGTCAACTCACTTTTCACCCTCCTCTCCAAGAAATGGCATATTCTTTGGCATATTACTTTCTATCCTATCCAACCCAATGCCAACTCACTCACATCTCATTCTTGCCCTACACAATTCTTATCCAAGCCAAAGAATATTTCTTTGGCATATTTTTGTACTTTGGCATATCGTTTGTTCTTTTGGAATATTCTCTTCACCCTAACCCATGCCAACTCACCAAAACTCATCTCAACCCTTCATCTCCCATTTCTCTCCAAGGATGGCATATTCCTTTGGATATTCTTTTCTCATGCAACCATGGTTACTCTTCTTACTCAACCATGGGTACCTCTTAACCCTCATCCAGCATCCACCCTTTCTCACCAAGGAATATCCCCTTAGCATATTCTTTATTCCTTGGCATATTCTTTCCTCCCTAACCATACCAACTCACTCAACCTAACCATGGTTATCCTCTAACCTAACTAATCACACACTATTCCATCACTCACACAATTTGAATTTCAAATTCAAATTTTCTCTCTCTCACTTGTAACACCTCCAATTCATGGATGCAGCGGAATTCAAACTGGGTGTTACTTGACGACACAATAGTCACAATAATAGAAAACGAACTCTAATTGAGTCGTTTTAAAAGATTTATCATTAAACTTATATAAATATCAGAGATTACAAAATGAGGTCCCAGATGGTTCCATGTTTACAATTTATTTTAAATGAGTTTTTGAATGATAATAAAATTTATAGCTCTCTTGAATATCCGTGCTCCTCCGTGCCAACCTTGTTCATTATGGACCTGAAATACATGCTTAAAACAGTCAACACAAAGGTTGAGTGGAATTCGTAGAGTTTGTAGTTAAATTGTTGAACACAATAATCGTAATGTGAGGTAATTAATCACACATTCATAGTTAGAAAACAAAAGTCGTTATTATTTCACTAAGCTCATGCAACCAAAGCATTAAAATCGAACCAAAAATTGGCATTATAGAAGCCCTACGAAGGTAATATTGCCATTATACCTTTAAATCTCAAATATGGTGCATTTGTTTGAACTCGTAGTTGTTCAACACAAATGGGATTCATCAATCCCAATAGATCTATTCACAATATCCGCGCTCACTATAGCTAGTGACTAATGGTTCATGATATAGGGACTTCGAACATGGCAATCGTTACTTAGTGAAAATAAAACATAGTCGGATAGCATACAGTAGAAAGCATTGTGTTCGAGTAGAAAAATAATAGCATGTATCCCCCCCCCCCATTGGTTTGTAAAATAGTTAAACAATAGAAAGTGGGGCTACAAACTCACCTTAAGTTATGTAGTAAGTAGTGAATGTGATGGTCGAATCGCGAAGGTTTCTACGAGCAACCTATAATAGAATGTCGCGATTTAGGATTGGAGTAAAGAATATGAAGAAGTGCCTATATATATGTCTTGCATTTAGTCCATGATGTGGTACAAAGTGTAGTGTAATTCTTTGAAAAGAAATGGCTCATGAAACATGTATAGTTTATATATCGTTTACTACCGTTCGGGCCGACATAATTCAGAAGTCATGTTAGTAAACGTTCGAGGAGCCAAGACACTTTAATTCGTAAATCCACAACTCATCTCGACGGCTTACATAATGAACTCCTCACATGAGGCTCCCTACTATTGTAGTAGTTGATAATATATATATATATATATATATATATATATATATATATATATATATATATATATATATATATATATATATATATATATATATATAAGTTTTGATCCGAAAAGTTACATGTCCAATATTTGAATAAACTTAGGAAAGTTTATCTTTACATGAAGATTGTTATTAGGGTAAGTTTCTTAAGTCTTGTATGACAATTACTTATAATAGCTCATGGTTCTTTAGATGAAGTAGATCCAAATTGTATGTTTAAGTTATCGCCAACTTTTTAGCTCATGTTTTCGCCTAAGTAAGTTTATATGGTCATTTAGTCATGGCCTTGCCATGACCTTTGGTCATTGTTCCATGGTCTTGAGACTCAACCTTGGCTTTAGCCATGGTTGTGGTCTTGATTCTAGGTCATAAGACCTCTTTGGTCTTTATAAACCATAACCATTATATAGTGACTTATATATGTAAAATAGCTGTTAATAAACTGAGAAAAATCTCATTCGTTATTGGTTTTCTGGAGACGTGCTCCTGAGTTTTTGAATAAAACGTGATTCCGGACAACTTTCGTGCTTTAACTTTTTCATGAAACGGACCAGAAAGGCCTCTTTTTGCGTGTTTTATGTTCTGTCACAGAAACTATCTAGGCAGTTTTGCCGCAAAGTTTTGGTAACTTCAAATGGTCATAACTTTTGACTCGGGTACTCGTTTTAGGTGGTTCAAATTGCTATGGTTTCCTTGTTAAGTCCTCTACTAGAATATGTAATGATCCAATATCATAATTTTACCATTTCGATCAGATTTCACCAAGAAAGTCACTAGTTTACTTGTTTAAATAACTTAACTTAACAATCATTTATAATAACTTGTTTTACCCATTTTTATACATCATGGACATGATCACAAGACATAATATAGCATGAATGATTTATAAATAACATGATTATGATATTTAACAAGAAGTATGTTAGGGTTTTGCTTACAACTTTTGGCTTTCAATTAAGAAAGGAAGTTAACATGTAAGGTAAGGACTTTGATAGACTTTAGCTTCACCCTACTTCACTTCATGCAATCTTTCTACCCTTGTATTCTTGAAAGAGAGATGATGAAAGTTGAGGTGACTTGAGTGGATTCAAACTCAAGAGAATTCACCAAAGTTTATGAGGTTTGGAAGTAGTTTGATTACTTAAAATCAAACTAAGGTTTATATGTTGGTGTAGCACTTGATTCTTGCATGAAACTTGGAAGGAAATTAGCTAAGTGTGAGGTGATGGTGAAGAGGATATGGGAAGGCACAAGGAGGGGGGAGGGGGGCTTTTATAGTTAGTTGAGGAGGTTAGGAAATAACTAGGAAATCTCCTAAACTTGGTGACCAAGTTTTACTTGGAGCCAAAGTTGAACACATGTAATCATCTAATGAATCAATGGTCAAGATCAAGCCATACAAGGTGAATCCCCCCCTAGAGGTGGTTCACATGGATAAGGATAGGATGACTTGGTCTTGTTGATATTATCCTACTTATGGAGCTAGTTTTGACTCCGTAAAATGCTAACCGTAAACGATTAAGCCATAATACGTAAAACCGGGTATCGTAAAAATACGAAACTTGGAAGAATGATGAAACTTATCAAAATACTACATAATAAAATATAAAATGAGTGGTAGGTTCCATTGGGGTGCTAAAACCCTGCTAAAATTGGAAACATGGGTCTAAAACGCGTAATACGTAAAACGTACGAATATTGTGTAAAATTGAGAAAAGTAAAAATGTTACTTTTATAATACGATAATAATGATTTAAAATGACTTATAATGTCTAGACTGGGCTTAGTCTAGTGTCGGTTGGTATTTAATGTCTTTAAGACATAAAACCGCAAGCCTAAAAATCAAGGAATGATTTATAAAATCAAGGAATGATTTTTGGTAAAGGAGGAGGGAAAAATATGTTGACTTTTTCTAAAAATGTGAAAACTCAAATCGTCTTAGAAACGCAGTGCAGGTATAGGCTAAGGTTACGACTGAGTAAAAGCGCTTAAAAATGAAAATTCCTGTTTTTCACGGCCGAGGTTTATTTGGTCATGTTTTTCTCAGTCATGATTTATTCTCAAATAAATCATGAGTGTATCAAACATTTTTCTGATACTGGGAAAATTAACGCGGTCGAGTTTCGTTATGCGTAGAATTTCTGAATGACGTTTTACCCTAAAACATATAATTCCTTAATAACTTTCGCGAAAATGATCTGATGAGTGTCAAACTTTTAATTTGCCATGGAAATGATTTATCACACGAGAATATGAAATAAAAATCAAATTTCGGGAAAATAAATAGTAAAATGAATAGTAAAATTGAATAGTGAAAATGAATAGTAAAATTTTCGAGAATAGTAGTTAACCTGAAAATGTGAATTGTTACATCACTCATCTCAAGCAAAGGAATATTCTATGGCATTTTCTTTTTCTCTTTCCTATGTCATGTGAGGAATACCTAGACTACCCCTATCCAATTATTCTTTCTATCTTTCTCTCTTTGAGGAATACCCTAAACATTCATTTACTTCACAAATGATTTTTACAAATGGCTATTTGAGTTGGTTGACCTTGAGGATGAAAAAATGTTAAGGTCAATGCATGTGTGAAGCAAAATTGTGGGTTTAGCAAGGTTGGATATTTAAATGACCAAAATCCCAAGAAAAATAATTCAGGAATTCTGGCATGCTGCTGGCACTCCAGCACGTCGGCTAGCGCACCAGAACTAGGTCTGACGCGCTGCTCGCGCGCCAACGCGCCAGGCAGCGTGCCAGTCTCGGATTATTTTTTTCCCACTTTGGGATTTTGGCCTATAAATATCCACTCCTGGCTCTTTTACTCCTCTCCTCTTGCCAAACATTCTTTCTCTCTAATTTCTTTTCTCTCTACCCTCTAAGTCTATATCTTGTGTTCTTAATCTATCACTTATCATCTTTGAAAGAACACATCTCTTACAAGGGAAGAATCACAAAAACCTAATCCACTCTTGTTATTTTGTCGAGGGTCTTCTTAACTTTAACCTTTCTACTACAATCGAGTCTCTAGGTTAGGTTAGGGCTCGATTGAAGAAACAAACATTTATTCTTTCAATTTATTTGTAAGGGAAGTCTTGTGTCTTGGTGACCAAGCCTAGATCATTGGGGATCTAGTTGGGCTTTGATACTTCTTGTGGGAAGTTTTAGTTGTGGTCTTGGTGACCGTAGGTTAAGTCAAATCGCGAGATTCTTTTGGGTGGTTTCCAAGGGCGGAATACCATGGGAGCAACTCCTTCTTTGTGAGCATCAATATTAGAGAGTATTGGTGGAGTGAATTATAACAATTTGTAGTCCACCAAAAGGTTTATACTAGAGTGAATAGTATCATGTCGTGGATTCGCAACTGGACATACGGAAGGTATAAACCCCCCATCCCGAACCAATATATATCGTGGTGTCTCTTTACATGCTTTATATACATTGGTTGTGATTATGTTGTTGGATTTGTTGTACAACCACTTATTGATCTTTGAGGCTTGAAGTCGTTAAAATTTGAAGAAGCCAAAAATACCGTAATTACCACCTCTACGGTCGTAATCACCCATCGGTCCTATTCACTATTCATCATTTACTATTCATCGGTCACTATTCATCATTTTACTAATGTAATACCCCAGGCAAATCCCACATTGGCTGTGACTTGGAGTGATGCTGGGACATATATGTTAACATTCGCCTTATATGACACAACGCGTTTTGTGGTGGAACGGTTAATCGGCCATACGGTTAAGCATGCTCATGTGAGAGTAGTACTGGCTTGGGTGACCTGCCGGGAAGTCTTCACATGAGGGCCACAAAAGCAAAGCCGTGAGCCTTCGGGTAAAGCGGACAATATTGTGGTCTATAAGGCGGGGTGTTACAGATGGTATCAGAGCCACTCCAAGCCGTTCGGGATGTGGGGCAAACATCATCGGGGACGATGAATCCCTACGGGGGTGAATGTAATACCCAAGGCAAATCCCACATTGGCTGTGACTTGGAGTGATGTTGGGACATATATGTTAACATTCGCCTTATATGACACAACGCGTTTTGTGGTGGAACGGTTAATCGGCCATACGGTTAAGCGTGCTCATGTGAGAGTAGTACTGGCGTGGGTGACCTGCCGGGAAGTCTTCACATGAGGGCCACAAAAGCAAAGCCGTGAGCCTTCGGGTAAAGCGGACAATATTGTGGTCTATAAGGCGGGGTGTTACAACGGTTCTACAAGTTCATTATATATGTTAATACAAATATCATCTAAAAACGTTATTTATATTTTACTTTGCTAATATTTTGTTGTAGACAAAGTATAAACTTTATTTTCTTAGCAAAGTATAACTATAGTATAAGTCTCACATATAGAAACTTTATTTCTAAGTAAACATTACATTTGCTACACGATTCATTGTTTATCTAATAATGTTGATAGCATATTAAGTGTCAAAACATATTTAGTATGTTTTACTAAATAGTGTGTCTTATTGAGTTTTATGTCTTCAAACATCTTTAGTAACTCAATTGCTTGGTAAAAACACATAATCAAACATTAGTCCATGTTGCTACAAAAATACTTTTACAAGTTCAATTTCATATTAGTAAAAGTCTAAAATTAGAAATATACATCTACATCATGCATTGCATCATACATGTCTTGTCAAAGCTCTTTGTAAATCTTTGTAAAGGTCTCATGCATATCTTAGTTAAATTCTCACTCAACATATCTTACAAGTTGACTTTGAATGTTCTTGATTAGACTTGTCATATATATGGAAAGATTTCTTGGAAGGAACTCTGTCAGTTCTGGCAGAACCTTGGGAATACAAGCGTAGAACCCTTGATTTGGTTCCGCCTGATTCGTGGCCAAGCTGTTTGGTTTTTCATATAAATAGCAAGCCACATCCAAGAAATCCTTTATCACTTTTAGCTATAATTTACACATACACTCTCATATCTATCTTTTAACTCGGTAGCATCTCATTTGGGTGATCCTCTTTTGTAGCAAAGAAGTCCACAAGTTCATCTGAAAAGACTACAAGCTTCAACACAACGTTTCAAGACTTGGTAGCTTTGCATTATGTAAACTCTTATAATTTATACATCATTTGTTTGTATATTATATATAGTGCTCTATTAGTATTTTAGTCCTCAAAATACATAGAGTGCCGGGAGGAGTTGTACCCTTATAAAAGAACTCAACATCTAGCTTAGTGTCGACAAGATTGTATAGGCGACTGATGAGGTGAAAAGTGAACCACTTTTAAGGGGTCTTTTAAGCCCGAATTTGTGATTATTTGATCAAATATTGCACTAAATCGTTCCTTTTGTCATTTTAGGTACTTTTTGAGAGAAATCTGGAAAAGGAAGCATTTTGGACGTTTTTAGAGCATTAAAGTGAAGAAAACAGGAAAGTCTCAATTTTCCTTGATGGAACAGTATCTGACGGTCCAGAGAGTTTTTGTGCATAGAAGATGAAGGCGTCACCCAAGGCCGTCGTGGTCCAAGTATTAGTAACGGCCTAGAAGAAAATCCTACATGACGGCATGACAAATATATCTAGGCAATACGATTTCATTATGGCGGCGAGTTGACGGCGTCAAAACTTAATACATGACGCCGTCACCCTGTAAAATCTAGATATAGTTTTGCAAATTTCATTCATTAATGTGCAACTTTGAGGGAAAAACCCTAGGTCGAATTTTCCAGCTTTTTCAAGGTTTTCAACCCTTTGAATCTTTCATGTTCAATTGGAGATAAGTACTCTTTCAAATCAATCAATATGTCTATGTGTTGTTTGATTATATCTTACACTTGTCTTCTATTTAACATGCTAGGCTAGATTTCCTTTGTGTTTGCTTAGATGTAGTGAAACCTAGATGTTAATTATGGGTTGATTGTTTGTTTATAATTGTTACGGATGATTGTATTCGATGTTAGGCTTAAGAAAACTAGTAGACTTCCATTGGTAACTTGCTTGAATGTCTTAAGAAACATGATTGGAGGTGTACTATGAATTTTGGTTGTATTTAATGCGTAGGAGAATTCTAATGATCCCATGTTAGGAGCTTCTTACGGCTCGACATAGGAGTGAAGTAGGATCCTATAGAGTTAGGGAATATTGTACACGGCCCTATGACTAGTATTAAGGAATATGACCCGTCATCCATGCAATTGTAACAAGGTATCAACCTGTAAAAGATATCTAGGGAGTAATGAAACCTAAGTAAACACAACTTTCCTCATCATTGTTACACCAAATTAGTATAATTAGTTTTGTTTTTCTTTTATTTTATTTTGATTGCATTAGTAGATAAATTGGTTAGTTGGCTAGCAACTAATTCCGCCCACTCTTTCAAAACCCGAGATTTTTAATTGCTTTCCACAAAATATAAAAATACAAAAAGAATCATCCCTCACCTCTAGACCTAGTTTAGTAGGCTTTCTAATCCTAGCGACACTATTCCTGAGTTGAACGATTAATCCCCCGGTACTTGTCACTATACTATACTACAACGATCAGGTACACTGCCTGGTGGGGGTTGTAAGCTTCTCAAGATCCCTTCAGAGGTATAACCTTTTGTGAGGGTGCAATCCCACGCATCAAGTTTTTGGCGCCACTGCCGGGGAAATAATTATTGTATAGGTTAGGATTTCTTTTTATTAGGTCTACTTGCTAGATTCCTTTCTAGTAAGATTTTTATTTTTATTTTTTAGGTTTTCTATAGTCTATCTTTTTCTTTGTGCCTTTGTTAGTAAATTAAATTCATTGAGTATTCCATTGGCCATTATGGAAAATGCGAATCCACCCTTTTCCCCTAGTAAAGTGGCTTTGTTGCGTGAACAGATTGAGAATGAGATTAGGGAACTTAGGGAGCTCAATAGGTTAATTAATTTTGAGCTCGATCATGCATTTAATGACCTAGCGACCGCCTTGTATTCAAATAAGGACCTAGGATCTAATGATTTTGAGGATGTTGTTGAGGAACTTGAGGAAGGGGAGATAGATCCGAAGCCGGATGACTACTTCAATCTATATCACACTAAGGAGGAGATTGCGTACTATAATAATCTTATTGATAATCCTCGACCTCCTTTCGCTAGAATTGACCCTAAGATAAAGTGAGGCGATCCTAAGAATGCTAAGATACCATGTATGGTAGGATCTGTGTAGCAGGGGAGAATACTCTCCTTGAAGGTCAGTTTGTGAGGCTGTAGGTCCCACAGAAAGGGGGACAATCATATCTGAAAAGCTCAAGTCCTAAAAGGAAACACAAAAATCTAAAAAATTCCTTGAAAAAATGGTTTTTTAGCTCAAGGTGAGATTTGACTTTTTAATATTCAAGCTCAGTTTGACTAATGTGAAGTTCTAATGGATCCTATTGATTTGATATGTTGAAATAAGCCACAAGTTGACTAAATTAGGCTACAATATCTGATTGTGGATTGAAATGGTAAGATTACATATCCTAATCCCTAACAGTGAACTAATAATGAACCTAGAACTTTGATTTTGACTTTTAAAGCTATGACCTACTGGTTTTATGTTTTAACTACACTAGTTTACTACTAAGGATGATGGCTGAGTGGATTTTAACCTATGAAAATCAAAAGGACACAGTGAAACATGTAAATCCAAACACCCCAATTCTAGGCTGTTATGATGATTTAAGGAGCACAATGAAATTTAAACCTTCCAAATCACTTCCTACTTAATTATTATCTTCTAGTAAGACGTTATAATCATAGAAACACAAGTACAAATCACAAATACTACAGATTACTAATAAGACTAATTATGACAGTTAACTTTAAGCTTTTAAGTATAATGAAATCTTAAAACACAACCAGATGATTTTATGTCTTAATATGATCTAAGTATACTGATTTAGTACAAAAAACACAAAATCAAGTGATAGCAAACCAAGAAACTATTAATGACAATATTTGGAAAAAAGTGCTTACAAAAGCTATCTTGCCAAAATCAAGAAGGACCATGAACCAAGTACCTCATCCTAAGCCTCCCATGAGGTTCTAATACCCACAACAATCCTGTATAAACCCTGCTTCAAGCTTGATCCTCCATGAACACTGATTTTTATTTTCCTTATATTTTTTATTATTTTGATGAAGTCTTGCTTCTGATTGACACAGAAGCTTGTAAAGCTTTTAATTGTTTTATATTTGAGCTTATTGGAGTATGCAAACAACTGAAAACAACTAATTAAGCTTAAACAGAAAACTTGAAATTCTTAAATGAGATTTGAAATTTAAAAATTAGATATAAACTTAAAGCAGAACTTTCATTGATTGAAAATAGATTACAATACATAAATTAAACATAAAAAAACTAAGTTAAAGTGATACATGCCATATGAGGCTTCTACAAGCTGCTACTTATATTACTAAGCTAAAATAAGTCCTCACAGCTTCCATGTGCATCCTAGCTATCTTTTGAGAGTCCCACATGTCCCTTTGTTGACCATTGACCCTATCCCCACCATCAATTTGCCAAATACTTCATCCTAGCCCTTGATTGCCAATTTGGTGCCAAAAACAAAATGGGGAAATATTAGTGGGACGGGTGAGGGTATTAATTGTGGATGGTGGGGGTTGGTTTGGTAGTTGGGGAGCATTAATTGTAGAGGCAAGTGCTAGTGAAAAGGTGAGGAGGGGGAGACAGGTTGCCTGGTTTTAGGGGGGAAGGAGTATGGGGGAGATGGTGTTGACCATTGTTTGACCCTGGGTAATATCAAAGGGTGTGGAGAGTGGGCTAGTTTGGGGATTGGGCTTGGGCTTTGGATTTGGATTGGGATGGTTTTGAGTATAATAAATAAGGGTCCGGTTTGGTTATTTGTATCACAAGGACCACTTTCGTAATTTGACCAAACTTTGAGCGCTGAAGTTGTACATTTTCCAAAGTGCTCCAAAGGACCAAACATGCCAAAATGATGAGTGTTTGAGGAACTTTCAAAATTCCCAGGGACCTAATTTGCCAACTTTGAAACTTTAAGGACCAATTATGCAAACATTTGAAAAAATTTATCTAATGATCAATTTTTATAATGTTTGATTTTCAAAAGATTTGGGTAAAATATATGCATAGGGACTAATTGTGACAAGTTTTGAAACTTGGGGGACTGAAACTGCCAATTTTGCAAACTTTGATCATTTTTCATTCGTTTTTGTTCATTTTGCATTTCAAACATATAAAACACAATCACTGGGATATTTTCAGTATTTTGATGCCTTTTTTATTGTTTTTGTATGTTTTGCAGTTCAAATTTGATAAAAAATGATGAGTGTTTGAGCACTCATCAATCCACCACACTAAACTATTGCTAGTCCCTAGCAATCTTTTTAAGAAAACTTAATAGATTTGAATCTCTTTACCAAAAGCCATCACTTCTGGAGTAGCCAAATGTTTCAGTTCAAGTAAGAACCATGGTACACCGATAACCATGTGATTTTGAGCAAACCACCAGCTTTCAACGGTTTTGATTTGTCTTTACCAGAAGCCATTTGCTTCTGGACTAGCCAACTCTTGATGGATACAGTCAACATCTTGGTGAGTTGATTACCAATTATGGCTTTCCACTGCCTTTTCCACAAGCTATAATCTTGCGCGCTAGCCAACTCTTTCACTTTTTAGGATATGGCGAGTTGAGATACCATACAATTTTGGGCAAATTGTAAGCCGTCAATGGATTTGAGTTATCTTTACGCAAGAGCCGTTTGCTCCTGGATTAGCCAATCCCTTTGTTGTTTAGACATGGGGGACTGATAACCACAAATTTTTTTGAAATAAAGTGATTTTTTTTTTGGCCAAAAACGGGGGTACTAGAAGATCTAATGTGATAAAATTCGCTAGAATTTCCCCCCCACACTTAGAATTGAATATTGCCCTCAATATTCAATGTCTCGGCTATTATGCCGACTCTTTGAACGGAAAAAAGCAATATTCTAAGCTAACTGTGGAAACACCATTTTTCACTTTATTTCTAAACATACATTTTTTTGATTGAAAGTTATATACATATATACATTGCAAACAGCAGGGGACGGCCACTCCCCCATACTTAGTTGGTAGAAAGTAGAAAGAAATAAGAGATATAGGTGAAAACCCATATTGTGCTACTGTTTTTGTTCATCGAGTGACTAGCTTGACTCGATCCCCGAATTCAATTGTCCTTGGGGAAAGGTTGGAGATCCGGGACAACCATAGATGGTATGTCATCTCCAAAGTAATGCTTCAACCGATGCCCATTCACTTTGAAATTTAGACCGTCATTTTGAGATAATTCGACGATGCCATAAGGATAAACCTTTGCTATATTGAATGGACCAGTCCAACGGGTCTTTAGCTTTCCCGAGAAGATCTTAAGTCTAGAGTTGAAAAGAAGGACTCGATCACCAACGTTAAAAACGCGGTTCTTGATTTTGGAGTCATGAATCTTCTTTTTCTTTTCCTTATAGATAAAAGAGTTCTCGTAAGCTTGATCACGAAGTTCATTTAATTCATTCAGTTGAACTTTCCTATGATCACCCGCAGTTTTAAGGTCAAAATTTGCATGCTTGAGAGCCCAATAGGCTTTATGCTCAAGCTCGATTGGTAGATGGCACGCTTTCCCGTACACAAGCTTGTAAGGCGTACACCCGATGGGTGTTTTATAAGCCGTGCGAAAAGCCCAAAGTGCATCATCTAATTTGTCCGACCACGATGCACGATTTTCACCTACAGTTCTTTCCAAAATTCTTTTAATGCCCCGATTGGAAACTTCTACTTGTCCACTTGTTTGAGGGTGGTACGTAGTAGAAAGATGGTGAGTTACATCATACTTTTGCATGACTTTATCGAATTTGTCATTACAGAAATGCGTACCATGATCACTAATAATAGCACGTGGAGTTCCAAATCGGGCAAAAAGAGCTTTCAAAAATTTCACAACTACTCGGGCATCATTAGTGGGTAAAGCTTTTGCTTCGACCCATTTTGACAAATAGTCAACCGCCACGAGTATATACTTGTTACCACGAGATGATGGAAATGAGCCCATAAAGTCTATGCCCCACACGTCAAAGTTTTCACAAACTTGAATTGCATTATGAGGCATTTTGTTCTTTTGTGAAATATTCCCTTGACGTTGACAAGCGTCACCATGCTTGACCAATTCTTGGGCATCCTTATAGATTGTGGGCCAATAAAAGTCGGAATCAAACACCTTTTTGGCGGTGTAGTTTGTGTTAGGTCACCATTTAGTAAACACAAGTATGATTATGTAAGAAATGAGATGAGAATGAGAGTGGGATGATTATGAGAAATTTAGAGAATATGAATTGCAAGAGTTTCCTTAATGTTTTCAAATAACCAACCAAATACAAATGAGGCCTAAGACTAACATGTTAAGAAATGTGAAGTAACCATGAATGTTGTTCATTGTTGTTATGATGCTTTTGTGCTTAATTGTCTTAAGTGGATATCTGTAACCTAACTCAAAATTGTGCTAACTTTTAACAAATTTGGATGTTTGGTTTATGGTGATACTTTTCAAACTAACATGGCTGAACACAATGAGAATGTCGCTGAACAAACTCTTCCATTACTCACCATGGATGACATCACTCCCGAGAACTACAACGTCACAATTGGCGACAACAATCCACGAGTTGATTTCGACAAGCTGAGTATTAAAGAGAACTCGTGCAAGATTGTCAAGGATATTCTACTTGCACATCCATGCAAACCTATGCTCACCTGTTCTACCTCAGTTCCTCTGTTCTACCTTCATCAGTTCTGGCTTACGGCTCAGGCTAACTTGGACGATGAATCTTTCACTGTTACATTGGATAGCCAAGAATACTCTGTAGATCATGACGTTCTTCGAACAGCCCTTCTCATGCCACAAACTGACAGCGAATTTGCTCCTATACTACCTGAGCTGGATCTTCTTGACTTCTTCATTGAATTAGGATATGAGGTTGATGATGATGTACCGCTAGTCAAGCTTTCCCGATTTAATGCCAAGAATATTCCTCAGCCTTGGAGAACATTCTGTCTGTTGATGGTAAGATCTTTATCTGGAAGGAAAAGTGGTCATGAACATCCAAGGCTCGAACACCTGCAAACATTCTGTGGAATGGTGACTCTGACACCGATTGATTTTGCAGTTCCTATCATGAATGATATCGTCCACAGTATTCAGACTGAACGTGTGAAGACTATGATACCATTCACGAGATTCACAAAGCTTATCATAGAACATCTCTGCAAAAGTTCTCCAGAATTCATCAAAAGGATGACTGATCCTAATGAGCCGAAGCACCTCTTCGAGGACGACTTCACCACATCATTCATCAAGACGACCACTTCCTCAACCAAGATCAAAGGAATGAGGCTTCCTGAATACCTACTGAACGACAAAATCAAGCAGAGTCTGAACTACAAGCTGTATGACAACGCTTACAAAGGTGTACAGGAAGAAGCAACAATTAAGACTCGTAGCAAAGGCGGTGTAAAGTCTGGGAGTACTACAAGCACCACTGCCTCACCACATACTAGATCTAAGGATGCTCCTAAGTCAAAACCCAAGACTTCCACCAAGCCTAAACCTACACCCAAACCTAAACCTGTCACCAAGCCAAAGAAGAAGGCAACTCCTGAGTACTTTATTCGGGATGAACCTACTCCTCCACCTTCTGACACCGAGTCTGAGTTCGATACAGAATCTGAAGAAGAAGAACCTGACTATGAACTGAGATACCGAGCACCTGATGAAGCATTTCCTGCAACAGAGATCGCCGTACAACAAAGTCTTGAAACTTATGAAGAAGAGACAAGGAAAAGAAAAGGGATTACTATTAATGAGCCTAATGATGATGAAGACGAACCAATCGTTGAACCATTGGTCGATAAACGCAAACTCAAAAGTATAGTTGTCGACACTAGAGCTGAAGAAAAGCGGCTTAGGAAAGAACAGAGGAAAGCAACTCTCGAAAGCCGACTCATGTCTCAACCTTTAACCCCACCACCTATTGATCAGTCTGAACATGTAGGAGCTACAAGCAGCATGATTCCTCCCGTCGTATCCACCACGATAGAATCAGCTCCACAGCCTGATGACACCGTTAAAGATACAGACAAAACAGGAGATGTCACTATGACAGAGACTGCAACTATAGAGGAGAATGTTGGGGGTCAAGAGAACATAGCTACGGATCAGGAACATGAATATCTCATTACTCCAGAGTTTCTTGCACGAGAAGCAGAGGAAGCAGAGGAACGTCGTAGAAAGGAAAACGAAGAGAAGAACGCGTTCGACACCAACATATTTCTTAAGTCATCTTCTCAGCAGACTTCCTCAGCACAACCTCCACCTCCTCAAGACTCTCCACCAAAGGATCCGACTCCTCCTGCTTCTTCTTCGGACTCTCACAACGAGTCATCGTCCGAATCATCACCCGAGCACTCATCTCCCACACCTTCTGAAACCGCATCTAAACAGCATTCGATCAATGAACCAAAACAACTAGTTGATCTTCAGGAGCAAGTGAACAAACTCACCAACATGGTTACCAATCTTACCAAACAAGTTGAGGAATTCCAGGAGTCAACGCAGCTCATCGACAAGTTCTTGAAATCTGATTACGAAGGATTTATCAGAACTGCAACACATGATTTTCTCACTGAAAATCTGGTTGAGATGATCACTCCTGAGGTAGCAAACCTTCTCAAACCAATCAATGACAACTTGGATCACAGAATTAGAAGTGTTACGAGGAAGATGTTGTCTACTACACCATTCACGCTTCACACCGCAAAATCTTCTACTGTGGCTCCAACCGTCCAAGAATTGTCCTTCAATGATATGCTTGTCAAACTCTTCGACAACATTGCCACCAAAACCACACAGACAGCTGAAGAAAAAGTCCTGTATGATGCTATGGTAGCTTACATGTCAAAAGAGTCATGCGAAGATGCTGCTGGAACCAGAAAACGGACAAGAAAAGATGACGATCCTGACCCAAACTCCAAAGGCAAGAAACCTAAGTCTGGAACAGGTCCCTCATCCTCTCTACAACCACAAAAGGACTCCACTCCTCCTAGAACTCAACAACAACCCTCAACTACTGGTAAAGGTCAAACTGAAGATGAAGATATTTTCATGGAACACACTGATGACTTCCAAGGTCAACCTGACACTGATTACCGTGCTCCACCTATTCCTGATTCTCATGCTGGGCCATCGTCACCATCCAAAGTTAAAGACAAAGATGCTACATCTAAGTCTAAGAAATCCAAGACGAAAACACGTCATTCATGGCTCGACAATGATGACACTCCTCAGAATGATTGGCTGACGGACATGGTTCAAGCTCAACCTCCTCTGGAAGAAGAAGAACCCCTTCCTGGTAACACTCTACAGTTTACCCAAGTCATTATGAAGGATCTTCACATCGACAAACTCATAAAGGAAGAGCTCAGAAGAATCAATAGGGATGCACAAGAATTCCTCAAGAAAAGATCTGGAAACAAAGTCGAATACGAGTACCATATGCAGAATATAGCTAGTGCAATGTCTGCTGACTTTGACTGGCTAAATCCAGAAGTGAATATCGATCTAAGTTCCAAGAATCATGAAAAACCTTACTTCACCGACTGGACCAAACCATTACCATTGAAAGGATTTCCAGACAAACCGAAGATACCTTACAGCTTCTTCTTCAACAAAGATCTTCGTAACATCCAGCTCACTCAGGAGACATCCAAGAAGAAATATGCTTCCTCACTCACAATCTCAGTACCAGCCGCAAGATACGAAATTCCAGCCATTGAAGAAACCACTCGTATTTTCAGCAACTCCATCGTAGCTTACGACAGAGATGCTCTACATGGAATTCAACATTGGCCAGATCGTCGTCATCTCGGTTATACCAGCAGATTAGGAGAAACATCATTGGAAAATGTGAAGCAGAAATCTAAGATCATCGCTATCTTGGAGATTCAACAGTCAAAACGATTTAACTACATTTTCATGCGTGAAATTGTTGTTAAACGACAAGATGAAAAGAAGTACAAGTTCTCCGAAGCCAACTTTCCCAACCTTAATCTCAATGACATAGAAGATATGTATCTTGAAAAGGTTCAAAGTAGAATGCGCGGATTCGATAGAGACGTACAGTACAACTTCATGGCATCACTACTTCTCTACATTCGACGACTGATTGTTCAAGAAAGAGTGGAAGATCTTCAGCTTGGAGTGGAAAGTTACCAACAGAAGATAAATTTGACAAAGCCACAATTCTACTTTGATGGTATCTATCAAACACCACAGTTTACTCTCAACCAAGAACCTTTTGGTTTCACCTACGTCAACAGCAAAAAGCTACAAAGTTTCATGAGGTTCGATGAGGTACACAAATTCTGTGATGTTACACTCAAGTCTGTTCGTGATGGGCTTGTCAAAAGGTTGAATGATGATCGCCGCAAGATAGCTAAGGGGGAACAACCTAGATGGAAATCCAGCATAAGAAGACAAGTTCGTAACTTTGTCTTAAAGATTGAAGAAAGGTTATTTCGACGTGAACAGATCAGACGACTGGAAAGCTATATCAGTGCCAGACCAACGTTTCCTGTCAGAAACTTCGAAAGACCAGAACCCAAGTTCACTGACTTTGACGCTCCACTTCCTGACGAAGATTAACTTGGTACATTTGGTTAACTTTTCAATATCATTTGTTTCATTTGATTGAATTTCACAATGGCTTGTGCACGCATAACAGTGTACAACCCGAACTTGTAAAGAAAGGACCCTGAGGTACGCTTCAGTGCCTCAATCCTAATATAAGGAGCGAAGGCTTCTTACTTTTGAGTAGAATTAATCAAACAATTATGATTTTTCATAATTCTGCTCAAAAGGACAAGTATTTCACCTCAATAAGACCTAATCACTTGTTGAGGGGGAGCACTTGTCAAAACAAAATACTTTGCTCTAAATCAAAAGTTCTTGGTGAATCTCCCCGTAAGACTCAAAAGGCATATTTTAATGTAAAAGTTTGTCAAAAACACCATTCTATATGCTATTTTTGAGGGGGAGAAAACGTAAAAGTGATTAAAATATACGAAGTCAAAGCTTAAAAGTTGTATCATGTGCGAGCTAGACTCAGTATTAACCCAGGAATTGACGAGACAATAAATGTTAGTAATATCGAAAAGACTTATCCTCGACGGGTAATAACATCAAGTTAGTTACTAGAGCTAGTTGTCACCTAAAAGCTGACAATGTATCTCTTTATCTAACCACGTAAGCGTGTCTCGAAAAGGATATGTCTTAGTAGAAATGTACCGTCTCGAGAAACTTTTTGTGAACTTGATCAGGCCGGGTAATAATTTCAAGCTAGTTTAACTAGTGATGTAAGCGTGTCTCGAATCGGTCTTGTTCACGGAAAGTGGATCAATTCAAAAGTGCTTGCTCCTCCCGCATGTGCAAATTTATTAAACACTTATGAGCACATGTGCAGGGGGAGCCCTTCAAAAGTGTTCACAAAACTCTCAATGTGTTAACCAAAATATTTGATTATCACAAACACGTTGAGAGATTTTCTATCAAAGGTTTCTTGGCTACTGTCGGAGTTATAAGGTGATTAAGATAGGAATATCCGTCCTATGATCCGCCAGAGCCGGAGGGATCTACCCAAGGACATCTCCCATAGTTAGAATTAGAAGTCCTTAGGTATGATACGAAAAAAGGAGAAATGAATGAAAGGGAAAGAAGGAGTTGAAGAATTAAAAAGAAAAGCAAAGTAAAGGGTGAAAAGAAATAGCCCTCCATATGTTCAACCTTAGGGCAGACACCGGGTTCAATACGTATGCTACTGGTTGTTGCTAAGACAACACCGGTATTGAAGATTAAGTCGTCATGGACCCAGTGACGCAATGCACTAAACCTTCTTAACCACTCAAGTTCTCTTAAAAGGACTTGTTTCATTCTCACGGGGAACCCGCGTAACCTATCGACCTATCTCTTAGAGACGGTTGATATTGAAGCAGGAGACACCTCCCCAGTCTCCGCATAGGAAACCTAGGTGTGCACTTATAGAGTCTAGAGCCATGAGATACATCGAAGATCTCTTAGGAACACTTAGTATTTCTGAAACTGGTGTTCTACATCAATGGGCATCAGTTGTAAACTATCGAGTCCTTCGCAGATCTTAGCAATCTGCCGAGAACGTTTATGAGAGGATTACGTAAGTATTTCTCAATGATTGAACGGAAATCCTGCCAGGGTCAACATCAAACAGCCCTGACAGCAGGTCACTTCGGTAACCCCACAAGGGTTACGCTTAGTGTTTGCGGTGGTTCCATTACGGTCTACAGTCGTGGAGTGATCCCCAGCGACTCACCCAGTCATTGAGCTACCTAGTAGGTCTCGTAAGCTCCTTCGGGAGTATCTGATATGGGAACGGCCTGGATAAGGATTAGAAGGAGTCTTCACACTATGCTGTTGACGAGCTCAAATTCCTTATCCGTAAGTACCGGATGTTTTATTGCTAACTGTTTACATGCAGGGTTACATCATCTCCATGGCGACGGATTCCACATGCTCATACATGCATCTTGCAGTCATCAAAAGCTCCCTCCAAGATCAAAGCAACACAAAGTTCAAAGTAAGATTCTACGCCAAAAAGAAGAATCTACAAAGTATAAAGACCAAAGATCTTAAGTGAAAGAAAGGGACTACGTGCATGTATAAGTCAGAATTCAAAGATGTATGAGCATGTTGGAATGGCGGACAACCACCACAGACGCAGGAGTGACGAATGGCAGATTACATCATAACATAATCACTACAACATCATCAAAGAACAAAGACAAAGAGCAAAGTATATCCATCATTATTCTAATCATTTCTGAAGACGTCTAAAGCTATGAAAGTCAAAGATTAAGACGAAGATGTCAAGCAACCATGATGACCGACCCTTAGGGGGAGATTGTTGGAACCAAAGTCTTTACTATTTTGTCAAGTCTCGGTCATTTGTAATAATAGGTTGCTTAAGTTATTTATTACTTACAATATTGGTTAAGTTACATGTTTACTAGGCCTAAGTAAAATGACCCATGGGCTTGAAGCCCATACGTTTCATGTAAAGGATGGAGTAGGGATGTTGCCCTAGCTCCCTTCCTATAAATACTAGTCTTAGGCCTCATTTGTATTTGGTTGGTTATTTGAAAACATTAAGGAAACTCTTGCAATTCATATTCTCTAAATTTCTCATAATCATCCCACTCTCATTCTCATCTCATTTCTTAACAACAATGAACAACATGACAAGGCCTAATTAAGTTTTCGAAAAATATGTAACACCTTCTTTTATCGCAAACTTGTGTAGAAAGAAGATTTCGAAAATTGTTACAAAGATTTTATCGAGAACATGTATTATCGAGAAAAAATCCTTGTCTGTCAACTTTTATCGAGAAAAATGAATTATCGAGAAACAATTTTCGAAAACATCAATTTCGATAAAACTTTTCGAGAACCTAGTGATTTCGAAATTTATTGTTCAAAATAGTAATTTCGAAAAATAATTTCGAAACAATACTGAGTTTGAACAAAAAATTATCGAAAACCATGAGTTTCTCGATAAGTTTTATAGATTGCGAAAAATCTGATTTTCTCGAAAAACATTCTTATACAAGAATCTTTTCGATTTTGAAGTGTCACGTACGTTTCTTTAGCGAATAATTATTCCAATGACTCAGGCCTGTCACCAAGATAGATAAACACCAATTAAATCAAATCACTAGGCTCGATAGCAAAGATTTCGATATAAGCCAAGAACAAGTTCTCGATAAAGTCACAACTTTGAGTCAAATGTGTATCATTGAGTCAAGCATGTTACAAATACAAGTAGTAAGCACATAATGACACATAATGACGGTAAACAACACATTGGACTCACTTAGATCGAATTTATCAAAGAACGAGACAAACTAGTTTATCGAGAACCGATTATCAATGGTGCAAATCATCAAAGATATATCAAACATGTATCCAAGTAGTCACAGAAGCATATCCCACCAATAAAACAAAGTAAACAAACACAAAATCGAACAAACCCAAATCGACTCAAACCCTAGATTTCTAGATCGAGGCAAACATGATGGAATGTATGAATAAATGATGAGGTAAAGTTAGAAACAAGCTTAGTAACAAAACCCTATCAAGAATTAAACACCTAAACATGTTAAGAGCAATTTTTGAAATCCTAAATCCTATTTCTCGAAATCATGAGATAAGGAGATCGAGCCGTTGAAAATTCAATTAACCAAGATTCTGTGTGTGTAATACCCTAGTGATAACATAGGAACTTACAAAAAATATGATCAGGATCGTGGATGTCGTGAATGAATTAGGGCCGTACGTTTGAGAAAGAGGGGTTTAAGAGGTTTTGAATCTTTGAGAGGTTTGTGTTTGTACGGTTTGTTTGTTTTATTTATTTTGAAAGTTTAGAGTTTAGTCACTTTAAGTCCCTTAACTTTAAGATATGTCTCTTAGAGTCCTAATTAACTAGCAAACCTAAGTGATATATGAGATATGCATCCGTTAAGCTAACTTATGAAGACTTAAAACAAATGAGACAAAGTGATGTAAGAGAAATCGTCCACACACTTTGAAGAACCGTAAAATACGAGAAACATGCAAGTATACCAATTAAAATTGGTAAAAGATTTAAGCGTGACTCCCCCTCAACACTTGTAAGATAAGAACAAAGTGTTGAAATGAAGCGATATACTTGCATTTTTTATTATTTTATTTTTTATTATTTTTTTTTAAGTAAAAGAAATATGAAAAATCTTTTTGTCTTTTTGATTGGTTTAAAGTTAAGAAAGAAAAATTTTATACAAAGATAGTTATGATGTTTGACGATCAGTTGTATTTTGAAAACTTTTCCAGATCCTCTGGAGTCAAACATCTCATACCAATTTGGTGAACTAGACTAGCAAACCTTGATGGTGCTAAAGATTTGGTAAGTAAGTCCGCCAGTTGGTACTCAGTTCCAACAAAGTAAAGTTCAACGGTACCCTTTTCCACATGCTCTTTGATGAAGTGATATCGGAGATCGATGTGTTTGGATTTGCAATGATGTACGGTGTTGCAGGAGATAGCAATTGCACTCTTGGAATCACAGTAGATGGGAATCTTGTTGAATAAGTAGCCGTAATCCTTAAGTTGTGATCTCATCCAAATGACTTGAGCACAACAGGCGGACATGGCTACATATTCAGATTCTGTTGACGACAATGATGTGCAGTCCTGCTTCTTTGATTGCCATGACACAAGTTTGTCTCCTAGAAATTGTAATCCACCAGATGTGCTTTTGCGTGTGTCTAGACATCCTGCATGGTCAGCATATGAAAAAGCAATTAGTTCAAAGCCAGAATCCTTCGGATACCAGATTCCCAACAAGTAAGTCCTCCCCGTAGGTTTTTGTAAACAGTGTTGGATCCACCGATCCTTTAGAAAATTTATTGGCCAATAAGAAAGTGGACAGTTTGTCATACCACGCCCGTGGGGCTTGCTTGAGTCCGTAGAGTGCCTTTTTGAGTCGGTAAACGTGATTGGGACGCTCAGGATCAATGAAGCCTTTAGGTTGACTGACATAAACTTCTTCACGGAGTTCTCCATTAAGAAATGCTGTTTTCACATCCATTTTAAACCACCATATTCCTGTGTGCAGCATAGGCCAAAAAAATCCGAACAGCTTCATGTCTAGCCACTGGAGCAAAGGATTCAGCAAAATCTAGTCCTTCCAGTTGAGAGTATCCTTTCGCTACCAGGCGTGATTTGTTGCGTATGACAGTCCCTTCAGCATCAAGCTTATTCTTCCAGATCCATTTTAACCCAATGACAAAGACTCCATCAGGTCTTTCAACTAATTCCCAGACTTCAAGTCTTATGAATTGCTGAAATTCCTCTTGCATAGATTCACTCCAGTTGTCATAAGTCATTGCATCTTTAATGTTCTTCGGTTCTTCGTGACAAACTGTGAGTGCATAGATACAAGTTTCTCCATCGGTGTGAAGTCGTTGTCTTGTCATAACAGGTGCATCTGGATGGCCAATAATATGAACTAGTGGATGGTCACGAGTCCATTTATGTGTTGAAGGGTGTAGTTGATACGTATCTCGCATGTTGGCAGGATCCAAGTTGCGTGTTGACGACTCAGCTATATCAGGAACTGTAGTAGCTGGTGCAAACGGATTAAAGAACGCATCAGGATCTTGCTCTGCGGGTTGTGGAACTGATTGTGGTGTGGGATCTTTAGCTGGATGGCGGGAGTTAGAACCAGTTTGTTCGGCTCTAGATGGTGATACAATTGGAGGACCGTCTCACTCAACACTTGTAGAAGTTTGTTGAGGTGAGTCTGGTACTGGAATGTTATCAGGTTGAGCAGCGGAATTAGGTGAGACCTCAGTAGGACGGTATTCAATTGTGTCATCAAATAGTGGAGCAAACAAGGTTTCTAATTCTTTACGGTTAAGTAGCAATGGTTCAGCTGAAGATGTCGGAGAGTTAAGACGGTTAAATTCGGGTCCTAAGCTGTGTTGCTCAGATGCCATTTGTGTGAGTTCATCAAAATTAGCGTGTATGGTTTCTTGAATTTCTCTTGTACGACGATTCCATTTCGAAAACCTTTGGAATTTTCACAATATCCAACGAACACTCCGATGTCAGCCTTTGCTTTAAGTTTACCTAAATCGTCACGATCATTTTTCGGATAGCAAAGTGCTCCAAATACATGAAAGTAATCGATGTTCGGTTTCCTTTTATGAACAATTTGATATGGTGTTTTGCGATGGCGTTTTGTGATCATGCAATGGTTTTGGGTATAACATGCGGTTGAAACAGCTTCTGCCCACAAGTAATCTGGTAATTGAGCATTAATCAACATAGTTCTAGCAGCTTCCACTAACGTCCTGTTGCGTCTTTCAACCACACCATTCTGTTCTGGGCTTCTAGGTGTAGACGTTTGATGTTCAATTCCCACTTTCTCATAGTAAGACCTAAGTGTCTGATTCTTGAATTCAGTTCCATTGTCAGTTCTGACGATTCGTACCGTGTTGCGTAACTGAACTTGAATTTTAGTGAGAAAGGTGATGATCATAGAAGGAGCCTGATCTTTACTTCGTAGGAAATAAACCCAAGTCCATCTGGAGAAGTCATCTACGATTACAAGTATGTAGCGTTTACCGTTGATACTTTGAACACGCATCGGTCCACACAAATCCATATGAAGCAGTTGTAAAACATGATTCGTACTTTGCTCAGGTTTTGAAGGAAAATGAGCTCGAGTACTTTTTCCTTGTTCACAGGCTGGACATAAGTGATCTTTGGTAAAACGGAATCTTGGAAATCCATCGACAAGTTTATAAAGAGCAAGGTCAGTCATAGTTCTGAAATTCAAGTGTGAAAGACGTTTGTGCCATAACCAAGATTTAGTTGATTCTGCTTTGGAGAGAAGACATATCAGAGATGTTGCTATCATATCTGACATTGATATTGTATAAAGATTGGAGCCACGTGAGCCAGACATAAGATCGTTTCCTTGTAAGTCACGAACAAAGCAAGTTTTCTCACGAAATGCAACTTCTAGATCTCCATCACAGAATTGACCAACAGAGAAAAGGTTGTGTCCAAGGCCTTCCAGATAGTAAACACGGCTGATTTCGATGTTCCCGCTGATATAGTCACCATATCCCATGATTGGAGCGTAATGATCATTCCCGAATCTGACAGTACCAATGAACTTTGAGACAAAGTTGTGTAACAGTTTGAGATTGCCTGTCATATGTCGGGTGCATCCGCTATCAACAATCCAGAGAACGAGCTGTACCACCTGTATCACAAGAAGAAGACACGGATGGAACAGAAGTAAGGGTGGAACCCAAAGACAATGCGGGTTCCTGTTGGTTAGTAACACATGTATTCAACAATTTAGGAATCCATTTAAAGTCTGGTTTGTATTGTAACCAACGTTGCCAGTTCCAACTAGTTTTTGCTTTCTTAATGTTAAATGAACTAGTAGTTGGCTCATTCCTAGATTTGTTCTCGGCACCTATGGGGGTAACTGTGATATCATTAGAAACCGTAGAAGACGGCTTTCCTAAGTTAGACTTAGAGGCAGTATTGGGCCTAAAAGGAATGCGTGTCCTACGTTTCTTATGACGATTGAGAAGAGAATTAGCTAAACATTTTGTATGATCACCAGATGATACGCTTTTACGACAAAACACACAAGATGCATTAATATTCAAAACATTCAAAGGTTCATCATTCGTTACATTTAGATTTTGATTACAATTTGCCAGATTAGAATCTAAATCTGATGCAACATGAGTTTTATTCAAATTCCTAAGTTGGTCTTCTACTTCTTGAGCTTCTAGGTGTCCTCTCTTACGTTGCAAGATCCTATTCTTCTTTTTACTTTTTCGCTTGGGTCTGCTAACGCTAGAAGTGGAGACTAGTCCTGTAGAAGTGGAGTTATCAACATTAGTGTTTTGAACAACCTTTCCTTTATCAGTTTTGTTTAATTGATACATTCCTGGTGCTATCACCGTGGTGTCAACCATTTTTCCTTTTTGAAGTAGCTTAACTTTCTCTTTCAAATCAATGATGATGTGATTTTTGTCCTGTATTTCAGACTCAAGTAAACCATTGCAATATTTAATGTCATCGCGGTTTTGTTGCCATTCGGTGTTTTCAATTTTTAAATCCGCAATTTCTTTCTCGTATCGGAGACATCGACCTTTTAAAGACTCGTTGTTTTTGCAAATCTGACAAGAGTTTGAAACATTTTGACTTTGAAACTTCAATTCCCTTTCAAGACTTTTAGCTTGACACCATTCAAGCCTTTGATTGAGTTGACAAATTTCTTTTGAAAATTGTTTTGTCACATCATCATTTTTAATTCTCAACTTATCATTTTCCTGTTTAAGTGTCTCAATTTCCTCATTCAACAAATTATTATCTACACAATGATCATGCTTAAGCATAGAAGTACCAAAATTATAAAGATCATTCATGATAACAGACAATATATCAGCATTGAGAACTTGTTCCAAGAGTCGATCAGCATCATTTTTTAAAACTCTATTTCTTTGCTTTTGAACCAAAATGTCATTTTCAGTTGCATTGAAAACGTTTATCATATTTTTGACCTCCTTTTGAAGTTCCTGATCCCAACGTGTAGCACATAGACGGAGGTGTTGAACAATTGGCTTCATTTGTTTTTGAAAAATATCTCTCTTTTCTCGCTCGTAAGCGGATTGAAAAGTTTCAATTTTAATTTCAGAATTACGTTCAATTGTTTCCTCCAAAATTTCGATGTCTTCCATAAAAGTTTTGAAATAATTTAAGACACGACACGTTTTCGGTAAAGGTGTAAGTTCACCGGATGATGGTAAAGGACCATTTATTTGTGCTACAGTTTGGACAGGGGCCTCATTGTGAGATGAAACATATGACTCTTCGATAAACCATGATTTCTCAGGTAAATCCTTTTGAGTAACAAAAGATTTAGAAAGAGGTGGAGCTTTTGAATAGTCATATGGTGTCCAGTGTTGAACATAACTCATTTTTGATCGACTCTCGTCTTCAAGTTCTTCTTCTTCCTCAGTATCAAAAACAACAGCACGCACAATTGTATTATCAAACATGTGATCAATACTGTAAACCTTAGGATTTTCTTTGAAAGCTTTGTGAAGAAACATTGATTTAAAATCGCAAAGTGCAAATCCTTTATCGGGTCTCGGTTTTAAAGCAAACTTTTGAATTGTTGTGATAGAGTTCCCGTGTTTGTAAACAATGTGACGAAATTCTTTGAGTTGTTTTTCAAGATCAACAATATCACCAAGTAAATCATCTATATACTTCCTTTTTCGTGTTTTATGTTCACAAAACTCCTTTTTGCAATTTGACAATTCTGTTTCAGTTTTTGAAAGGTCTCTTTGAAGACGTTCAACTTGCATTTTCAATTCACACTTCTCACTTTCAAGTTTCGAAATCAACTTTCCGTTTGACTCAATTAAATCATGCATTTTGCGTTGAAGATCTTGTTCTTTGTTGTATGACTCGTGAAAAGCTTTTTCAAAACTTTTTGCATTTTTAATCTTGTCTTCCTGATTTGAAAGCTGAATTTTATAACATTCAATATCTCTTGCAAGTGACGCATTTTGTTCTTTCAAAACTTTGTTTTTCTCGTTGCATTTTATTATTTGCAATTGTTGAGCATCCAGTTGTTTAGATAACAATATGAGATCAGGGTCTGGATCAAATGATGGTTCATGTTGTTCGAAATGATCATGTTTATCATTCTCAATTGGATCATCAAATGAAACAACTGTGTCATCATCAAATATGACAACTGTGTTTATTTGTTCATCTTTTTGAGAGGATGAAGATGATTTAGATGGAACAACTTGCGCCATGTCTGATTCATAAGCAGAAGGTGAGACTATTTCATTGATAAAGCATTTATTGAGGTCATGTACCTGAGACAAGCCGTCAGTGTCATACACTGGACCTGAATCATTGAGCTTAAGTTCCTGCATGTTGGCCATAAGCATCACCGCAGCATTGGCTTCCAGATCTTCCATGTCATCATCGTTGTTCACGTTTGCCATGAAGTTGTTGTTCTGTTCAGGGAAATGTCCATCTTTTTCATCTTGAAGAGCCATGAGTAATGCCTGCTTGTGAAACTTACTACCCCGAGTTCTCGGTTTGGGACATGCTGTAGCTATATGACCTTGTTCATTACAATTGTAGCACCAAACTGCATTCCCTGAGCTGGAGTTCCTTGTTGCAACTGAGTCAGACCGTTGTTGAGAAGAGCCTGAGTTGTTCTTGAACCCCGTATTGTTACTAAACCTCTGACCATTCCCATAATTTCCTGAAGAGCTTCCTGAACCAGATCGACCATAGCTACGATTCTGAATTTCCACTCTTCCATCATTAACAACAGCTTAATTCCTTGTGTTAGAAGATGAGCGTTGACGGTTGTTTATTTTGTTGGAGAATTTGCTGAAAGCACGAGCAATAAGGGCAAGTCCCTGATTCAACGTATGAAAGTCATCATCGTCATCATCATTAGAGTTGGAGTAGTACACAGCATCATTGTTGTTTAACGGAACAAGTTGAGTAGAATCATTCTGTAGAGATGTATCATAAGGGACCATTTGGTTCGAGGTGGAAGATTGTGGATAACTGAAGTAGTTCTGCTCTTGAACATATGCATGATTAGACATTGGTGGTGGAGCATAGGGAGATTGAGCTACGAGAGCCAAAGAATTTGGTGTTGATGTTGGTGTGTATCCTCCTCGTAGTGCTCTATCTTTTTCCACTTCAGGTTCATGGTGTTTCAGAAAATCATACAACAAGCCATATGGAGCATCATGAAGATTCTTTGTTTGACGAACAAATGTCACATATTTATGCCAATCAGGGCCAAGACTACCAACAAATTTGGAGTTCACAGCGATCCTTGGTACTGTGATTTTGTGACGTTCCAGATCATTGACCACATTAGTGAAACGATGATAGTAGGATTCAAGTGACTCTCCAGGTTCAATTGTGATGTCAGTGTATTCCATGTAAAGCTTGGATTCCATGTCATCTTTGTTCAATTGAGTGCCTTCCATAAGGAGATGAACGTGTTCCCACATAGCTTTGGCTGTTTTCTGAGCATCGACACTTCGATAGATCGGATTAGGTATACCTTGAAGTATATAAGCCATTGCATACTGATCAGCTTCACGATGTAGTTTCTGTTCTTCAGTGACTGCAGTTTCTGGAAGGGGTCTATCACCAGGAGGACGTGGAGGATCAGCATTTGGATCACCAGCTTCAAATCTTGTTGGCCACTCAAATGGTCCTTCAAGTATCACTTGCTTTAAGAACTGCCCATGAGGTTTCTTTAATTCAAGAAATCTTAAGAATCGACTTGACCATTGAACATAATTCCCAGGTGTTAGCATTGGAGGTGTTTCAAGTGATCCTGCCTCATGTCGGGATTGTTGAGTTGTAATAACTACACACATTCTGTCAAACCAGTGAGGTTGTTTGGAGGAAAACTGAGTGGTTTGTTGTAGCACTTGATTTGGTTGTTGTTGAGGAATGATCTGTTGTTGCATCATTAGGTAATGATGTAGTGGATTGTATGTTTGTTTAGGAGGTTGTTGATTCATTATGTGCGGAAGGTATTTTTGTTGCTGATACTGCTGTTGCTGAGGTTGCTGAGACTGCTGATGCTGAGGAATGTGAGGGAAGTAGTGATTAGGTGGTTGAGACATCTTAGAACACTTGTGTAGAAATGGATCTTGTAGAAAGTGTAGAATTAACCAAGTATCGAAAAACTTAGTACAACTTCAATGATTGCGAAAAAACTGTCAGGTTATCGAGAAACAAGGTTTGCGATAACAGGATTGCGAAACTGTCAGATTATCGAGAAACCAGGTTTGCGAAACTTTTAGGTTTTGCGAAAACTTAAAGTTTGCGATAACTTTATCAGATTTTTCGAAAAACTTGAACTTTCGAAAGTTTGCGAAAAACTTTTCGAAATGATTTTCGAAAATTCTATGTTTTGCGATAAAAACACAAAATTGCGAAATACAGTTTTCGAAATTATACAATTTCGAAAACTTTCCCAAAAGTCGAAGTACTTAACTTTCTTATACAAGAAAGAAAATACCGAGTTCACACAAACGAAGTCGAGGTAGTGCACTTAGAGAAGATCTCGAAATAGGGGACAAGCAAGTTCTCGATAACTTGGTAGTTGTTGTTTTACAAAGAAAGCAATCCTAAAACTCGTTTTTATTTCAAGATACTTGTACTTTTGTGTATAAATTAGTAGATCTTAAAAAAAGTAGAAAACTTTAAGAAATTTTTCAAACTTAATAAAATCTCGATAAAAGTACAAATAAGCAAATCGAATAGTTTTGTAAAAAATTTGAAACTTTTTGGTTTGTTTTGATTTTAAACACAAGTTTGTAAGCAAAGATGTGAGAAAAACCAAGAAACAAACAAGAAAGTTTAATATTTTCACAAAAATTCGATTAAAAAAAACGATTTTTAAGATAGAAATCAATGAAAACAATAACTATACCTTCCTCTAGCGAATGATACCACTTGTTAGGTCACCATTTAGTAAACACAAGTATGATTATATAAGAAATGAGATGAGAATGAGAGTGGGATGATTATGAGAAATTTAGAGAATATGAATTGCAAGAGTTTCCTTAATGTTTTCAAATAACCAACCAAATACAAATGAGGCCTAAGACTAGTATTTATAGGAAGGGAGCTAGGGCAACATCCCTACTCCATCCTTTACATGAAACGTATGGGCTTCAAGCCCATGGGTCATTTTACTTAGGCCTAGTAAACATGTAACTTAACCAATATTGTAAGTAATAAATAACTTAAGCAACCTATTATTACAAATGACCGAGACTTGACAAAATAGTAAAGACTTTGGTTCCAACAGTTTGGATTGTCGTGGCCCTCCGTGGGACCAGCATGGCAAGCCTTTAGAATTTCAGTGGCTTCCTGACCATAAACACACCGCCGGATGACTTGATCCGCGCAGATTTTGAACAAGAAGGGGTCGTCCCAGAAATAGTGTTTTACATCTTTGAAGAATTTATTTTTTTGTTGGGACAACATCCCTTTCACAACAAAGTTACCCGCATGGTAATTTGCAAAATCGGCAAACCATGGGGTAATCGAGTCTCCACGAAAAGAAACCGCATTGAGGGTTTCGAGAGGAAATGTTTCGTTTATTTCCTTTTTCTCGAAAGCATCTTGGTGAGGGTTTTCAAGACGGGAGAGATGATCAGCAGCTAGGTTCTCAGCTTCTTTTTTATCACGAATAATGATATCAAATTCTTGCAAGAGGAGAACCCAACGGAGTAGTCTCGGCTTTGCATCTTGTTTTGTAAAGAGGTACTTCAAAGCCGAGTGATCCGTATACACTATGCACTTGGTCAATATCAAGTATGGCCGGAATTTCTCAAAGGCATACACCACAGCTAATAATTCTTTTTCAGTGGTGGTGTAATGGCTTTGAACCTCAGTCATTGTTTTGCTCGCATAGTGTATCGGCTGGAAATGTTTTGATTTGCGTTGCCCCAAGACTGCCCCTATTGCATAATCACTCGCATCACACATGAGTTCAAAGGGCAAGTCCCAATAGAGGGCAACAAGAATCGGTGCCTCAGTAAGCTTTTTCTTTAATGTTTCAAAAGCTTCTATGCACTCAAGGGAGAAGATAAAAGGAGCATCCTTCTCGAGGAGATGGGTCATAGGCCAGGCGATTTTAGAAAAATCTTGAATAAACCTACGATAGAAACCAGGATGACCCAAAAAGCTCCTAACAGCTTTGACGGTGGTGAGATGAGGTAATTTTGCGATGACATCCACTTTGGCTCTGTCAACCTCAATCCCGTTCTTTGAAATTTTATTGCCGAGGACAATGCCCTCTTTGACCATAAAGTGACTCTTCTCCCAATTTAGACATAACCTTGTGTCTTCACAACGTTTAAGCATGTTGTCTAAATGGGAGAGACATGACTGAAACGAATCCCCAATGACCGAAAAATCGTCCATAAAGACCTCCATAGTTTTCCCGATCATGTCTAGAAAATATGGCCATCATACATCGTTGAAACGTGCCCAGAGCATTACATAAACCAAATGGCATACGTTTATAAGAAAAAGTTCCATAGGGGCACGTGAAAGTGGTCTTTTCCTGATCCTGCGGATCAATGGGAATCCGAAAGTAACCCGAGACACCATCGAGGAAGCAATAGTACTCATTCCCCGCTAATCTCTCGGGCATCTGATCCATAAAGGGCAGAGGAAAATGGTCTTTGCGGGGGGCGTCATTTAACTTGCGATAGTCAATGCAGGCACGCCAACCCGTAACCAATCGAATTGGAATCAACTCGTTCTCTTCGTTAGTGACAACAGTAATGCCACCCTTTTTTGGAACGCAGTGTATTGGGCTAACCCAAGGACTGTCCGAGATAGGGTAAATCAATCCAGCATCAAGAAGTTTTAAAACTTCTTGTTTGATGACCTCATGAATTTTTGGATTCACCCTTCTTTGTTGTTGGACTGCTGGTTTGAAGTCATCCTCCATTAAAATCTTATGGGTACAAAATTCGGGGTCAATGCCCTTGATGTCGGAGAGTCGCCAAGCAATTGCTTATTTATGTGACTTCAAAACCTTTACTAGATCAGCCTTTTCCTCAACACTTAAATCTTTTGCAATTATGACGGGTAATTTATCATCACCCTCCAGAAATGCATATTCAAGATGAGGCGGCAAGTCCTTAAGTTCGACCTCAGGAAAGTCATCAATTTTCTCAACATTTTTGACTTCCTCTTTATGAAGTGTTTGTGGTAGAAGAGGAAGAGGAGAAGGATCTTCGTTTAACAATTTCTCAAGCAGGAGAATATCCCTCTCGAGGTCAATCTCATGGTTATCGATTCCATCGGGAATCAAGTCACTTTTGAGAAAGGCCTCAATTTCTTCTAAGATGAAGTCACTTCCCTGAAACGAAGTGAGGGTAGGAGAAGAATTGGCAATAATGGGGTGAGAAGGTAGAGTGAAGTTTTCACTCGAAGAATTATCATTGAAACCTAGAACCTCTTGAGCGTACTCCTCAGCAGCAACATTGATGACATCTATTCAGTTTACTAATTTAGAGTCATAATTAGAGGAGTACCTCGAAGTTTGATCGAGGTTGAAGGTGATGGCTTCCGTTCCAACACGCAATGTGATCTCTTGCTCAAATACATCAATGAGAGCACGCCCAGTTCTAAGGAATCCCCTTCCAAGAATGGAGGGACCCTTGAATCGGCATCAAAGTCAACAATCACAAAATCTGCCGGAAAATGGAACTTTCCCACTTTAACGAATACGTCCTCGGCAATGCCAAGTGGACGTGAGATTGAACGATCGGCAAGCTCTAAAGTCATGCACGTGGGAGTGAGTTCGGGAAGAGAGAGTTTCTTCCACACAGAATATGGCATCAGGTTAGTGCTAGCACCTAGATCGGCCAAGGCGAAGCATTCAACCATACCCGGAAAAACACATGGAATGAGAAATTTTCCGGGGTCGCCAAGCTTCTCGAGAAGCTTTTTCAAAAGAACTGCTGAGCAGTTCTCATTCAGAGGAGTTCTAGCCATCTTGAAAAGTTTTTCCTTATTACTTAACAGATTTTTGATTGTTGATGCAAACTTGGGCATCAAGAGAATAGCATCCGCGAAGCTAATGTCAAAGTGCAAATCTTGAAAGATTTGGAAAAATTTATCCGTTTGGTGACTAGCCTTTTCGCGGAGCTTTTGTTCATTGAGACTTGATGGATAAGGAATAGAAGTTTTAGATTTAGGGTTGTCCACTAGAGTTTCTGGTGGTTCAAAGACAACTCCAGGCTTACATCTGGTTTCTGGAATAACATGAGGTTGGACGTGTGCGGTACTTCGTGGGATAGGAGATTGCACCTTGTCCTTTGTCACCTCAGGTTCATGTTCCACTACCTTTGGAGGAGAGGAAGAAGAGGTAGTAGGAATCCCGGGTTCATCATATGAAGCACCACTTCTTGTTGTGATCGCCTTAGCATCGCCCCTCGGGTTAGCGATCGTGTTGCTCGGAAGTATTTCTGAGCCCGAGGGTCGATCATTTAAAGACTTCTTGATTTTAGAAATCTGGCTAACCAACAACTTGTTCATCTCTTCTTGGGATTTCATGAATTGCTTTAACAACTCATCAGATGAAGGCTTAGTAGGAACAATAGCTTGAGGTGGATTATTGAAATTTTGAGCTCGATTGTTTTTGTTGGGACCTTGGTTGAAATTTCCTTGATTCTGGTTGTTGTTTCCATGAAAATACCCGGGATTGAAATTACTCTGACCTTGGTTTCGGTTAAAGTTTCCTTGATTTTGATGTTGGAAACCTTGATTTTGGAAACCTTGGTTTTGCTTTTGAAAACCGTGACCCTTATTGAAGTTACATTGGTTTTGAAAACCTTGGTTCCCTCTATTTTGATATTGGTTATGGTTTTGGACATTTTTGTTTTGATTAAAACCAGGAGGTCCAGGGTAGTGATGAGGGTGATAGTTCGGGTCCATAGGAGGGCGGTATTGATTGCCTCCTTGATTTTGGGACCCGGCAACAGCATGAGCTTCATATAGAGTACCATCAGTAGCTGTGCAATTGTAGTAGGCATGCGGCCCACCACAAGTCACACAGACTTCCACTTTTTTAACCTCAGCAGGTGGAGGATGTTGTGGAAAGGAAACTTTCTTTTGTTGGGCGAGAACCAAAGCTTGAATAGCTTCGGTGAGGTTGTCAATCTTAGCATCCGTGCTAGATTGACCCATAGAGGATGAAGTAGAAGGACCCACATTGATTTGAGAAACAACCGGCTTGCTTCGTGTAGAGCGGACCTTGGACTTGTTTTCTATGATTGCCAAAGCTTCTTTGGTGGTTCTACTCAAGAAGTTACCTCCTGCGGAGGCATTGAGAGAATCCTGATCAACTTGGCTCATGCCATTGTAGAAAGTATCGAGTTGCATCAACTCTGAGAAACCATGATGTGGACACTTGCGAAGTAATTCTTTGAAACGATCCCACGCTTCCCCAAATGATTCATCATATTTCTGAGTGAACTTGGTGATTTCGTTTTTAAGACTCGTGGTCTTGGAAGGTGGGGAGAATTCATTCACAAACTTTTTGACAAGATCTTCCCATGTCTCAATAGATGGAGGAGGTTGTTTTTCAAGCCAAATCCGGGCTTGTCCCTCGAGTGAGAATGGGAAGAGAAGAAGTTTGATTGCTTCAGATGGGACATTCTTGTACTTGATGGTTGATGTGATTTTATTAAACCATCGAATATGAGCATGAGGATCGTCCCTCTCAAAACCGTAGAATTGACTTAAGGTAACAAGATTGAGTAACCCGGTTTTGAGCTCAAAATTATCAGCCACGATGGCTGGGACAACAATGGCATCTCCATAACCCTCGATGGGTGCTTGGAGAAGCTCACACATGGGGCGGTCTTCCGCCATGGTGACAGTAGATGTGGCAACAGTACGGATCTCAGATCTGACTGCTGGTGTTGAACGTCTACGATGTCTTCTAGGTATTCTTACAAGCTCACGAAATGGCTAGTAGACCTAGAAGAGAGAGTGTGCATGCACTAAAAAACAAACTTACTCAAAACAAAATCGAGGCAAAACGACGGTGAACTTAAACCAATAATCACAAGTAAGTGCCTTCTTTAAGAAAGGTACACCACTCACAGGGATACAATGGCAAGTTTTGATCTTATGTTTGAGAACTTATTATGTCCACACCCCCAGTTGGTAGGTGTTCTGTCTTGGTTTGCGACAGGTTTATTCTTATGTATAATTATTCACAAGAAAAATACCGATGTTTTTCGGTTTTTGGGTATATGTGAAAAAACTTTTGGAATTATTTTTGGTATCGTCCCGTTATCCAAAATCGTATTTCTTTAAGAATCACCTTAAAGTAAACCCGATATAGAAAACGTTACGATCTGTTTTGTTTGTTTTTTTAATTTTTTTTGGTGTTTTAACACTTTAGGAAAAGTGTTAATGACTTTTTTGTGTTTTGATTTGAAAATTTACAAAAGTGATGGATTTTTACAGTGACGAACATGAAATAACACTAATCTCAAAAGACGCTGCAGAAACGCCCACATCTCCCTGGCAGCGGCGCAAAAATTTGATTGGCTCCAAACGGTCAACTTAAGTCAACCAATGTGAATGGTCAACAAAGTCAGACAGCCTGGTGCCAATGCTTCGGTGAATACAGTGTTTCCTCGGGTCGTTAAGTCCCGACGAGGTGTGAATTGTGCCTTAGCGTGCTTGTGATCGGGTGAATTTCACAGGAAAGGGTTTTGTTGAGAATTATGAAATAAAATAGCTTAGGAAAGCTATATGATTGATTACGTGAATTTAGATTGAGAGGAAACTAGCTAAAAACTAAAAACGTACGTTTTAATTAAAAACGAGAACTCACGTACGTGATAAAAAGTGAATTTGATTAACTAAAAAGGCCATGGATATAAAAATTATATTTTTACAATCCTAATGATTAAAGAAAATTTTTAGAAAAAGAAAATTAATTTTTACACTAATTATATAATTATTATTAATTAAAAACTATTTTTCTAATTACTTTTTAATTAATTAAAATACCCTAAATTATAATTCATTCTAAAATTACACTAAAAATTGAAAATAAAATCTGGAAAAATTTAAAATACTTAAAAACTAATTTTAAAACTAAACTTGTATTTTTCTGATTTTCTAATTAATTATTAATAATTATTAACTATTTATTAAATATTAAAAACCAACTTAAATTAAGAAAAATAATAAATAATAAAAGAAAAATCTAAAAAAATTACCAAAATTATTTTTAACTATAAGAAGCCTAGGAAAAATATAAAAATGAAAATTGCTTATAAATAAGCTGAGGAAATAAGCCAATTGGCTTAAATAGAAGCTATCACTTCAATTAAGTTGGGATTTTCTGGATTTTTCTTTTTCCAAACTGTTTTAACACTAAATCAAGCAACTTTTATGAAAACACTATGAATGGGGCCTAGTGAATAAGCACTTCAAGGGCTTATTGCCTTAACAGTTGACTTTGGTCAAACTGTCAAGCCATAAGCTTCAAATAAGCTTGCTAAGGCCCACAGTGGTGGATTATGGTCCAAATAAGTTGAGAGAGTTGAAATAAGCTAATAAAAACCAAAGAGAATCCCTGAATAAGCAATTAAGCATAAATAAGCAGTTTGTTAAGCCAAATTCTAAACAGGAATGAGACAGAATGTAATGGTATTTTCAGGTGGGGTCCACAGGGCTTGAGCTCAAAAGCTTGCTCAAACTTTCAAGGTGGCTAGGAGGGGAGTTCAAGGAACCAAAAATCACTAAGTGGAACCCACTTATGAGGTCTGTGTGACCTCTGCAAGTTGAGGTAGTTTGGTAGGATCTGTGTAGCAGGGGATAATACTCTCCCTACAAGTTAGTTTGTGAGGTTGTAGGTCCCATAGAAAATATTGGAAAAAATATAAGAACTATTGGAATTCCAAGTTCAGCTGGGGGACAATCATATCTGAAAAGCTCAAGTCCTAAAAGCAAACACAAAAATCTAAAAAATTCCTTGAAAAAATGGTTTTTCAGCTCAAGGTGAGATTTGACTTTTTAATGTTCAAGCTCAGTTTGACTAATGTGAAGTTCTAATGGATCCTACTGATTTGATATGTTGAAATAAGCCACAAGTTGACTAAATTAGGCTACAATATCTGATTGTGGATTGAAATGGTAAGATTACATATCCTAATCCTTAACAGTGAACTAATAATGAACCTAGAACTTTGATTTTGACTTTTAAAGCTATGACCTACTGGTTTTATGTTTTAACTACACTAGTTTACTACTAAGGATGATGGCTGAGTGGATTTTAACCTATGAAAATCAGAAGGACACAGTGAAACATGTAAATCCAAACACCCTAATTCTAGGCTGTTATGATGATTTAATGAGCACAATGAAATTTAAACCTTCCAAATCACTTCCTACTTAATTATCATCTTCTTGTAAGACCTTATAATCACAAAAACACAAGTACAAATAAAAAATACTACAGATTACTGATAAGACTAATTATGACAGTTAACTTTGAGTTTTTAAGTATAATGAAATCTTAAAACACAACCAAATGATTTTATGTCTTAATATGATCTAAGTATACTGATTTAGTACAAAAAACACAAAATCAAGTGATAGCAAACCAAGAAACAGTTAATCACAATATTTGGAAAAAAAGTGCTTACAAAAGCTATCCTGCCAAAATCAAGAAGGACCATGAACCAAGTACCTCATCCTAAGCCTCCCATGAGGTTCTAATACCCACAGCAATCCTGTATAAACCCTGCTTCAAGCTTGATCCTCCATGAATACTAATATTTATTTTCCTATATTTTTGATTATTTTGATGAAGTCTTGCTTCTGATTGACACAGAAGCTTGTAAAGCTTTTAACTATTTTATATTTGAGCATATGGGAGTATGCAAACAACTGAAAACAACTAATTAAGCTTAAACAAGAAACTTCAAAATTCTTAAATGAGATTTGAAATTTGAAAATTAGATATAAACTTAAAGCAGAACTTTCATTGATTGAAAATAGATTACAATACATAAATTAAACATAAAAAAACTAAGTTAAAGTGATACATGCCCTATGAGGCTACTACAAGCTGCTACTTATATTACTAAGCTAAAATAAGTCCTCACAACTTCCATGTGCATCCTAGATATCTTTTGAGAGTCCCACATGTCCCTTTGTTGACCATTGACCATATCCCCACCATCAATTTACCAAATACTTCATCCTAGCCCTTAATTGCCAATTTGGCGCAAAAAATAAAATGGGGAAATATTAGTGGGACAGGTGAGGGTATTAATTGTGGATGGTGGGGGTTGGTTTGGTTGTTGGGGAGCATTAATTCTGGAGGCAAGTGTTGGTGAAAAGGTGAGGAGGGGGGAGACAGGTTGCCTGGTTTTAGGGGGGAAGGAGTACGGGGGAGATGGTGTTGACCATTGTTTGACCCTAGGTAATTTCAAAGGGTGTGAGGAGTGGGCTGGTTTGGGGATTGGGCTTGGGCTTTGGATTTAGATTGGGATGGTTTTGAGTATAATAAATAAGGGTCCGGTTTGGTTATTTGTATCACAAGGACCACTTTTGTAATTTGACCAAACTTTGAGGGCTGAAGTTGTACATTTTCCAAAGTGCTCCAAGGGACCAAACATGCTAAATACCAATATTCCAAGAACCAAATTTCACTTTTTCCATTTTTCAAATTTCCCAGGGACCTAATTTGCCAACTTTGAAACTTCAAGGACCAATTATGCAAACATTTGAAACATTTTATCTAATGATCAATTTTTATAATGTTTGACTTTCAAAAGATTTGGGTTGACTTATTTTTCAAAATATATGCATAGGGACTAATTGTGACAAGTTTTGAAACTTGGGGGACTAAAACTGCCAATTTTGCAAACTTTGATCGTTTTTCATTCGTTTTTGCTCATTTAGCATTTAAAACATATAAAACACAATCCTTGGGATATTTTTAGTATTTTGTTGCCTTTTTGATTGTTTTTGTATGTTTTGCAGTTTAGATTTGATAAAAAATGATGAGTGTTTGAGCACTCATCAATTGGGTATAAGCACATTGACAACCCTTACATTGATTTTCAATCCTCAATCAACATTATGTCCTCAAGTGTCTATAACGATATAGTGAGAACAAGACTTGGACATAGGAAAAATTCCAAATACCCTAGTGGAGTTTGTAACTTTGTCGGGAGAATCAAAGGTCTACATGTCTTTGTTGGGAACTTTACTTATATCGTTGACTTTATGATTGTTGAAGACCTAGCTAGTGTTATTGATTGTCGCTTATCCCATGTCGTGTTTGGTAAGCCATTTGTTGAAGAATCCAAGTTAGAATATGTTGAGATAGAAGGGATGATCCGATTTGCTAGTGAAACTAATAGGATCACATATAGGATGCCTAATAGAATGAAAGAATTTTGTTTTGTGCCTCGATTCAATATGGACAACATTGGTACCTTCGAGGACATCAATGATGAGGATAATAAAAAAAGGCATGGACTATGTATAGGAGAAGAAGAGCCTTTTCTATAAGGATTGCTTGACTCTAGGACCAAAATATAAAGTTGATAGGGAATTTGCCAATAGGATTATAGGAGCAATTGAGAAAAGGTGGTTGGTCTCTATAAAGAAAATTTACAATTGGGTCCGGAATACAAAACTAAGATTGGAGATGACCTAGAGAATGAGAAAATCGATGAGGTCACGTAATAACCCATGACCTTAAGTCTAGCTACAAGACTCGTAAATAAAGAAAAGCGCTTCTTGGGAGGCAACCCATGTTTTGTGTGATTTTTATTTGTTTGATTGTGATTTGCTTCCGTACGCATGCTTTATTTTTATTGTTGGTAGATCATGTTTCAAACTAAATTATGAAAATGCTTTATTTTGTCGTTTAACATTGTCTTAACTTCATATAAAGGTATTTTGCAAAAGCTAAGTGTAAGGGGAAACCCCAAATTTGTTTCTAAGAAAGAAATTGATCATGATTCGCCACAATATTAAATGAACATGTGTATTAGTATTTGTTAGAATCAAATGCTTGTATAAAGTCATAATGATGTTTTGCAGGATTTTCCAGGAAATAGGACATAAGTTTTTCCAAATATTTTCCGGACACTTAACGTAAAGATTTCTGCAGGTCACTTCTGACGGCGTCAGGAATTAACACCTGACGACGTCATGTGTAAAATCCTGGAAATTTTGCGAGTTTTATTTTTCTAACGGAGTCTTAAAGTTTTTGTTAATTCTTTATTTTTATAAACTCCAGGAAATCTGCAAACATTCATTCCACAAGCATTATATCTTGTATTGTTTTATAGGATTGGTTAGTATATATGGATTGCCGCCGATTTTACGCGAGGTTGCCTTGTTTGTTTTCTTAGATTTAACAGGTTATATATGACAAGAAGATGATTTATTTTCTGGAAGGGAAGCTTTGAATGTTCATTTTCTTGGAGGAAGATCTAACCTTGTTGATGCACTATCCACACCGAACGAATCAGGGGAGTATTTGTTTTCATTCTTTTACCTGTTTTACTTTTACATCCTTTCATTGAACATTGGGGACAATGTTCATCCTAAGTGTAAGGGGAGGGTAAATGATGATACCTTATAGGATACAATTGCACTTGAGTTTGTTTGTTTGATGGTAGGTTTGTAATAAAACTAAGAGAAATACTTGTTAGTGTAATTTTAGCGCCAAATTTAAATTTTTTTACAACATTTAGGTGTGAAACTTTAGCCTTAGCAAGCGTCTCATGGACAGGAGTTGTATGACTAGCACAAAACCGTACCATTCAGAAAAATGTTCCACCCAAATATGTGAGGTTCGCCTTTAGATTTGATAGGAAAAGCATTCATTATTAGTGCTTATGAGTGTACCGGTAGCATTTAGATTCTAGAACTTACGTTAGTGATGCATCCCGAGACCGCTAGTGAGACTACATTCGTGTAGTAGGATTTACTACATGATAAGAGGCATTAGGATCACCCTTGTGTTTATACCCGTAACATAATTACTTGACCCTTTAAGTCATATTACTTGGCTAGTAAAGTCAACTAATTTTCCCACACCTTAGCGTTGTACTTATTTTTAGTACACGAAACCCCTAGTACACCCCTCCGATCTTATCTTTTTGTTTCTAACTTTAAGCATCTTTCTCAAAGGAAGAATTTGTTACAACCCACCCAAATGTGCAACCAAATCACCTTAGCCTTCCGTGTATGCACTCATATTTAGTGCATTATTGTTACATGTTTAAACCCTTAGTTAATTATCTAATTGAATACATGGTTGCTAAGTCGAGTAATATCTTGTACATATTGTTTTGGGACGATTGGGACGATTGGGTAAAGTACTTATGTTATGGAGTAATGGGGAAGAACATCAAATTATTACCCCCATGTGTGCGTTAATCTTAAAAAGTACTCAAAGTCGTTTGATTATCTTGATTCGAGTCATTAGAATTAGTTCATTGTAAAGTATGTCAAAATTCAAGTGTATGGGGAATGTGCATTCCCTATGATGTATTATTTAAGATGGTAAGGTAAGAGTGTGCAAAAAAAAAAAAAAAAAAAAAAAAAAAATTGAAAAAAAAATAAATAAATGAAAAAAAATAGAAAAATAAAAGAGAAAAAACATACGGACTACTATCCCGTTTCATTCTATGTTTATTTTATGTTTTTGTTATTTTTGATTCATTAGCTTAAGTCGAGTCTAGTCTTGGCTTAGCAACGCCATATTGTACATGTAATTAACCAAGATGATTAACTTGCCACCATTAAATATTGCCTTTATCCAACAAAACCGTGTATTCCATATCCCTACACCTAATGTTATAACCCTTTAAAAGACCTCTTTGATCCTTTCCCAAGCCTATGGTAATGTATTTTGCTATGACAGGTAGTGAGAGATGTTTTCCATTTCCTTATTGTGATATATATACTTTATTACACCCGAGAGATGTGAGTATCTAAACACTATTTGTGAGGTGCTAGTGTATGACTTCCGTGCTTGTCTTTGGTTTTTAGTGAATGATTATTTGTTGTAATTACTTTTATATTAGTGTTAAATGACACCTAACTTGTATTTTGATTAGAATAAAAGCGCATTTGCTTGAGGACATGCAATTCTCAAGTGTAAGGGTATTTGATGAGGCGAAAAGTGAACCACTTTTAAGGGGTCATTTAAGCCCGGATTCGTGATTATTTGATCAAATATTGCCCTAAATCGTTCCTTTTGTCATTTTAGGTTCTTTTGGAGAGAAATCTGGAAAAGGAAGCATTTTGGACGTTTTTGGAGCATTAAAGTGAAGAAAACGGCAAAGTCTCAATTTTCCTTGCTGGAACAGTATCTGACGGCGTCAAGGCTCTCCACATGATGGCATCAAGAGTTACAAAAGAGGTGGATGTGGAAAGTACACGCGGCGATCCAGAGAGTTTTTGTGCATAGAAGATGACGGCGTCACCCAAGGCCATCATGGTCTAAGTATTAGTGACGGCCCAGAAGAAAATCCTACATGATGGCATCACAAATAGATCTAGGCAATACGATTTCATTATGGCGGCGATTTGACGGCGTCACAACTTAATACATGACGCCGTCACCCTGTAAAATCTATATATAGTTTTCCAAATTTCATTCATTAGTGTGCAACTTTGAGGGAAAAACCTTATGTCGAATTTTCCAGCTTTTTCAAGGGTTTCAACCCTTTGAATCTTTCATGTTCAATTGGAGATAAGTACTCTTTCAAATCAATCAATATGTCTATGTGTTGTTTGATTATATCTTATACTTGTCTTCTATTTAACATGCTAGGCTAGATTTCCTTTGTTTTTGCTTAGATGTAGTGAAACCTAGATGTTAATTATGGGTTGATTGTTTGTTTATAACTGTTACGGATGATTGTATTCGATGTTAGGCTTAAGAAAACTGGCAGACTTCCATTGGTAACTTGCTTGAACGTCTTAAGAAACATGATCGGAGGTGTACTATGATTTTTGGTTGTATTTAATGCGTAGGAGAATTCTAATGATCCCATGTTAGGAGCTTCTAACGGCTCGACATAGGAGTAAAGTAGGATCCTATAGAGTTAGGGAATATTGTACATGGCCCTACGACTAGTATGAAGGAATATGACCCGTCATGCATGCAATTGTAACAAGCTATCAACCTGTAAAAGATATCTAGGGAGTAATGAAACCTATGTAAACACAACTTTCCTCATCATTGTTACACCACATTAGTATAATTAGTTTTGTTTTTCACTTCTTTTATTTTATTTTGATTGCATTAGTAGATAAATTGGGTTATTTGGCTAGCAACTAATTCCGCCCACTCCTTTAAAACCCGAGATTTTTAATTGCTTTCCACAAAATATAAAAATACAAAAAGAATCATCCCTCACCTCTAGACCTAGTTTAGTAGGCTCTCTAATCCTAGCGACACTATTCCTGAGTTGAACAATCAATTCCCCGGTACTTGTTACTATACTATACTACAACGATCCGGTACACTGCCTGGTGGGGGTTGTAAGCTTCTCAAGATCCCTTGAGAGGTAAAACCTTTTCTGAGGGTGCAATCCCACGCATCAGCGACGTTAGGTTGGTTCTACCTTGAACTTGAACCCGGTATTGAGCTTTGTACCAGATAAAGTGTAAGCGACGATTGTAAGGTTTTCTCCAGCAGTGAAAGGAGCTTGTTAACTAGTGAAGGATACTCTCGAGTTGGATACTCGGGGCGTGGAGTAGGGCAAGGAAAAAGAGTCCATGTAGCCGAACCAAGATAAACATTCATGTTGTGGTTTGATCGTTTCTTACTTTAATCTTGCACGTTACTTATTGTTTATTAGTAGGTATTGTTGATTACACATAAAGTTAACAAAGTAGATCAAGTTAAAAAGAGGTAAACTATTCAACCCCACTTCTAGTTTTCCACAATTGGCATCACAGCTACATTACTCAACATCTTTAAAATATATTGTATTTTAAAACTTGGATCGATCCATTGATTTTGAAAATCTCAAAAAAGGGCAATCTACACAAAGACCACCACTATTTTAGAAACACAATTTTCTTTAATGGAAAATAAATTTGAAAACTATGTAAGATCAATAGATCAAGATCTTTGGCATATTATTTCCATTAGTGATTTTAAACCAACAAGCAAGTTTTGAAAATCACGATGATTATCTCAAAGTTGACAAAAACATTAAAACTAAAATAATAATCTATAAAGCTTTACCAAGAATTGAATATGAAAGAGTGTATTTTTGTCAAACGGATAATGAGATTTGGAAAAATCTTTCAAACCTTCATCAAGAAATATGTCAAGTCAAGGATGATCAATTTGATCTTACATATGAGTTAGTAATCTTAGAAAAACTAATGGATAACACTTAGTTGAAGTAAATACAAGTGCTACGAATTCAAATCTTTTCAAAACATGTGTAAAGCTCGAAGAGTATTCACTTACAAATCATGGAGCGACACGGACGAAGATGTAAACAACTATCCGATTTGTGATTGTCAAATAGATAAAACTACAAGAAAGGTACAACTTGAAACCAGACACTTTTGCTCTAACACATTCATTTTAGAATTCTCTAAAGTAGAAAATGAGTCTAAGTATTTTAGTAACATGAACCTAAAAACAATCTTTAACAATGAACCCTCAAGTCCTCTTGAGAACAATTTTGAAAAAGAAATAATGTTAGAAGATAAAATTTCTAGACTAGAGAATAATGTTGAGATTGATCTAGAATGCAAACTGTGTCAAAAGTTAAATTAAAAGAAAAAATGAAAAGGTAAAAATGTTAGCTAAATTTGAATAAAGTTCAAAATCTCTTAAAAACCTATTAAATAGTCAAAAGTTATTTATAGTTAAAACCGGGTTAGGATTTAACTCAAAGACACCATCAACTAATAATTCAAAACAAATAATGTTTGTGAAGCCTAGGAGAGAGATTTAGAAATAACTCATTCTTCAAAGTGAATGATAAAAAGTCAAAGAATATAAATATTCTTATACTTCGTGACATTATTTTTATCATGTGTCGTTAAATATATTTGACTAAGCACCTCGGATTCTTTAGTATTTGAGTATCCAAGCTTTTCAACAAGATAGGATGATATACACAATGAATGTCATTCTTGGTAGCCTCTCTATGTAACTCAAAAGGTATGATCTCTTTAACTCAATAAATATTGTTTCTTTCTTAAGATTTATCTTTCAAATTATTAGTCGTCCATATCATAGGTAGTGTGTTCTCCTAGTTGGTCTTAACGGGAATTGGAACCACTATGGTCAAAGAATTTTCACATGACAACATTTGGGAGACATAAGGTGTTTCATTTCTTTAAGCTCTTGAGAATAGACAATTGAGTGAGACTCACTTAATACTTGTCTACTAGTGAGCTAACTAAGAATCTCCTAAGTGATAAGATGACCAACACATTTGTGATGCTTGAAAATTTGATACTCCACAAAAGTTTTAATATAACACCTTTTTTACACAACAACTAATATTTCAAATCGTGTCTCTATTCGACCACTCTTAAATAAAAATCCTTATGAATAAAACAAAGATAAATAATGTATAGTTTAAAGTATTTGGGAGTAAATTTATACTTAACATCAAGGAGTATCTCATCAAATTTGACCCAAAGTCTTATGAAGATGTAGTTCTTGGGTTTTCACAAACTAGCAAACCTTATATTGTTTTAAACAAAGAAACCTAAAGAGTCGAGGAATCGTTGAACATAACATTCGACGAATGTCCACCTCAATCTAAGACATCACCTTCGGTAGAGGATGACTTTGTCAAAGTCAAATAATTGTAAGACAAGAATGCTAAGATAATGACAAGGAAGATGAACTATTAAATTGAGAAATTGTCAATAATAAGGAATTCAAAAGTCATTCATTAGATAGTGTCATTAGAAATTGTAATGAAAGAACATTATGAATATAAGTTCATGTAAGTAACTACTTTTGTCTTGTGTCAACCATTGTATCAAGTAAGATAGACAATACAATAAAACTTGAAGAATGGGTCATAGTTGGAGATTAAACAAATTTGATAAAAATGATTTTTGGACAATAGTTTCTCAACCAAAGAGTTAAACAACAAGTGGAACAAAATGATCTTTCAAAACAGATAAAATAAACAAAGCTAGGCTAATAGCACAAGGGTGTAATGTATATAAGGATTTTTATGAACTTAAGCAAGCTTCAAAAGCAAGGTATAATCACTTAAGACCTTCCTAGTTCTTCACAAGTACACAAAGAATTAAGTATCCTTCAACTTACCAAGAATGAGATAAGTGAATCCATAGATAACTAATCATAGAGAAATGGTTGGAAGTTTACTTGGTCTCACGGCTAATAGACACGTCATTATGACTAGTCTTTGTCTATGTGCTCGTTATTTATTAAATTCCTAAAACAATCCTCCTTGAAGCCGTTAAACGACTGTTTAGACACATCAGAGGTACTACAGACCTAGGATTATGGTTTTCCAAAAGAGCGGAAGTAGAAACCACAGTGTATGCCACCTCGGACCATGACAGTGACTGTATCAATAGAAAAAGGACAAGTGGTACATGTACTTTTGTCAAACATTGTCTCACCTCATGGTTCTCTAAGAAACAAACGGGTCCCACTATCTCAACAACTAAAGCCGAATACATATCGACTGAAAAAGCATGTCAACAAGCTCATTGGATGAAGCAAGCTCTAGTCAACTATGGAATTCAACTTGACGACACCTCCATTCTATGTGACAACTAAGGAGCCATCAACCTTAATTTGAATTCAGTTCAGCACACTCGTACTAGACATTTTGTAATCCATCATCATTTCCTTCATAATAATGTTCAAAAAGGAAAACATCACTATTGAGAAAGTATCCTTTTTAAGACAACATTGTTGATATTCTCACGTAACCTCTTAAACGAGAACCATTTAACCTTCTTAGACTTGGATTAGACCTTATGGAACCTACTTTGTAGTTCTGAACCTTAAAGTAAAATCACAAAAATCAAAACAAATCTTTTTAATTTTTCTCTATTGAACTGACGGAACCCTTCAACTAAATGGGTAGAACCCTCATTTTGGTTTCGCCTAGTCCGCCGAACCTGTAGATTGTTTTTCTTTTAATTTTAAAACAAATACTTCTTAACCCACAACTTAAACTTACAAACAGCTACTATTCGCACATAAACATCTCCATACACGAAAATTAGGGCTCTCCTGCAAATATCCTCCTTGTCAATCATCATTGTAAGTATTCTTTACATAATTGGATGTCTAATCTAAGCCTAGGATTTCCACTCATTCACAAAAACTAAAGTCTTAGGGTTTATGCATAAATTTGTAAATCCATGAAGAACCTTTGTTATGAACTAAACTAATCATGTTTTTACTTAGTTAGGAATTGCATCTTGATAAACATTATCATGATTTGCCAAACACCCCATGTAAAATTCTTTTTTTAATGACTTCTCACACCTAGGAAACATATTTTTTTTTCCTTTTCATTCTTAAGTACAAAGCAAAAACGTTATGTTTTTAACATCATTTCCATAATATTCTTGAATGCTAAAGGGAATACATAACTAATACGTATTTTCGGTTACATTCAATCGAAGCTACATTGAATTAGGAGCATTTTGGTTATCTCTAGTTTTATTACAAAATTTGCATAATAAAAGGTTTTAAGCATTCAAATGAGTCTGAGATAACCGCACCTCCACATTGTTGTCATATAGGCACACAATAGAACATCAAATCTTAAATTGTCACTAACTTGGTCTAAAATGGGCTACTTCTGTTTCTAGGAACCAACATGCCTCCCGCAACATTCTTCGATCATAAGGATACTCTTAAGTACCTACCTAAACATCATATGACCAAACGTCTTGTCACAACCCCAAAATACCTGTTTTAGCAGCGGAATGGAATACCTGGGGGTGACTGCCATAGCATCACAATTACAGTTACATTGAACGACCTAAAGTGTCGTTTTGAAAATACATCGTTTGATTCATTTAAAATATTCAGAGTTATAAAACATATGTCCTAAAGTCTTGAAAAGTTTACGGAAATAAGTTTAGTACAATCAAACGATAGTTCATAAGTGCATGAAATCCAAAATGAGACGCGTCATCCTTGTTACTCAATGATATGACTCCATGCATGCCATGAAGAATATGTCTTAATTACCTGAAAATACATTGCTAAAACATCAACACGAATGTTGGTGAATAATCATAGGTTTATGAGTTGAATCGTATGTACAATAGCCATAAGTAAAAGTAAAGTAATAAGATTTCAGTAATAAAATTTACATTGGCTCTTAAGCTCATGACCCCGAAGCTAGACATAAGTTACTTGGCCCCAAATGAGTGTTTACCAGACACTCTAAATATATTAGACATGAAATGCATCCGTAATTCCGTTGGAGCAACCCGAATACGGATGTAGGAGTCACCCTCAATAGATCTATCCACTCACTCTCGCTTGTATCTTAATTAATGGTCCATGATAATAAAGGGGACTTGTCATGATGTGGTAATAAGGCAACTTAAGCAATGTAAGGAATTTATACTTTGGCATGTACAAAAAAAAAAATAAGTAATGCAATGTATTCTCCCACGTGGGATTTGAAATAAAAATATTGAATTAAAAACGGGGCTATGAAAACTCACCTGAAGCGATGATACTATGACGTGAAATGATAGGGACAACAAGGCGCGAATATTAGCTGCAACCTAATATAAGTAATAACGATCTACTTTAGATCATGACGTGATGTAATGAATGCACATGCACATGATGCCTATACCACTCGTAACTTGAAAATACTAGTTATTGTCAAAGTAAAATATTTTCCATACTTAGGAAAAATAAGTCTAACTAGACTTATAAAAACTAGTCGTAATATATCGTATATAAAATGTTAGTGTAATATTTATCGCTTTGAAAACCTTAAAATAACGTCAATTAGTCGTATAGATAAGCTTTGGGTCATATGTACTTCATTGGTTAAAATATAGCTGTTTAACAATATATCTAGAAAATATAGTATTTAGTATGTAGTTTATTATTTCTATTAGTGACTACTAATATAAATATAGTTTTGACGATTTAGAAACGTGTATATCTTTGTCGTTATAAGTTCATTTTTCTCGTTCTTTATATCCATGGTTTCGTCTTATCATGTACTAATATATTTTGATAGCTCGGCTTCTCTAGGTTACGTCTAACGCCTCTATTTTTCCGTCGAAAATCGTCCAATAGCATGAATATTTTCAGAAAATAGTTTTCGTCGTTAAACTTGCAAAAATCATATCTCCTTCGTTATAAACTCGTTTTAATCCGTTCTTTCGCCAAAAGTTTCATTTTTGAATGTAGTTTCTAAATCTTTGGTTAAAAATTACCCCTGAGTTCCTATTTTTCTGAGTTTGGCGTTTTGGGACAGTAGGTTTCTAGATAGGTTCTAAACTCATTTCTAAAGTTCCAAACTAGTTTCTAATTCAACCAAATCACTTCCAGTCACCACAAATCTAGTCTATTCCTACCATACACCTTCTTAGGGTGTTATGGGTTCTTAAACAACATCATCCAAGTAAATCTACCAAGGGTTTCCATTTCTAGGGTTTCAAAGATATAAATATATAAAAATGAGTGGTATAAACTAACATATGCATGTAATCTTGTATAGATATCATATGATCATGAAAATAACTTGAAGAAATTATGAAAATGAGTTTGACAACTTACTTTGAAAGGTTTGAGAGCTTGGATGAGTAAAACCTAATAAACCTTGAGTTTTTATTTCAAAACTTTAACAAGGATCACCAAATGAACTAGAAAATAGCTTGATCTTGGAAAATCCATGGGTTTTGCTTCTTGTTTACTTTTGGCCGTGGACTAGGAGAGGAGAAGAAGAGAAAATCTTGATCTTGTAGTGGATAAGAATTGTGTGAAAAGTTTAGGAAGTATATAGGATATTTACTTGTCATTAAAATAGAATTTAACCAAGATAAGATTAGAGGTAATAAATGCAAGAGGTTAAGGTGCACTAGAGGTCAAGGGGGGGGGGGGGGGGGGGGGGCTTGGGCCGGCTTGACATAGAGGAAAAAGAGGGCAAGGGGTTTTGATTTAATTAGAAATGTAGTTGTAGCTTTTGTGTAATATTAGTTAGTTACTTATAATCGGGTACCGGTTTTGCTAGAAATAAATTTTAACGAAGTTAACCGGGACATAATAAAGTCATAAAAATGATAAGAATATGTTGGGTACAAATATTGAGCGTTTGGATAATTATTGTGTAGTTTCCACGAAAACCGTCGTAATTATAATACACTTACGATATAAATTAAATAAATTTCCAAAATACCGGGTAAATGAATTTGATAATCTTTGTGATGTTGTAAGGGTTTTAAAAATATATCAGGACCATTGTGGGGATTGTTAGATATGTCAGTCATATTTATTAATCGTATGTTAACGTTTATTTAAAAATAAATATACGTAAAATGTTAAATATATCAAAAATATTAATTTGAATATTCTACGAGTGGTATAGTATGCAAATGCTATTATGATGAAATGTAGACTATTTCTAGTCCGTATGAAATGTCCCTACTGATAAAGCATGAATTCGCACCTGAACCAATTTGGTTACGCGAATTTAAGTATCCGTAAACTAAATTTACGATAAAATGAGCAATGCACGTGAATAGTGTTTTTCTTCCGGAAATGAATAGTGTTTTGTGAATAGTAATATTTTTGAACACTTCTCGGAATATCAAACTGACATAAAAAATGATGAATAGTAAAACGATTAATAGTGTTTTGATGAATAGTGATCTATGAATAGAAAATAGTCAACGTTTGGAAAATGACCTGAAATGGTGAGTTGTGACAGGTCTTACTTCCAATCAAGTCATAATCTTTAAGGGTTTAGAAAAATGCTATGTTCATGAAGGTAGAACCATTGATCCATCCTTCCTAGAAGGAACTCCATTCGCTAAAACTTTACCACTATCAACTTCGACTGTCTTCTAGACATTAATGAACAAATTTGTCCTAAGTTCATTCTAGAATTCTATGTAATCATAGCTCTTTCTAGTAATGAGTATGGTGAAATATCCATAGTTTCCACAATCAACCAACATGAAAATTTCATGCCTTTACGAGATTTTGCTCAAATCCTTGGTATCCCGAATAATGGTACATGTCTCTACACGGACAAGTGGCCACTTACAAGTCTTGACTCCATTGATCGTAATCCTACATATGTCACTCTTCTTGTTAGTAAGGAAGTGATTCATGAACATCTTTTCAATAGAACTTCAGACACTAGTAAAAATCGTTCGGGAAAAGAAGTCAATAAGGACCCATTTGGAATGGAACTCAATGAGCTTAAACATCAGTTTAGGAAATGGGAAGAAGTTCTTAGGGCTAATGTCATAAGCTCCATAGGAAATAAAGATCATGTTAACACATGTCTTTGCTACATGATCTATAGTATCTCTACTGGCCAACCTTTCAATTTTGCTTATTTCTTGGCCAAAAGATTGGCCGATATACCTTTGATTGGAACAGCCGCTCTTCCAAATGGCATGCTTCTCACCCGCCTCTTTAGAGCCATCTCACCCATTCGACCAAACGACAAGGGAATTAGTCTTGATTACTCTCTCATTCCTCACATATTTGTCCCTCTACGTGGTAAGAGAGTCTCTAAGACTAAAGGAAAATTTACTCGCTCTCCTTCGCCTTCATTATCATCATCACCAATGAGCGAAGATGATGCTGTCCCAATTCTAGACTTGCCCCTCTTAACTACTTCCAAGAACTTCCAACAGTTGAAAATGAGTTCGAGGAATTCAAGCAAATGAAGGGAATGTTTACGTGCTTAGGGAGGTTTCTTGGAAAGCTCGAGAAGAAGATGGATCGCATTTGAGAACGTTGTTTAAGAGTGTTTGGAATAACTAGACTTTTGAACCTTGTAGTTGTTAAACTATGTGTTTTATGTTGTTTTGCGTTTTTATGTTTTTCTTGGATCATTTGCTATCTTTGGACAATGTCGTGTATTAACCATTTATGCAGGAGAACAACATTGAAGTGTTGTCATATTTTCCATATTTTCACTAAGTATAGTGAAAACAGCTAGCCCCCGTCATAGTCTATTGGTAAGAATGTTTTCAAATGCATTTTTTTCATTTCCTAACAAGATATAATACTAATTTTATGTTTTGGGAATTTTCGGAAAATTTGGAAATCGTCTCGACCCTCATTTTACTGTTCCGTCTCGAATTCAGACCTGGTGGAACAAAATAAAGAGTTCCGCCAATGCATTTTCTAGGTAAACCCATATTTGGCCCAACGTATCAGGTGGAACCAAACTAAGGGTTCCGCTTGTGTAAACGTTTGGTTCCACCGAGCACCTACAAAAAATTCTTCATTTTTCTTATTTTTACATTTTCTCAAACACCAAATCATTTTCTTTAGTGAGAAACATCTTTCTTAACCCTCATTAAACATATTAGGATCATTTTGCCATTAGAACCAACAGGGAACCTCTTCCCGCCAAAAATCTAATTTAAACAAAATTCAGCCAAGGAACCCTTCTACATAAATGAAGGAACCCTCCAAAAGGTTCCTTTGAATCCATGGAACATCTGATCCAAATTATTTGACACGACCACATAGCAAGTGCATATCTTGGTCTTCTTACTCCACCATCTTCCATTGGATTTACTTCCAATGATTTGACAACCTTCATAAACCAACTAAATCATTAGAAACCTCAAAATTTGTATGGTAGAACATCAAATCCAAACACTCCTTCCAAAATTCTTCAACTCAACAAACTGATCCATCTTGGATAGTTTGTACTCATACCTCACCATCACCTTCCTTCATCTTAAACATCTCATTACCATCCTTGTACCACCATGACAAAGTCCAACAACTCATCACCACCATCTCGACCCATTAGAAGAACTGCTAGGATTAGCGTCAAACCTTGTTGCTTCAACTCAACCATCAACTTAAACTCATCATCTTCAGATGAATCACCACTCATCATATCATCACCCATCAAGGAAGAAAATTTCTTTAACCTTGTCATCTGATGAGGCGAAAAATGAACCATTTTTAGGGGGTCATTTAAGCCCGGAATTGAATTTATTTGATCAAATATTGCCCTAAATTGTTCCTTTTGTGATTTTAGGTACTTAGGGAGTGAATTCTGGAAAAGGAAGCATTTTGGACATTTTTGGAGCATAAAAGTGAAGAAAACGGCAAAGACTTAATTTTCCATGTTGGGAACAGTATCTGACGGCGTCAAGAAGGAAAATATGACGGCGTCAAAAGCAAAATCCATGACGACCCAGAGAAAACCTGAAGGCGTCAGAAGAAGAGCGTCAAGAGTTATTTTGGTCACGGCCTGAAGAAGGATTACACGTGACGGCGTCAAACCCAGATCTAGGCAGTCCGAGAAGTTTATTGGCGGCGAGATGACGGCGTCAGAAATTTACTCTTGACGCCGTCACCTCACAAAATCTATATATACTTTTCTATTTATCATTCATTAAAAGAGGAACTTGTGTGGAGAATACTAGGGCCAAACCTAATAAACCCTAGGTCGCCCCTTGAAACCTTTAATGTTCAATTAAGATAAGTCTTCTTTCAATTCATTCAATATGTCTATTGTTGTTTGAATAAATCTTATGCTTGTCTTGATTATAACATGCTAGGCTAGATCTCTCATGTGTTTGCTTAGATGTAATGAAACCTAGATGTTGATTATAGGTTGATTGCTTGTTTATAGTTGTAATGGATGAATGATTTCAATGTTAGGCTTAAGAAAACTGGCAGATCTCCATTGTGTAACTTGCTTGAACGTCTTAAGAAGCATGAACCGATGTGTACTAGGTTTTTATGATTGTATTTAATGCATGAGCGAATTCTAGTGATCCCATGTTAGGAGCTTCTTAGCCGGCTCGACATAGGAGTGAAGTAGGAGCTTATAGGATTGTGGAAGTAAGTACGCCACCCCATGAATGGTATTAAGGAATACAATCCGTCATCCACGCAACTGTAACAAGTAATTAACCTGTAAAAGGTATCTAGGGAGTAGTGAAATCTAAGTAAACATAATTCTCCCATATATTGCTCACACCACTAGTTAATTTAGTTTATTTTCATTTTTATTATTTTATTTTGATTGCATCTTAGTAATTGGGTTAGTTGACTAGCAACTAATTTCGCCCACTCCTCTAAGAACCGATATTTTACTTGCTTTTATAAAAACATTAAAATACAAAAAGTATCATCCCTCACCTCTAGACCTAGTCTTTAGGCTTTCTAATCCTAGCGACACTATTCCTAAGTTGAACGATCAATCCCCCGGTACTTGTCACTATACTATACTACAACGATCAGGTACACTGCCTTGTGGGGGTTGTAAGCTTCTCGAGATCCCTCGAGAGGTAAAGCCTGGTGCAATTCCCACGCATCAAGTTTTTGGCGCCGCAGCCCGGGGAATAGTTATTGTCTAGGTTAGAATTTCTTTTTATTAGGGCTACTTGCTAGATTCTTTTCTAGTAAGATTTTATTTTTATTTTTAGGTTTTCTTTAGTCTATCTTATTTCTTTGTGCCTTTGTTCGTAACTTTTTACCATCCGACATCATGGAAGGTGGTAACATCTTTGAACCCATCAACCCACCACAACAAGACCACCCACAAAACCCACCACTAGCTAACCAACCTCATAGGCCCCGAACCCTAGGAGAGTATTCCCGACCTAGCCACGAAGGCTACCGAAACACCATTGAGCTCACCCAAGGAGCCAATGTGTCTCCCTTGAGATCGGACACCATCCGGTTGGTGCAAAGCGGATGTGCATTCCATGGACTTCGTTCTGAAGATCCAAATCAACATCTCAAGGACTTCCTTAAAATCGTAGATTCTATAGACCTTGATGCTACAACTAGTCAATGGCTTGAGCGTTTACCCGCGGGATCAATCACCTCATGGGATGATCTCACCATTCGTTTCCTTTCTCAATTTTTCACACAGGGGAGAACTACCAAGCTTAGAAATGATATCTTGATGTTCCAACAACATCAAGGTGAAACTCTATATGAAGCATGGACTCGTTTCAAGGACTTACTCCAAAAAGTCCCTCATCATGGCATAGATCTTTGGCTCCAAGTCCAAATCTTCTATGACCATATCGATCTCTCCACAAGGCGAACCATTGACCAATCGGCCAGTGGCAAGCTACGTGATCTAAGTGCGGAAGAATCATGAGAACTCATAGAAGATCTTGCTCTCTATGACAACGAAAGTTGGAATGATCCCCGTTATTTGAACAAAACGGTCAAGGCAATATCTTTGCCTTCGAACAATTCTAGCACTCCCGACCGTAGGATCATGGAACTTGAGGACCAAGTTAATTTTCTCATGAAATCTTATGAAGCTCCTAAGCCTTCAAGCCAAGTGAACAAAATCACTTCTTCATGCGAATTATGTAGTGGTCCCCATGACACTCGTGATTGTGTAGAACTCCCCGGAACAGTTTTTGCGGACTACGCATCCTCGCGTACCGACGAAGCGGGAGATAAGTGGTACACTTTCAAACCCGAGCCAAACCCTTATGGTGATTCCTACAACCCTTCTTGGAAAAATCACCCAAACCTTAGGTGGAAACAAAACCAAACCAATTCTTCCAATCCGCCTAATCGTTACCAACCAAACGGTCCACCCTTCAACCGTACTTTCAACAACAATCCTTCTAACAACTATGGTAGTACCAACAATCTTGAAGGATTGATGTCCAAGTTTATGGCATCTCAAGAATCTTGCATATCTAAGTTTGAAGCCGATTCCAAACAAAAGCAAAGCGAGATGACCACCAAAATTGACACATTGTTGAAAGTTCTCAATGACCGAGAAATGGGAGCACTCCCAAGCGACACGGTCAAGAACCCGAAACTAAACGTTAATTCCATATCATCAGTTTCGTCACCCACTTCTTGTCCGCAATACTACTGGTTAAATCAACAAGCACGTGTTTAAAATAAAACCAAATTGTTCAAAAGGACCAATCAAATAAAACACCTGTATTAAAACCGGTCAAAAGCATAGTTGAAACACCTCCTACGCAAGACCTTGATGATGAATTCAAGGAGCTTCACCTTGAACGTCCCGTCATTGATGTCTTAGCCCGTGCTCCCTACTATAGTGCCCTCCTAGAAAAATATGAGAAATTTAAACTACGTAAAAATGGGACCGCCTTCGTTCAAAACAAGTTGCCTAAAAAGCTTGATGATCTGGGTATATTTGTTTTGCCTTGTAAGATAAGAAGATCCGAAGCTTTCGACACACTAGCCGATTTAGGGTCAAGCCTCAACTTGATTCCCTTATCCCTTTTCACCACTCTCAAGCTAGGAAAGTTATAGGAGACAAAGGTATTAATTGGTCTAGCAGATGGGAGTATTGCCCACCCGGTTGGGATGATTAAGGATGTAGTTGTTCACGTAGGGAAGTTAACTATCTTAGCGGATTTTCACGTCCTAGACATGGTTAGTGACACTACATGCCCATTGTTAGTTGAAAGATGATTTTTAGCTACCACCAGCGCCATGATAGATTGTAAGGAGTCTAAGATAGCGGTAGGTGAGGGCGATACTTGGTCGGTGTATGATGTCAAGAAACATAGCTATGATTGTGAGAATGAACCGACACCACATTGGGTAGAGATGAATAGGAGACCATCTAGATATGGACCTTGGATAGAAAGAAACTTTATAGGACCTCAACGCCCATTCTATCTAGAAAAAGATTTCCTCGATAAGACACATTCGGTGGAACAACTCATAGCTAGAGATGAAGAGCTAGACCCTTTTGAGGACCCCCTAGTCTTTAGGAAAATGATTGAGTTCTTTAGCATAATGCCTATTAATATAGAGATGAACAAATGGAAAAAGAGAGGGGGATAATTGTAAATGGAGGTGGGGCAAGCCACCTAGGGAAGGTGACGGATCATGGCATATAAAGATGATTTTGTATGATCCGGATGGAGAAAAGTTTGAAAGGTCATACCGTACTAAGAAAACCGATAGGAAGTTGAAACCTAAGTTTGATCCCAAAGATGTCCTCAATGAGGAACTCACCCATGTCATGTAGTAACCCATGACCTTGACTCTAGCTACAAGACTCGTAAATAAAGAAAAGCACTTCTTCGGAGGTAACCCATGTTTTGTGTGATTTTTATTTTGTTTGATTGTTATTTGTTTCCGTATGCATGCTTTATTTTTATTGTTGGTAGATCATGTTTCAAAACTAAAAGGGTGAAAATACTTCACTTTGTTGTTTGGCTTAGTCTTAACTTCATCCAAAGGTATTTCGCAAAAGATAAATGTAAGGGGAAACCCCAAATATGTTTTTAAGAAACAAACTCGATCATGATTCTCCACAATATTAAGTGAACATGTATATTCATATTTGTTAGAGTCAAATGCTTGTATCGAGTCATAATGATGTTTTGCAGGATTTTCTAGGAAGTAGGATGAAGTTTTTCCAGAAATTTTCCAGAAACTTAACATAAGAATTCTGCAGGTCACTTCTGACGGCATCAGGAAGAAATTCCTGACGGCGTCACGTGTAAAATTCTGGAAATTTTACCAGTTTTGTTTTTCTAACGGAGTCTTAATGTTTTTGTTGAATATTTAGTTTTACAATCTCCAGGAGATCAATAAACATCATTCCACAAGCATTAAATCTTATTTTGTTTTCTAGGATTTGTTAGCATATATAGATTGCCGCCGATTTTACGCGAGGTTGCCTTGTCTGTTTTCTCAGGTTTAACAGGTTATATATGACAAGAAGATGATTTTTATTCTAAAAGGGAAGCTTTGATTGTTTATTTTCTTGGAGGAAGATCTAACCTGGTTACCATATTATCCATACCGAGCGAATCAGGGGAGTATTTGATTTCATTCTTTTACCTGCTTTACTTTTACATTCTTCACTTGAACATTGGGGACAATGTTCATCCTAAGTGTAAGGGGAGGGTAAAATGATGATACCTTACAGATACACTTTCGCTTGAGTTTGTTTGTTTGATAGTAGGTGTGTAATAAAACTATGAGAAATAATTGTTAGTGCAATTTTAGCGCCAAATTTAAAATTTTTTACAATATTTAGGAGTGAAACTTTAGCCTTAGCAAGCGTCTCATGGATAGGAGATTGTATGACTAGCACAAAACCGTACTATTCAGAAAAATTTTCCACCCAAATATGTGAGGTTCGCCTTTAGATTTGATAGGAAAAGCATTTACTATTAGTGCTTATGAGTGTACCGGTAGCATTTAGATTCTAGAACTTGCGTTAGTGATGCATCCCGAGACTGCTAGTGAGACTACATTCGTGTAGTAGGATTTACTACCTGATAAGAGGCATTAGGATCTCCCTTGTTTCAAACCCGTATCATAATTACTTGACCATTTAACTCATATTACTTGGCTAGTTAAGTCAACTAATTTTTCCTACACCTTAGCTTTGTACTTATTTTTTGTACACGAAACCCCTAGTACACCCCTCCGAGCCTATCCTTTCATTTCTAACTTTAAGCATCTTACTTAAAGGAAGAATTTGTTACACCCCACTTAAATGTACAACCAAATCGCCTTAGCCTTCCGTGTATGCACTCATCTTTAGTGCATTATTGTTATTTGTTAAACCCTTAGTTAATTATCTGATTGATTACATGGTTGCTAAGTCGAGTCATATCCTTGTACATATTGTTTTGGGACGATTGGGACTCATGGGTAGAGTACTAATGTTATGGAGTAATGGGGAAGAACATCTTATATTACCCCTATATGTACGTTAATCTTAAAAGTACTCCAAGTGTTTTGATTATCTTGATTCGAGTCATTAGATTAGTTATTTGTAAAGTATGTAAAAATTCAAGTGTAAGGGGAATGTACATTCCCTATGATGTATTATTTTGGATGGTAGGGTAAGAGTGTATGCAAAAAAAATAAAATAAAAATAAAAAAAATAGAAAAATAAAAAAAAATCGAAAAATCAAGAAAAAGAAAAAAACAATAGAAAAAGAGAAAAAGAGAAAAACATACAGACTACCATCCCGTCTCATTCTATGTTTATTTTATACTTTTGTTATTTTTCATTTATTAGCTTAAGTCGAGTCTAGTCTTGGCTTAGCAACGCCATATTGTACATGTAATTAACCAAGATTATTAACTCGTCACCAGTAAAGATTGCCTATATCCAACAAAACCGTGTATTTCATATCCCTATACCTAACGTTACAACCCTTTAAAAAGACCTCTTTGATAGTTTATCGTAGGTGCTTAAGCCATGTGGTGGAGGTTTGATCCTTTCCCAAGCCTATGGTAATCTATATTGCTATGACAGGTAGTGAGAGATGTTTTCCATTTCCATATTGTGATATTACTTTATTACATCCAAGAGATGTGAGTATCTAAACACTATTTGTGAGGTGCTAGTATATGATCTCCGTGCTTGTCTTTGGTCTTTAGTGGAACGATTATTTGTTGTAATTACTTTTATATTAGTGTTAAATGACCCCTAACTTGTATTTTGACTAGAATAAAAGCGCATTTGCTTGAGGACAAGCAAATGTCAAGTGTAAGGGTATATGATGAGGCGAAAAATGAACTTTTTTAGGGGGTCATTTAAGCCCGGAATTGAATTTATTTGATCAAATATTGCCCTAAATCGTTCCTTTTGTGATTTTAGGTACTTTGGGAGTGAATTTTGGAAAAGGAAGCATTTTGGACATTTTTGGAGCATAAAAGTGAAGAAAACGACAACGACTTAATTTTCCATGCTGGGAACAGTACCTGACGGCGTCAAGAAAATATGACGGCGTCAAGAGCAAAATCCATGACGACCCAGAGAAAACCTAAAGGTGTCATAAGAAGGGCGTCAAGAGTTATTTTGGTGACGGCCTAAAGAAGGATTACACGTGACGGCGTCAAACCCATATCTAGGCAGTCCGAGAACTTTATTGGCGGTCAGACGACGGCGTCAGAAATTTACTCTTGACGCCGTCACCTCACAAAATCTGTATATACTTTTCTATTTTTCATTCATTAAGAGAGGAACTTGTGTAGAGAATACTAGGGCCGAACCTAATAAACCCTAGGTCGTTTGTAACAGTATTTTCAAGGGTTTTCACCCCTTGAAACCTTTCATGTTCAATTAAGATAAGTCTTCTTTCAATTCATTCAATATGTCCATGTGTTGTTTGAATATATCTTATGCTTGTCTAGATTATAACATGCTAGGCTAGATATTTCATGTGTTTGCTTAGATGTAATGAAACCTAGATGTTGATTATAGGTTGATTGCTTGTTTATAGTTGTAATGGATGAATGATTTCAATGTTAGGCTTAAGAAAACTGGCAGATCTCCATTGTGTAACTTGCTTGAACATCTTAAGAAACATGAACCGATGTGTACTAGGTTTTTATGATTGTATTTAATGCATGAGCGAATTCTAGTGATCCCATGTTAGGAGCTTCTTAGCCGGCTCGACATAGGAGTGAAGTAGGAGCTTATAGGATTGGGGAAGTAAGTATGCCACCCCATGAATGGTATTAAGGAACACAATCTGTCATCCTCGCAACTGTAATAAGTATATTAACCTATAAAAGGTATCTAGGGAGTAGTGAAATCTAAGTAAACACAATTCTCCCATATATTGCATCTTAGTAATTGGGTTAGTTGACTAGCAACTAATTCCGCCCACTCCTCTAAAAACCGAGATTTTACTTGCTTTTATAAAAACATAAAAATACAAAAAGAATCATCCCTCACCTCTAGACCTAGTCTTTAAGCTTTCTAATCCTAGCGACACTATTCCTAAGTTGAACGATCAATCCCCCGGTACTTGTCACTGTACTATACTACAACGATCAGGTACACTGCCTGGTGGGGGTTGTAAGCTTCTCGAGATCCCTCGAGAGGTAAAGCCTGGTGCAATTCCCACGCATCATCATCCTACACCATCACTGAAATCAAAAAATGTCACAACCACTCCACCACCAACAAAAACACCAATTTATCCAATACCACCATCGACACCAACTCAACCATCAAAATCACCATCACCTCCCAAATCACTTATGCGTGGGAATTGCACCAGGCTTGTTCACATAAATTAATGCCTAAAAATATTATTAACATGTTATCAATATCTCTATGTTTTAATTATCACAAAATATAAACTCATAGAACTAAAACTTGTGACATAAACAAGTATTTAGTGATTAATATTTCTCTTTACATCCAAATCACTTAAGGTATAAATAAACAAAGTGTTTAGTGTAATTTATGATCAAAGGGGTATTTAATTAACTAATACAAAGTTTATTTATTTATATAAACATATTATATATTTTTGAAAAACACTTTTGGTAATAAAGAAAAATGTTTTATTCATACTAAATATATGCATTCAAATTTTTAACCAAAATCAATTAGTTTTTCACCAAAAAAACTTTCCCCACTAAAAGACAAAGAATCTGGCCATTTCAGCTGGGCGGCCCCCTTAATTATAAAGGGCGGTCCCCTTAATTTTAAGGGGGCCGGCCATGATTTAAGGGGACCGGCCACGCTCCTCTGTCAGGTTCTGTTGCCTATAAATACCACCTTAAACTTGGATTTTTTCCTCACCTTTTGCACTACAAAACTTTCTGATCTAGATCCAATTCTCCATTCTTTTATCCTTTGATCATAAGTATATAAATTCTTTGTTACAAAGTGATCCAACCTTCATCCTCTCAAGTGCAAGAGAAGAATACTTCTATCCCTCAAGACAAGAAGTATTACAACTTGTTGTGATCTCCACATCCAAGTTGTTGGTGTATCATTAAAGATCATTTACATTATTCTTTGTGAAGATTGTTGTGAATATTTGATTGTAGATAGTTGTGGTAGATATTGATTGTGTGATTAGTTAGTAGCTTGGTGTAAAGAAGATAAGCTAGGTATTAGATTGGTGTGAAGAAGATAGGTGTGGAGTAGTTAGTTGTGAAATAGATAGATTTGAAGAAGTTGTGTAGAAGGTGTGACTTAGGTGTGACGAAGTTGTGGTGTGAAAAGCGGTGTGTAGATTGGTGTGTACGGTTTTCTCCGCCATAAGGGAGCTTGTTGATATAGTGAAGAAAACTCTCGAGTTAGGTGCTCGGGGAGTGGAGTAGGGCAAGGAAGGTGTCCTTGTAGCCGAACCACTATAAATCTCTTGTCTCGCGGTTCGATCTTTCCATCTCTTACTTATTTCATTACTTATCATTATTGTACTTTGTGTAGTATTAATTGTTTATATTGTACAAGACTTGAGATCACATATTTTCGAATCTAAGTTTTTAAAAGCTAAGCAAAACTCTAAAACTAATTTTTTATAACTAAGTAAAAAGACGTAAAACTATTCAACCCCCCTTCTAGTTTTCCACAATTGGTATCAAGAGCCACGTCTAGCAAGATTTTTAAAATATATTGTATTTTAAAACTTGTAACGATCTATGGAATCTGAAAAATATTTAGAAGGGAAATCTATGCAAAGACCACCACTATTTGAAAGTGATGTATTTTTATATTGGAAAAATAGATTCGAAACGTATGTGAAATCAAAAGATCTTGATCTTTGGCATATTATTACCTTTGGTGATTTTCCTCCTATTCAATATAATGTTGAAACTAAAATGAATGAAATTGTATCTTTTGAAAAACAAAATGATGATTTGAAAAAGAAATTAGCAAAAAATAATGAGGCTAAAATGGTATTTATAATGCGTTACCACGCAAAGAATATGAAAGAATTTTTATGTGTAAAACCGCCAAAGAAATTTGGGATTCTTTACTAATCACTTACCAAGGTAATAGCCAAGTCAAAGATAATAAAATAGATCTTCTTGTACAACAATATGAACAATTTATGATTCCGGAAGAGGAATCAATTGATAATGCTTTTGCTAAGTTTAACACTATCATCACAAGTTTAAAAGCACTTGATGAGACATTTTCTAGTAAAAATTGTGTTAGGAAATTTCTTAGGGCATTGCATCCAAAATGGCGAGCTAAGGTCACGGCAATCGAAGAATCAAAGAACTTGATGACGTTATCTCTAGATGAACTAATTGGCAACTTGAAAGTTCATGAAGAAATCATAAGAAGAGATTCGGAAATGGTCAAAGTCAAGAAAGAACAAACCAAATCAATTGCTCTAAAAGCCAAAAAGGAACCTAGTGATGATGATGATTCAAGTGACGAAAGTGAAGACGAAGAATATGCAATGGCCGTAAGAGAATTCAAGAAGTTCTTCAAGAGACGAGGAAGATTCACTAGATCATCACGAGACGAAAGAAAAGCATTCCAAAGGAATAGAAGTGACAACTACGGGAAGAGAAAATGCTTTAGATGTGGAAGTCCAAATCATTTCGTTGGCGAATGTCTAAAGCCACCGGGTTACGAAAGTCAAGGTGCTTTTGTTAGTGGAACATGGAGTGATAGTGACAAAGAAGAAGTTGAAAAGCCAAGAGACGAAAAGTGTTTCATGGCAAAAGAAACTGACGAAATATGTTTAGGAATTGACTTGGAACCTGACGAATGGATCAAAGATAGCGGATGTTCGAGGCATATGATGGGGAATCGCAATCTATTCTCTACATACAAGGCATACAATGGAGGTAACGATATTTTCGGTAGTGACTTACGTGGAAAAATCATTGGCAAAGGTACGATCTCTCAAGACTCACTTACTATTGAAAATGTAGAGCATGTAGATAAGTTAACATATAACTTGCTTAGTGTAGGACAAATATGTGATAATAAATGTAGAGTCACATTTACCGAAGATGATAGCGAAATAGTTAAGGATGGAAAAATTATAGGTAGAGGAATTAGAAAAGGTGGCATATATGTTATGAAACTAGGAAACAAACCTGAGGATAGGATATGCCTAACGACCCTAGATGAAAACTCTACACTATGGCATAGGAGATTAGGACATGCTAATATGCAACAAATACAATCGTTGGCCTCTAAGGAATTAGTTAGAAATTTGCCTAATCTAAAATATGACAAGCATTTTTGTGATGCACGTAAAATTGGAAAACAAGCTCATGCTAGTCACAAAGCCAAGAATATAGTATCCACTACTAGATGCCTAGAATTATTACATATGGATCTTTTTGGTCCATCCGCTGTGCGGAGCTATGGAGGAAACAAATATACCTTAGTGATAGTAGATGACTACTCACGATACACGTGGACTAGGTTTTTAAGTGACAAGACCCAAGCCTTTGAAAAATTCGAAATATTTAGTAGAATGATTCAAAATAAATTAGGATGCTCAATAGTTGCCATTAGGACGGACCATGGTAGGGAATTTGATAACGAAGTACAATTCGGAAAATATTGCGAGTTAAATGGAATATCTCACAATTTCTCTGCTCCTCGTACTCCTCAATCAAATGGCGTAGTAGAAAGAAAAAATAGGTCACTACAAGAAATGAGTAGAACTATGTTAAATGAACAATCCATCCCACAAAAATTTTGGTGTCACGCCGTAGATACATCAAATTATATTTTAAATAGGGTATCAAATAGAAGAATTCTAGGAAAAAATTCTTATGAGTTATTAAGAGGTAGAAAACCAAACTTAAGCTACTTTAAGGTATTTGGAAGTAAATGCTATATATTAAACACTAAGGACTATCTCACTAAGTTTGATCCAAAATCATATGAAGGAATATTTTTAGGATACTCACAAAATAGCAAAGCATAAATAATACTTAACAAACACTCCATGAAAGTAGAGGAATCACTAAATGTAACATTTGATGAAACACCACCACCTCCTAAAACATTACCTTTAGAAGATGATGATTTAATCGGAGATGAAGCTATTGAGGTTAGTAAAACAAAACCCATAGGAAATGATAATGTAGACATTCACTTAGAAAATAACGAAACTAGTAATATTAAAGAATCTAGATCTCATCCATTAGATAATATAATAGGACATCTTAACCAAAGAACCCTTAGGTCACAAGCCCAAGATAAAAATAATTTCTTTTGTTTCCTCTCAGCAATAGAACCTAAGAATATTAGCGAGGCTTTAAAGGATGAACGTTGGGTTATAGCTATGCGAGAAGAATTAAATCAATTTAAGGCGAATGATGTTTGGGAATTAGTTCCAAATCCAAAGGATATGACCATCATAGGAACCAAATGGGTATATAGGAACAAGTTAGACGAGAATGGAATAGTTACTAGGAATAAAGCTAGGTTAGTTGCCCAAGGTTATAATCAACAAGAAGGAATTGATTATGATGAAACTTATGCCCATGTAGCTAGACTAGAATCGATTAGGATATTACTTGCCTATGCTTGCGCCCTAGATTTTAAGTTATTCCAAATGGATGTGAAAAGTGCATTCCTTAACAGTTTTATCAATGAGGAGGTATATGTGGCACAACCTCCAGGATTCATTGACTTCGCAAAACCTGATTATGTTTATAAGTTAAAGAAAGCTTTGTATGGACTCAAACAAGCTCCTAAAGCTTGGTATGATCGATTAAAAGCTTTTCTTATTAAACATGATTATTCCATGGGAATGGTAGATAACACTCTTTTCACTAAAAAGAAAGACCCAAATCTCTTCATTGTCCAAATATATGTTGATGACATTATATTTGGATCGACTTATCAAGATAAGTGTGATGAATTTGCCAAAATCATGCATGATGAGTTTGAGATGAGTATGATGGGTGAACTTAACTTCTTCCTAGGATTACAAATAAAACAATTAGAAGATGGAATATTTTTTAACCAATCTAAGTACATTAAGGAAATGCTTAAGAAGTTTGGCCTAGAAGACTCAAAACCCATAAAAACTCCCATGTCTACGGAGGTAAATCTCACAAAGGATGATGAAGGTAAGTCCGTAGATAACACCAAGTATAGAGGAATGATAGGTAGTTTACTATACTTGACGGCAAGTAGACCCGATATCATGTTTAGTGTCTGCCTTTGTGCCCATTTTCAAGAGGATCCCAAAACCTCTCACCTAGAAGCGGTTAAGCGTATCTTCCGATACGTTAAAGGCACTATACACTTAGGATTATGGTATCCTAAGGAATCCGGCATAGAAACCATTGTCTATGCGGATTCGGATCATGCGTGAGACTACGTAGATAGAAAGAGCACTAGCGGTATTTGCACGTTTATGGGATGTTGTCTAACGTCTTGGTTTTCGAAGAAGCAAACCGCTCTTGCTATTTCTACCACCGAAGCTGAATATGTAAGCGCCGGAAAGGCATGTCAACAAGCACTATGGATGAAACAAGCTCTCGTAGACTATGGCATTAGGTTAGAAAATGTCCCCATTATGTGCGATAACAAAGGTGCGATAGATTTAAGTAAAAATCCGGTGCAACACTCTAGGACTAAACACATAGAAATACGTCACCATTTTCTTAGGGATAATGTACAAAAAGGAAATATATCTATAGAAAAGGTTGCATCGGAAGACAACATTGCGGATATATTCACAAAACCCCTTAAGCGTGAATTATTCAACCACTTGCGTTTAGGATTAGGAATGATGGAACAAGTTGACTAAATTATATTAAATTATTTCAAATTTATACTTGCATGAAATTCATCTTTTTTCATTTCACCTATTCTGAGTCTAGGAATCTATTTCACACAAAACTAAAGATTGAGAAAAGCTAATTTCTTTGCATAAACCGTTTTGTAAAACTCAATCACTTTTCTCTAAAAATTATTCTCACAATCTAGGAACCCCATGAAAATCATTTTCCTTGCATTGTTGACTAATTCTAAAAAAATTCTATTTCAAAATCATGCATAAATTCTCACATAAATTGTCAAGATATATAATGTAATATATGTCTTTGACATTCATGATCGAGCAAAAATTGAATCAAGGAGATTATTTGGATTGTTTCTTAGGATCGTTATTTCTTTTTGCCTCTAGGAGTTGAAACAATCACAACTCCACATGTGTTGCTAGGAGTTGAAACAATCACAACTCCACATGTGTTGCATATAGACACTCACTAGGACAAATTCATTAATAATGGTGTCATCTTGATCCATCATTAGTTGTTCACTCACTAATTATCCTTGCCTTTAATCTAAGATAGATGCCTTAGGAAGCTTAATTATGCTTACCTTTATTTGCCTCCTCTTGATTATTATATGTTGATTATTTACTTTTGTGTTTATGTGTTTTTGCATGCATGCTATATCTTGATTAGATTAGACTCTATATTGCCTAAGACAATTGAACTTGCTTGAATTCTAATCCAAACACATAACCTTTCTGCAAATTTTCTGCCAAAAACCCAATTCTGGCAACCTGGAAATCACCAGATGTGCGGCCCCCTTAATGATTAAGGGGACCGCCCCCTAATTAAGGGGACCGGCCATCTGATGGTCGGGTTTACAGAATCTTTTCTGCTTTTTTGCCCATTTCAACCTACATTTCCCATTTTTCACCAACACATTTTGTCCTAATCCTCTAAACAAACCTTATCCATCCTTAAACACACAAATCTTACACTATAAATATCCCCAATCCTCAAAGCTCTCCATTCATCCCATCATGAACTCTCCAAACAAACCAAAATCAAAAGCCTCAAGGCTAGCAAGGATGACGGAAAAACCCGTTTGGCGAAGAAAAAGCCCTCGAAACAAATCCATCATCATAAATGAAGTTGGAAATCATTCCTCACCACCAACTTCTTATTTCCCAAACTTTGCATCAAACCAACAAAGTCACTCATTTGATCCAGTTTACAAACCATACAACATTGGCCAAACATCTTCCTTCAAGCCAAACTACACCTCTCAACCTCCAACAACTTATCATGATCCATGCAAGTTTGATCAACCATCAAACTACAATTCCAACTACACAAACCCAACTCATCCATACCAAACCTATGATCCCCTCCACATTGCCACGGAAAAACAAAAGTTCCATGATGAAATAAACCAAATCCATGATCTTAGTGATCTCCTTGCTATGCATCTTGCACAACGCAACAAAGGGATTCCTCCATCATCACCCTATGCAAATTGCCTTCCCCACTCTCTTAACTTGGATCAAGTTACAAATCACACTCACTTTTGCCCTTGTTGCATATTCCTTCAAAAACAACTCCTCTACTTGAGTGAAGATATTTCTTGGATTGAATATCTTCTCACTCGCAATCATCCAATACCACCCTTAACACGATACAACATCGTGAGATCCACTTCTTCCGTTCCACACTCCACTCCATATCCCTCTCAATCAAACATCTAAGCTTTATGCTTATGTTTCCCTTCAAGCAAATAAAACAATCAACCATGGGTTGCAAGCAAGTCCAAGTGCTCTCTTAGGCAATATAGGACTATGTCTTTTCTTTTGTGTTATTTTTTTTTTATCAATATGCTTCAAGCATATTGAATGTTGTAATGCTTTTCATTTCTATAATGCTTGAATGAATCTATGTTTAGTTGCATAATTGTTGCCTTGCATATATGTGTATCTTGCTCTCTTCAAATATTTTTGTAGCAAAGATCGCTATAGCTCGTTCCCTTGGTGCTCTCAAATGAGGGGGAGCATACATCAAGGGGGAGCATTCTACCCGTTTAAACTTCCCTCGCGAAGCTTACTCAGCTTAACCTTTTTAATTTTATAAAAAGGGGGAGAAGAGAAATGTAAACTCTATAATACTTGTCTAAAAACAAGTTTTAGATATATTGAGTTTAAGGTTTTGTAATAATCAAAAAGGGGGAGATTGTTGACATAAATTAATGCCTAAAAACATTATTAACATGTTATCAATATCTCTATGTTTTAATTATCATAAAATATAAACTCATAGAACTAAAACTTGTGACATAAACAAGTATTTAGTGATTAATATTTCTCTTTACATCCAAATCACTTAAGGTATAAATAAACAAAGTGTTTAGTGTAATTTATGATCAAAGGGGTATTTAATTAACTAATACAAAGTTTATTTATTTATATAAACATATTATATATTTTTGAAAAACACTTTTGGTAATAAAGAAAAATGTTTTATTCATACTAAATATATGAATTCAAATTTTTAACCAAAATCAGTTAGTTTTTCATCAAATAAACTTTCCCCACTAAAAGACAAAGAATCTGGCCGTTTCAGCTGGGCGGCCCCTTAATTATAAAGGGCGGTCCCCTTAATTTTAAGGGGGTCGGCCATGATTTAAGGGGACCGGCCACGCTCCTCTGTCAGATTCTGTTGCCTATAAATACCATCTTAAACCTGGATTTTTTCCTCACCTTTTGCACTACAAAACTTTCTGATCTAGATCCAATTCTCCATTCTTTTATCCTTTGATCATAAGTATATAAATTCTTTGTTTCAAAGTGATCCAACCTTCATCCTCTCAAGTGCAAGAGAAGAATACTTCTATCCCTCAAGACAAGAAGTATTACAACTTGTTGTGATCTCCACATCCAAGTTGTTGGTGTATCATCAAAGATCATACATTATTCTTTGTGAAGATTGTTGTAAATATTTGATTGTAGATAGTTGTGTTAGATATTGATTGTGTGATTAGTTAGTAGCTTGGTGTGAAGAAGATAAGGTAGGTATTAGATTGGTGTGAAGAAGATAGGTGTGGAGTAGTTAGTTGTGAAATAGATAGATTTGAAGAAGTTGTGTAGAAGGTGTGACTTAGGTGTGACGAAGTTGTGGTGTGTAAAGCGGTGTGTAGATTGGTGTGTAGATTGGTATGTATATTGGTGTGTGCGGTTTTCTCCGCCATAAGGGAGCTTGTTGATATAGTGAAGAAAACTCTCGAGTTAGGTGCTCGGGGAGTGGAGTAGGGCAAGGAAGGTGTCCTTGTAGCCGAACCACTATAAATCTCTTGTCTCGCGGTTCGATCTTTCCATCTCTTACTTATTTCATTACTTATCATTATTATACTTTGTGTAGTATTAATTGTTTATATTGTACAAGACTTGAGATCACATATTTTCGAATCTAAGTTTTTAAAAGCTAAGCAAAACTCTAAAACTAATTTTTTATAACTAAGTAAAAAGACGTAAAACTATTCAACCCCCCTTCTAGTTTTCCACAAGGCTTTACCTCTCGAGGGATCTCGAGAAGCTTACAACCCCCACCAGGCAGTGTACCTGATCATGGTAGTATAGTATAGTGACAAGTACCGGGGGATTGATCGTTCAACTCAGGAATAGTGTCGCTAGGATTAGAAAGCCTAAAAACTAGGTCTAGAGGTGAGGGATGATTCTTTTTGTATTTTTATATTTTATGAAAAGCAAGTAAAAATCTCGGTTTTTGGAAGAGTGGGCAGAATTATTTGCTAATCAACTAACCCAATAACTAAGATGCAATCAAAATAAAATAACAAAAATGTAAATAAAGCGAATTAAACTAGTGGTGTGAACAATAAATGGGAAAATTGTGTTTACTTAGATTTCATTACTCCCTAGATATCTTTTACAGGTTGATAGTTTGTTACAGTTGCGTGGATGACGGGTTATATTCCTTAATACCAATCGTGGGGTAGCGTACGTACTTCCCCATCTCTATAAGCTCCTACTTCACTCCTATGTCGAGCCTGCAAGAAGCTCCTAACATGGGATCACTTGAATTCGCTCATGCATTAAATACAACCATAAAAACCTAGTACGCATTGGTTCATGTTTCTTAAGACGTTCAAGCAAGTTACACTATGGAAGTCTGCCAGTTTTCTTAAGCCTAACATCGAAATCATTCATCCATTACAACTATAAACAAGCAATCAACCCATAATCAACATCTAGGTTTCACTACATCTAAGCAAACACACAAGAGATCTAGCCTAGCATGTTAAAATCAAGACAAGCGTAAGATATATTCAAACAACACATAGACATATTGAATGAATTGAAAGGATACTTATCTTAATTGAACATGAGAGGTTTCAAGGGGTGAAACCCCTTGAAAATACTGTTAAAATCGTGCTAGGGTTTATTCAAGTCGTCCCTAATATTGTCCTCTTTTATGAATGAAAATTACAAAGACTATATATAGATTTTCTAAGGTGACGGCGTCAAAAAGAAAATTCTGACGTCGTCAACCCGCCGCCCATAATAAAATTGGATTGCCTAGATCCAGATCTGACGCTGTCAAGAGCATTTCTCCTCTGGGCCGTCACGTGTTAAGGGGCCATGACGGCCTATGGTGACGCCGTCACGCCCTAGTGCAAATACATTCTGGACCGTCACGGACTTTATCCTCTTCCACCTCTTGTTTTTCCTCTTGATGCCGTCATTAAGAAACTTGTGACGCCGTCAGGTACTGTTCCCAGCAAGGAAAATTAAGACTTTGCCGTTTTCTTCACTTTTATGCTCTAAAAACGTCCAAAATGCTTCCTTTTCCAGAATTCACTCCAAAAGTACCTAAAATCACAAAAGGAACGATTTAGGGCAATATTTGATCAAATAAATTCAATTTCGGGCTTAAATGACCCCCTAAAAACGGATCGTTTTTTGCCTCATTAATCACCTAAGATAGAACCCATGGAAATTTTTAGGACTCTACCATCATCAACTCTTCCATTTCTTGAAGACTTGGAAAATCTTTCTCCAAAATCACCAACTTCACCACCATTGGAACCACAACAATTTGAAGCACAATCATCTCAACCACAACCAAAACCAACGTTATTTTATCCCATCTACAAAGACATCTATGGTCTTCTATATGGAAAACCTAACTACCAACAAAATAATCAACCTCAAGCACCACCTCAAGAACCCCAATTCCAATATCAACACTTTGAATCCTTGTTTCCTTCCTACGGGGAAATAGAGGCATCCTTGTGGGATAATCCACCAAATACCCATGAGGAGTGTGGAAAACTAGAATGGGGGGTTGAATAGTTTTACATCGTTTTTATTTTATAAAAACTTTGTATTCAAAATTTTGATTCTAGTTTATGTGAGATCAATACTTACACACTTATGAACACTTATATCGACGAAAGTTAATAATGACAATATAGATAAGTAAGTAAAGAGATAGAGATGGAAAGATTGTACTGCGAGATAAAGGATTTATAGTGATTCGGCTACGATGCTCCTCTTCGCCCTACTCCACTCCCCGAGCACCTAACTCGAGAGTTTTCTTCACTATGTCAACAAGCTCCCTTATGGCGGAGAAACCTTACACACCTTTGCTTACACTGTTTAACGACACCAAGCAAAATGTCGGGTTCTAATTGTAGCTAGAACCAATCTCACAACTTGTACACACTACACTATAATATATATATATATATATATATATATATATATATATATATATATATATATATATATATATATATATATATATATATATATATATATATATATATATATGCTTTTCTAGCAAACTACACTAGATAATACTAAGTTGCCAACTCGAGGTCTCGGACTTGCTTGGGGTACAAACGGTTTGTGATGATTTTATTTGGAGATGGAAGCATGGTGATTGGATTTAGTGGTATGATGGTGAAGGGTATGGAGCGGAAGGAGTGGATCTAGGGATGTTGTACCAAATTAGTGGAGGTATTGGAATAGGACGAGTGAGAAGCTATTCGATCCAAGAGATATCTTCACTTAGGTCAAGGAGTTGCTTTTATAGAAAATAGCAACAAGGACAATAGTGGGTGTGGTTGATGACTTGATCCAAGTTGAGCGAATGAGGCAATCAATTTGAGTATGGAGAGGAAGGAGGGTTGCGCAAATTACGTTGTGCAAGATGCATATCATTAAGATCACGAAGATCATGGAGTTTGTCAAGCTCCTCACGAAACTTCAATGTTTTTAATGATGATGGAGGGAGTTTGTTGTTGATGGCATGAACAGTTTGTGGAAAGGAGGAGTGAGGGATGTAGTTGTAATTGTTGTTTTGTGAATGTGGTTGTTCCATGAAGGAATCATTTGGAGGAAGTGGTTAAAATGAGGGTATGTAGTTGGAGGCATAATTGGATGATTGACCATTATGTAGATTGAGAAAGGGTTCACTTAAGTGAGATTTAGGGATGTTTGGGTAGTTTAGTGATGAGTGTTTGACAATGCCATTTGGTTCAATGGACTTTTTATGGATGTTTGGCTTCTTTCTCCACACGGGTTTGACAGAGATCGTTGCAACCCTTGAAGGCTTAGTATTATCTACGGACTCACCTTCTTCATCTCTTGTGAGTTTCACTTCCGTAGACATAGGTGTTTTTATGGGTTTTGAGTCTTCTAGGCCAAATTTCCTAAGTATTTCCTTAATGTATTTAGATTGGTTGAAAAATATTCTATCTTCGAATTATTTTATTTGTAGTCCTAGGAAAAAGTTTAGTTCACCCATCATGCTCATCTCAAACTCATCATGCATGATTTTGGCAAATTCATCACACATTTCTTGACAAGTAGATCCAAATATAATATCATTGACATATATTTGAACAATGATGAGATTCGTTTTTGTTTTTAGTGAAGAGATTGTTATCTACCATTCCCATGGAATAATCATGTTTAACAAGAAATGCTTTTAATCGATCATACCAAGCCTTGGGGGCTTGTTTAAGTCCATATAAAACCTTCTTGAGATTATAAACATAATCAGGTTTTGCGAAGTTAATGAATCCTAGAGGTTGTGCCACATAAACCTCCTCATTGATAAAATCGTTGAAGAATGCACTCTTCACATCTATTTGGTATAACTTAAAGTCTAGGGCACACGCATAGGCTAGGAGTATTCTAATAGATTCTAGCCTAGCTACTGGAGCATAGGTTTCGTCATAATCAATTCCTTCTTGTTGATTATAACCTTGGGCGACTAATCTAGCTTTATTCCTTGTTACTATTCCATTCTCAACTAATTTATTCCTAAATACCCATTTGGTTCCTATTATGGTCACATTTCTAGGATTTGAGACTAGTTCCCAAACATCATTTGTTTTAAATTGATTTAATTCTTCTTGCATAGCCATAATCCAACTTTCATCCTTTAAGGCTTCATTTACATTCTTAGGTTCTATTGTTGACACAAGGCAAAAGAATTTACTTTTGTATTTAGCTTGTGATCTAAGGGTTCTTTGATTCAAATTACCTATGATGTTACCTAATGGATGTGATTTTGATTCCTTAATATTTACAATCTCATTTTCTTCTAATGTTTCTACTTCATTATTATTTCCTAAGGTCTTACTTTTACTAACCTCAATAGCTTCTTCCTTAATAACATCATCATCTTCTAAGGGTAATGTTTTAGGTGGTGGAGGAGTTTCATCAAATGTTGCATTTAAGGATTCTTCTACTTTCATAGTATGTTTATTTAAAATTATATATGCTTTACTATTTTGTGAATATCCTAGAAAAATTCCTTCGTATGACTTAGGGTCAAACATAGTAAGGTAATCTTTTGTATTAAGGATAAAGCATTTACTTTCGAATACTCTAAAGTAGCTTATATTTAGTTTTCTACCTCTTAATAACTCATAAGGAGTTTTTCCTAATATTCATCTAATAGAAACCTTATTAAGTATTACGTTGATGTATCTACGGTGTGACACCAAAACTTTTATGGGATAGATTGCTCATTTAGCATTGTTCTACTCATTTCTTGTAGAGACCTATTTTTCCTTTCTACTACCCCATTTGATTGAGGAGTACGAGGAGCGGAAAAGTTGTGAGATATTCCATTTAAATCACAATATTTTCTGAATTTTACTTCGTTGTCAAATTCCCTACCATGTTCCGTCCTAATTGATACTATAGAGCATCCAAATTTATTTTGGATCATTTTACTAAATGTCTCAAAATTTTCAAAGGCTTCGGTTTTATCACTTAAGAATCTAGTCCACGTGTATCGTGAATAATCGTCTACTATAACTAAGGTGTAACGGTTGCCACCTTAGCTCTGAACTGCGGATGGACCAAAAAGATCCATGTGAATTAATTCTAAGCATCTAGTAGTGGATACCATATTTTTAGCTTTATGACTAGCATGTGCTTGTTTTCCAATTTTACAAGCGTCACAAAAATGTTGATCATATCTTAGACTAGGCAAGTTTCTAACTAGTTCCTTAGAGTCTAAAGATTGCATTTGTTGCATGTTCGCGTGACTTAATCTCCTATGCCACAAAGTAGAATTTTCATCTAGAGTTGCTAAGCATATTCTATCTTCCGGTTTGTATCCTAGTTTCATAACATATACACCTCCTTTCCTAATTCCTCTACCCATGACTTTCTCATCCTTAATTATTTCACTATCTTTATCTGTAAAGGTAACCCTACACTTATTATCACATATCTGACATATACTAACCAAGTTATATGCTAGATTATCTACATGTTCAACATTTTCATTAGTTAGAGTGTCTTGAGAGATCGTACCTTTGTCTATAATTTTTCCACGACGGTCGCTACCAAAAACAACGTTACCTCCGTTATATGCCTTGTATGTAGAAAATAGCTTGCGATTCCCCGTCATGTGTCTTGAGTATCCACTATCCTTTATCCATTCATCGAGCTCAAAATCTACTCCTAGACATACCTCATTAGATGCTTGAGCTACGAAACATTTGTGCTTCACCGTTTCGTCTTCGTCACTAAATCTTTTCCTTCGGGTTGTTTTTCTTTTATCTTGTGCTCTTTGTCACTTTTTAAGAAGATTCTTGAATTCTTTAACGACCTTTGCATTTTCTTCGTCTTCACTTTCGGAACTAGAATCGTCATCATCACTAAGTTCCTTCTCGATCATTGTCTCAATACAACCTTTTTGTTTACTCTTGACGTGACTCATGGAATTTTCGGCATCACTACCGTCACACAAAAGATTTGAACTAGTAGCACTTGTACTCATTTCAACTAAATATTTATGTACTATACTTTCATTTACTACTATTTTGTATGCAAGATTTTCTTTGACTTGACACTTCTTTTGATGAAAGTCTGAAAGGCTTTTCCACATATCATTTGCTATTTGACAAAAAAATATTCTTTCGTATTCAATTCTTGGTAAAGCTTTGCATATAATTATTTTAGCCTTTTTATTTTTATCTAGCATTCTTTTGAAACAATTATCTTGTTTTTCAAAAATAGTTTTTATTGGTTGAAAATCACCAATTGAAATGACATGCCAAAGATCATAATCTATTGACTTCACATAACTTTCGAATCGATTTTTCCATTCAAGAAAACTTATGTTTTCAAGATGTGGTGGTTTAAATGTCAAGTTCCCTTCTAAATATTTTTCCAATTCCATAGATCGATTTCAGTTTTTAAAATACAATTTATTTTAAAAATCATGATTAACGTAGCTCTGATGCCAATTGTGGAAAACTAAAAGGGGGGATTAAATAGTTTTACATCATTTTGATTTTATAAAAACTTTGTTTTCAAACTTCGATTCTCGTTTTAAGTGAGATTAATACTTACACACTTATGAACACTTATATCTACGAAAGTAAATAATGACAATATAGATAAGTAAGTAAAGAGATAGAGATGGAAAGATTGCACCGCGAGACAAAGGATTTATAGTGGTTCGGTTACGAAGCTCCTCTTCGCCCTACTCCACTCCCCAAGCACCTAACTCCAGAGTTTTCTTCACTATGTCAACAAGCTCCCTTTTGGCAGAGAAACCTTACACACCTTTGCTTACACCATTTAACGACACCAAGCAAAATGTCGGGTTCTTATTGTAGCTAGAACAAATCTCACGACTCTTCACAACTTCTCACGACTTCTACACAACTTGTACACACCACAACTACTACATGACTTCTCACAACTTCACTACTTCTTCTTCACTACTAACACACCTAAATTTACCTATTACAAACACTCTACACCTTTACAAATAATTTACTCAACTACAAGACTATATACACAAATCTACAGTACTTCTTAACTTGATGTTGAAGGAGTATTCTTCTCTTGCACTTTGGGTGGTGAAGGTTTGAATCACTTGAAGCAAAGACTTATAATCTTATGATCAAAGGATTTAGAAGGATGTTTAGAAAGGATTGGGACTGCAAATTTTTGTGCAACAGGTGAGGAAAAATAACAGAAATGATCCAGTATTTATAGGCAACCGTTTCTGGCAACAGGAGAGTTTTGACTTCCTTAATTGGTAGCCGAACCCCTTGAACATTAAGGGGGCCACCCCTCCTGTAACAGCCAGAAACTTTGTGCTTTTCTGGGGATAGTTTATCTAGTGAAAATGTAACTGATTTTGGTTAAAAATTTGAATTCATATGTTTATTATGAATTAAACATTTTCTTATATTTACCAAAAGTGTTTTTATAAAATGTTTATATCATTTTATAAAATTTGTAATGTGATGAGGCGAAAAATGATCCATTTTTAGGGGGTCATTTAAGCCCGGAATTGAATTTATTTGATCAAATATTGCCCTAAGTTCCTTTTGTGAGTTTAGGTACTTTGGGAGTGAAATCTGTAAAAGGAAGCAATTCGGACATTTTTGGAGCATAAAAGATAAGAAAACGCCAAAGACTTAATTTTCCATGCTGGGAACAGTGTGTGACGGCGTCAAGAGGAAGAAGTTGACGGCGTCAAGAGTAAAGATCATGACGGCCCAGTACAGAAATGAAGGCGTCACAAAGAAGAGCGTCAAGAGTTAAATGTGTGACGGCCTGGAAAAGTGGGCTACATGACGGCGTCAGATGTAGATCAAGGCAGTCCGAGGATTATTTTGGCGGCGAGATGACGGCGTCACAAGGCTGTTCTTGACGCCGTCAGACTCTATTATCTATATATAGTTTTCTAATTTTCATTCATTCAAATGAACAAGTTTGGAGAAACCCTAAGGCCGAACAATATGCGTATTTTACAGCTTTTTCAAGGGTTTTCAGCCCTTAAATGCTTACATGTGCTATTGAGATAAGTATTCTTTTAATTCAATCAATATGTCTATGTGTTGGTTGTCTATATCTTGTGCTTGTCTTGATTCCACCATGTTAGGCTAGATTTATCTTGTGTTTGCTTAGATCTAATGAAACCTAGATGTTGATTATGTGTTGATTACTTGTTTATGGTTGTATTGGATGAATGATTTCAATGTTAGGCTTAAGAAAACTGGCAGATCTCCAAATGGTAACATGCTTAAATGTCTTAGGAAACATGAACCGATGTGTACTAGGTTTTATTGGTTGTATTTAATGCATGAGTAAATTCTAATGATCCCATGTTAGGAGCTTCTTGCAGGCTCGACATAGGAGTGAAGTAGGCACTCATAGGATTGGGGAAGTAAGTACGCCACCCCATGAATGGTATTAAGGAATACAATCCGTCATCCACGCAACTATAACAAGTAATTAACGTGTAAAAGATATCTAGGGAGTAATGAAATCTAAGTAAACACATTTCTCCACTTATTGCTCACAACCTTAGTTTAATATAGTTTTATTTTCATTTTTAGTATTTTATTTTGGTTGCATGTTAGTATTGGGTTAGTTGACTAGCAACTAATTCCGTCCAAATCCTTAAAAATATAAAAATACAAAAAGAATCATCCTTCATCTCTAGAACTAGTATTTAGGTTTTATAATCCGAGCGACACTATTCCTAGCTGAACGATCAATCCCCTGGTACTTGTCACTATACTATACTACAACGATCAGGTACACTGCCTGGTGGGGGTTGTAAGCTTCTCGAGATCCCTCGAGAGGTAACGCCTGGTGCAAACCCCACGCATCAAGTTTTTGGCGCCGCAGCCCGGGGAATAGTTATTGTCTAGGTTAGAATCTCTTTTTATTAGGTCTACTTGCTAGATTCCTTTCTAGTAAGATTTTATTTTTATTTTTTTTAGGTTCTCTTTAGTCTATCTTATTTCTTTGTTTCCTTTGTTCGTAAACTATTTTGATGGATAACAATAACATTGATCGTTTGATTCCTGTTATTCGTGTTTTTCGTTGTAGGATTTACCAAATGCCCGCCCCAATCCCTTTAGTGGAGAATGAGAACCTACCTAACCTCTCGCCCAACCACCACTTTGACAATAATTCTGAGTTAGAGGAGTCTGATCATGATGATGACCGTAGGGCTAGTCCTTTTTACTATTCAGACTCCGACGAGGATCTTGATGATGGTGATGTGATTAATGAGAATAGGATGGAAGAGGAAGTGAACCCTCTTAGATATGTCGACCCTAGAACAAGGATTGAGAGTGATAGTTCATTCAACATGCAATTTCCTTGTAAAATCGAATTTAGGAGCTTTAACGCCTATCTTAACTCATCTCTCCCAATGAACATAATCTCGCGTAATGAATATAATAAAATCATGGTAGATGAGTTAGAATACAAAGGGGAAAATATTATTGCTAAGGCAATACCATTGCATGTGTTTGTAGGAAGTTTGGTTTATCTTGTTGAGTTCCTGGTTATGGAGAGTCTAGGAGAATTTATTGATAGTAAGTTGACCCAAGTTGTGTTTGGAAGACCTTTCAAATGGTCAACCAACCTTGATGAAAAACTTATAGAAGGGTTAATTACATTCTCGGATGGGGAAGAAGATTTTGTCTACCAAGTGCCCCGCACACACCCTAGGTTCAAGGATTTTTCCATGGAAAAGTGTAGTAGGTATCCGCCTATAGAAATGCTAAGTGAGAATGACAAGAGGAAAGGGCTTAAGTATACTCATGAAAAGAATAAAAGATACTATCGTGGATGTTTAGAGTTAGGAGATGATTATAAAAAAGATGAGGCGACCATTAGATGGCTCACGCTTGGTTATGTGAGCATAAGCGATACACGGTAACCCATGACCTTGAGTCTAGCTACAAGACTCGTAAATAAAGAAAAGCGCTTCTTGGGAGGCAACCCATGCTTTGTGTGTTTTTATTTTGTTTGTTTGTTATTTGTTTCCGTATGCATGCTTTATTTTTATTATTGGTAGATCATGTTTCTAAACTAAAAAGTGGAAATACTTTACTTTGTTGTTTTGGCCTAGTCTTAACTTCACCAAAAGGTATTTTTGCAAAAGATAAGTGTAAGGGGAAATCCCAAATATGTTTTTAAGAAACAAACAGATAATGATTCTCCACAATATTAAGTGAACATGTATATTCATATTTGTTAGAGTCAAATGCTTGTATCGAGTCATAATGAAGTTTTACAGGATTTTCCAGGAAGTAGGACCAAGTTTTTCCAGAAATTTTCCGGAAACTTAACATAAGAATTTCTGCAGGTCACTTCTGACGGCGTCATGAGCTTGCTCTTGACGGCGTCACGGGTAAAAATCTGGAAATTTTACCGGTTTTGTTTTTCTAACGGAGTCTTAAAGTTTTTGCTGAATTATTAAGTTTTATAATCTCCAGGAAATCTGCAAACTTCATTCCACAAGCATTATATCTTATTTTGTTTTCTAGGATTTAGTAACTTATGTAGATTGCCGCCGATTTTATGCGACGTTGCCTTGTCTGTTTTCTCAGGATTTACAGGTTACGTATGACAAGAAGATGATTTATATTCTGGAAGGGAAGCTTTGATTGTTCATTTTCTTGGAGGAACATTTAACCTGTCCACCTTATTATCCATACCGAGCGAATCAGGGGAGTATTTGATTTCATTCTTTTTACTTATTTCACTTTTGCATTCTTTACTTGAACATTGGGGACAATGTTCATCCTAAGTGTAAGGGGAGGGTAAAATGATGATACCTTACAAATACACTTTCACTGGAGTTTGTTTGTTTAATAGTAGGTGTGTAATAAAACTATGAGAAATACTTGTTAGTGCAATTTTAGCGCTAAATTTAAATTTTTTTACAACATTTAGGAGTGAAACTTTAGCCATAGCAAGCGTCTCATGGATAGGAGATTGTATGACTAGCACATAACCATACTATTCAGAAAAATTTTCCACCCAAATATGTGAGGTTCGCCTTTAGATTTGATAGGAAATGCATTTACTATTAGTGCTTATGAGTGTACTGGTATCATTTAGATTCTAGAACTTGCGTTAGTGATGCATCCCGAGACTGCTAGTGAGACTACATTCGTGTAGTAGGATTTACTACATGATAAGAGGCATTAGGATCACCCTTGTGTTAAACCCGTATCATAATTACTTGACCATTTAAGTCATATTACTTGGCTAGTTAAGTCAACTAATTTTTCCCACACCCTTAGCGTTGTACTCATTTTTAGTACACGAAACCCCTTGTACACCCCTCCGAGCCTATCTTTTCGTTTCTAACTTTAAGCATCTTACTTAAAGGAAGAATTTGTTACACTCCACTTAAATGTACACCCAAATCGCCTTAGCCTTCCATGTATGCGCTCATTTTTAGTGCATTATTGTTATTTGTTAAACCCTAAGTTAACTATCTAATTGATTACATGGTTGCTAAGTCGAGTCATATCCTTGTACATATTGTTTTGGGATGATTGGGACTCATGGGTAAAGTACTTATTTTATGGAGTAATGGGGAAGAAAATAATATATTACCTCCATATGTGCGTTAATCTTAAAAGTACTCCAAGTGTTTTGATTTTCTTAATTCGAGTCATTAGATTAGTTTATTGTAAAGTATGTAAAAATTCAAGTGTAAGGGGAATTTCCATCCCGTATGATGTATTATTTTGGATGGTAGGGTAAGAGTGTATGCAAAAAAAAAAAAAAAGAAAAAAGAAAAAAAAAATAGAAAAAGAAAAAGAGAAAAAACATACGGACTATCATTCCTTTTCATTCTACGTTCATTTTATGTTTTTGTTATTTTTCATTTATTAGCTTAAGTCGAGTCTAGTCTTGGCTTAGAAACGCCATATTGTACATGTAATTGACAAAGATTGTTAACTCGTCACCAGTAAAGACTGCCTATATCCAACAAAAACGTGTATTTCATATCCCTACACCTAACGTTACAACCCTTTAAAAGACCTCTTTGATAGTTTATCCTAGGTGCTTACGCCATGTGGTGGAGGTTTGATCCTTTCCCAAGCCTATGGTAATCTATTTTGCTATGACAGGTAGTGAGAGATATTTTCCATTTCCATAATGTAATTTATACTTTATTACACCCGAGAGATGTGAGTATCTAAACACTATTTGTGAGGTGGTAGTGTATGACCTCCGTGCTTGTCTTTGGTCTTTAGTGGAACGATTATTTGTTGTAATTACTTTTATATTAGTGTTAAATGACCCCTAACTTGTATTTTGATTAGAATAAAAGCGCATTTGCTTGAGGACAAGCAAATCTCAAGTGTAAGGGTATATGATGAGGCGAAAAATGATCCTTTTTTAGGGGGTCATTTAAGCCTGGAATTGAATTTATTTGATCAAATATTGCCCTAAATCGTTCCTTTTGTGATTTTAGGAACTTTGGGAGTGAAATCTGGAAAAGAAAGCAATTCGGACGTTTTTGGAGCATAAAAGTGAAGAAAACGCTAAAGACTTAATTTTCCATGCTGGGAATAGTGTGTGACGGCGTCAAGAGGAAGAAGTTGACGGCGTAAAGAGTAAATATCATGACGGCCCAGTACAGAAATGAAGGCGTCACAAAGAAGAACGTCAAGAGTTAAATGTGTGACGGCCTGGAAAAGTGGGCTACATGACAGCGTCAGATGTAGATCAAGGCAGTCTGAGGATTATTTTCGCGGCGAGATGACAGCGTCACAAGGTTGTTCTTGAAGCCGTCAGACTCTATTATCTATATATAGTTTTCTAATTTTCATTCATTAAAAGGAACAAGTTTGGAGAAACCCTAAGGCCGAACCATATACGTATTTTACAGCTTTTTCAAGGGTTTTCAGCCCTTGAATGCTTACATGTGCTATTGAGATAAGTATTCTTTTAATTCAATCAATATGTCTATGTGTTGGTTGTCTATATCTTGTGCTTGTCTTGATTCCCCCATGTTAGGCTAGATTTATCTTGTGTTTGCTTAGATCTAATGAAACCTAGATGTTGATTATGTGTTGATTACTTCTTTATGGTTGTATTGGATGAATGATTTCAATGTTAGGCTTAAGAAAACTGGCAGATCTCCAAAAGGTAACATGCTTGAACGTCTTAGGAAACATGAACCGATGTGTACTTGATTTTATTGGTTGTATTTAATGCATGAGTAAATTCTAATGATCCCATGTTAGGAGCTTCTTGCAGGCTCGACATAGGAGTGAAGTAGGCACTCATAGGATTGGGGAAGTAAGTACGCCACCCCATGAATGGTATTAAGGAATACAACTATAACAAGTAATTAACGTGTAAAAGATATCTAAGGAGTAATGAAATCTAAGTAAACACATTTCGCCACTTATTGCTCACAACCTTAGTTTAATATAGTTTTATTTTCATTTTTAGTATTTTATTTTGATTGCATCTTAGTATTGGGTTAGTTGACTAGCAAGTAATTCCGCCCAAATCCTTCAAAGCCGAGATTTTAATTTGGTTTCTTAAAAATATAAAAATACAAAAAGGATCATCCTTCATCTCTAGAACTAGTATTTAGGTTTTCTAATCCTAGCGACACTATTCCTAGCTGAACAATCAATTCCCCGGTACTTGTCACTATACTAGACTACAACAATCAGGTACACTGCCTGGTGAGGGTTTTAAGCTTCTCGAGATCCCTCGAGAGGTAAAGCCTGGTGCAAACCCCACGCATCATAATGTCTAAATAAAAATTCCTTTGATCATAAAAGATATTAGACATTTGTTTATTCATACCTTAAGTGATTTGGTTGGATGAAATGATATTTGTAACTAAATACTTGTTTATGTAATAACTTTACGTTTAATGTTTTTACATTTTGTGATCATCAAAACGTAGGGATATCGAGAAATATTAATAACATTTTTATGCATTATTTATATCAACAAGGAGATCAATGATTGCCTCGACAACTTGTATACTTTTAAAGGCATGACAGATACACACCTCCATCAAGCGATGGAATTCCAGACTGCCTTGATCTCATCCGTTGTAGAACCAAAAACAAACCAACAAACCAAGAGTGTTCCACCAAAAACACAATAAACCACTAACCCTATCCTACCTAACCCTTGTCATGGTTGCTCGTATTGTGAGCGAACAATCGAAATTTGTGACATTATAAAAACTATGCTTCACCAAGTTCAAGACGAAACACGCTTCATCCTCCAAAACATTCTCGAGCGTCTAAACGCTCTTTCTCATCCTCACCAACCATAGAACTTGCTTTAGGAGGATGTATCTCATTAAGAACTTTGGTGACCTTTTATAGATGTAGGATTTTCCTTTTCTAAGTTATTTTTCTACTTTTATATTTTCCTTTTTATTAGTAGGACTTTCACTCTTTTTATTTCTTGTCTTTGCCTTGACTTTTGTCAAAATCAAATTTTACTTTAAATGATATTGATTCTACTATATAGTGTGGATTATGGGTTGACCTTTTCTTTGTCATTTTTTTGATATGGTTACTTACCTTTTCACGACTTATTGTGGTTGGCTATATATACTTGTCTTTTTCGACAACTAACTCTCCTTTTGTAGGATCAAAATCCATGTATCCTTACTTGGCACCCCGACTAAAGGGAGGATTATCCAAGGGGGAGCATTTGACATGCATCATTCCATCACGCAACTCTTCTTTTTGTTTCGACAAAAGGGTGAGAATTAATATTAAACTCAACCTTTACTTTTGCATCATTTGTGCATAGCAATCATATATAACTAAAAGTTGAGTAATACATAGTTATCTAGTTTCTAAAAAATAAAATATATGCTTTGTCCTCAACAAAAAGGGGGATATTGTTAATACGAATATCGTCTAAAAACATTATTTATATTTTACGATCTTTGCTAATATTTTGTTGTAGACAAAGCATAAACTTTATTTTCTAGCAAAGTATAACTATAGTATAAGTCTCACATATAGAAACTTTATTTCTAAGTAAACATTACATTTGCTATATGATTCATTGTTTATCTAACAATGTTGATAGCATTTTAAGTGTCAAAACATATTTAGTAAGTTTTAGTAAATAGTATGTCTTAGTGAGTTATATGTCTTCAAACATCTTTAGTAACTCAATTGCTTAGTAAAAACACATCATACAAACATTAGTCTATGTTGCTAAAAAAATATTTTTAGAAGTTAACTTTCATATTAGTAAAAGTCTAAAATTAGAAATATACATCTACATCATGCATTTCATCATACATGTCTTGTCAAATCTCTTTGTAAATCTTTGTAAAGATCTCATGCATATCCTAGTAAAATTCTCACTCGACATATCTACAAGTTGACTTTGAATGTTCTTGATTAGACTTGTCATAGATGTGGAAAGATTTCTTGGAAGGAACTCTGTCAGTTCTGGCGGAACCTTGGGAATACAAGGGCGGAACCCTTGATTTGGTTCCGCCTAATCCGTGGCCTAGCTGTTTGGTTTTTCCTATAAATTGAAAGCCACATCCAAGAAATCATTTATCACTTTTAGCTATACTTTACACATACACTCTCATTTCTATCATTTAAGTCACATCTCATTTGTGTGATCCTCTTTTGTAGCAAAAAAGTCCACAAGTTCATCTGAAAAGACTACAAGCTTCAACTCAACGTTGCAAGACTTGGTAGCTTTGCATTGTATAAACTCTTATAGTTTATACATCATTTGTTTGTATATTATCTATAGTGATCGGTTAGTATTTTAGTCCTCAAAATGCATAGAGTGCCGGGAGTGGTTATACCCTTGTAAAAGAACTCGACATCTAGCTTAGTGTCGAAAAGATTGTATAGGCGACGTTAGGTTGGTTCTACCTTGAACTTGAACCCGGTATTTAGCTTTGTACCGGATAAAGTGTAAGCAACGATTGTAAGGTTTTCTCCACTGGTGAAAGGAGCTTGTTGACTAGTAAAGGATACTCTCGAGTTGGATACTTGGGGCGTGGAGTATGGTAAGGAAAAAGAGTCCTTGCAGCCGAACCACGATAAACATTCGTGTTGTGGTTTGATCATTTCTTACTTTACTCTTGCATGTTACTTGCTGTTTATTAATTTTGATTGTTAATTACACGTAAAGCTAACAAAGTAAATCAAGTTAAAAAGCGGTAAACTATTCAACCCCCTTCTAATTTTCCACAATATACAAGGTATTTGATTTATTGTTTTTAATTTGTTTCATCTTATATACATGTGTATATACAGTTTGAGAGACAGAAGAACCATGAGTACATGTCCCTCCTAGCCAGCTTCTACGACTTGCATACTCATGAAGGGGTATGGTCGTAGGAGGATGCCAGACTTTAATATGTAAGTATTGGTTTTATTTCCAAAAACTCACTCTAATTATTTATTGAAACACAATGTAGTAACCTGACTAATAAATTAATTTTCTCATTTTTTTATAACTACATTGGAAGCGATGATCAAGCTGTGGGATCTGGGAGCCAATACGCCTACTAGGGAACCCTACACCGAGGAGGAGATACTAACTAAAGTGATAACGGTAAGCAGCAGGGTCACATAACCAGGTAGGGTAGGTAGTTAGCCAGCAGTGACAAGACATAAGTATTTGACTTACAGCCTCAATGTACATACACCCAACTTCAGATTGATCATATGCTGGCCGAGAGAGACGAGCAGGTTGATGAAGTTGCACAAGAGGCTAAGGTCATTCAGCGCGAACTCAATGAGGTGTTGTATGTACTATGGACTAACCCCCAATGGGCCGAGTTATACAGCCAGATTCCTTCCTAGAGCGAGATGGGCTCGAGCAGCGAGAGTGGAGGCAGGAGTGGTGAGGGAAGGAGTAGTGAGGGCGGGAATGACGAGGGTGGGAGTAGGAGCGGGGATGATGAGGGTCAGTAGTATGGGTATGGGCTATTTTGAGTGACTTGTCCCTTTGAACCATATTTTGGTGACGCGTATGTTATTATAGTACACTTTAAACATGTTACGTACTATTTGGCAATTTGTGTCTTGCGAATATTGCAACTTTTGTGGATTGGCAACTAGATTTGTATAATAGAACACCCGTTTTCTAGTCTCTGTAACGTTTTAAGGTATTGGAGGTGTTTAGCGATTATATATAAGTGTCATAGCCGTTATAAGTTAGTTTTCGATATTGACATGTTTGTTTTGGATGTCCCCGACATTAGTTGTTCAGAGTTTTGACTTTCATTGACCTGGTATTAATTAATCAATTAATTAACTACCAAAGGAGTAATTAATTAGTTTGGCTTTCGTTGACCTGACAAGAGATACCCTGAGGACATTTCCTCAAGAAAAATATGATCAAATATTTGACGACATTTGACTGGAAAGTGTGTGGGTCCCATTCGGTAGTTAGGGAAACTCGTTGTTATTGTGATTACCGACAAGGCATTGTTGTGGACTGTAGCCCCATGATTTTTCGTCGGGGAAACTTTACCTCGACGACATGTCTCCAGCAAAAGCCGAAATTGGTGGTCGGCAAAAGCCTAAATGTTGTAGTGACTATTGAACTTTAATGATCATTAGCGAACCTTTATAGAGAGTAGAAACCAGATTATCACAATTTAACTTGGGAGTACGTCATGCATGCCTCAACTTGAGATTATTTTCTGAATGGTAGCTTGTCTTAATTTATTACCCAAAAATGTGAAAATTTTGCCACGGAAAATGTAACCAGCTTTTGAATACATACATAAATTTTATTCTACAGGCAAATTTTAAGACCTAAATTACTTTAAGGGCATGTTTGGTAGGGTGGAATAAGATCAAAGAATTGGAAATGAATTCACTTCCTTTGTTTGGTAGCCTAAGAAATAAAAGGGTGGAGATTTGCAATTCTTAAAGAGTTGAATTTACATACAAAATCAAGGAATTCATTTCCTTTACATATTGACCGGAAACCAATTCTTAGAGGATAATAATAATAATAATAATAATAATAATAATAATAATAATAATAATAATAATAATAATAATAATAATAATAATAATAATAAATAATAAATAATGAAATAATAATAATAATAATAATAATAATAATAATAATAATAATAATAATAATAATAATAATAATAATAAATAAATAAAAATAATAAATAATAAATAATAAAATAATAATAATAAATAATAAATACTAATTGATGAGTGCTCAAACACTCATCATTTTTGGTCAAATCTGAGCTACAAAACATTTAAAAAACACACAAAAAGGCATCAAAATACTGAAAATATCCTAGGGATTGTGTTTTATATGTTTCAGATGCAAAATGAGTAAAAACAGATGAAAAACGAACAAAGTTTGCATAATTGGCAGTTTCAGTCCCCCAAGTTTTAAAACTTGTCAAAATTATTCCCTATGCATTTATTTTGAAAGATAAGTCAACCCAAGTCTTTTGAAAGTCAAATATTATAAAAAAATGATCTTTGGGTAAAAAGTTTCAAACGTTTGCAAGATTGGTCCCTGAAGTTTCATAATTGACATAAAAGGTCCCTGGGAATTTTAAAATATGGAAAAATCAATTTTGATTCTTGGATTATGGAAACTTGGCATAATTGGTCCTTTGGGAACTTTGGAAAAATCACATGTCAGCCCCTCAACTTTCAGCAATAGCAATTTAGGTCCTTGTGTTTTTCTCTTACAAAACCAAACGGATCCCATTTTTACTTATGTACCAAATCCAAACAAAACACAACCCAATCCAACCCCTGATCCACCCAAATTCCCAAGCCCAAATCCCATGGCCCAAACCCCGTATGATATATTCCTGGTCAAACACCCCGTATATCAAACCCTCACCCCCTTTTATCCCATTTGACTAATATAGTCAAACCGCACCTTCTTCCCCACCTCACTTCCCTTTACCCGCCATACACAAAACCTCACATCCCTTTGATACTGCTACACGCCATCAACATCCTCAAAAGTTTTCCCCTTCACGTGATGCCACACTCTCCATCACCATGCTGGCAATCCCAAACAAACATAAAATTGATCCACGGCTGTGATTGATTTGAGGAGTCTCCAAGATTTAATCAAGGGCTGCTATGGTTTGAAAGAAAGTACAAAGGGTCTCTATTGCTCATACTACTCACAAAACTAGTACACAACAGAAGAGGACAATATTGAAGACTTGAAACCCTAGCATACTTGTATAAATAGTAGTCTCCCACACAGTTGTAAAGTGTCCAACTTTTCATGTTTAAGAAAAGTTTTTGTCTATCTAATTTTCAGCACTTCAATTTTAGTTTCAGTTGTAATTCCTTTTCAAAAATTTGTACTTTAAGTTTTATTAATGCAATTTTAAGTTTCCTTGTAATTCCTTGCAATTTAAATTTCTAAGCATCTTTATTGTTTCAAAGTTGTTCTCAAGCTCTTTTAAGATCCTTTGGACTGGTTGTTTAACATTTGCAAGCTAGTATTTAAGTTTCAAAGCTCAAATAGTTTTCAAAAAATCTTAACAGTCCTTGCTAAAGGGGTGTTTGGTTTAGGACTGCTTGTAAAGTAGGAAGTGCTTTGGTCTTTGATATTGTTTCCAACAGCTTTATTTTAGATAATCTAGTAGTTTTCAATTCAGTTGTATCATTTTCAGTAAGTCCTTAAGTTATCTCACCAAGTATCGAAGTTTCATGGTTAGTTACTAGTTTAGTTAGCTTATTTTTGAATCAGTAAAGTAGAGATTTTTTTGATTGTTACTTTTGCTTAAATATAGTTTATGTTACATGTTTTAAACTTCTGGAAGAATTTCTTTAGGTACAAACGTGTCTCACTTACATTTTACCCATTTGCACCCACTGCCATCAGTTAACAACATAGTCCACGGCCACCTTGTTGGCCCTTTTTTATTTCTTTGTTTCAAGCTCCTAGGACTTGGAAATTGATATGTAGCTTATTTGCTAGCTTGTTTATAAGCTTATATTTTTATTTTATTTTTACAATTTTTTTAGAAAGCTTATGTAGCCCTCAAAGTTGCCCCTCCAGGGCTGTTTCTTGCCTTTTGCACCCAGCTGTCCCAACAGTACCTTTTTGATTCAGGTTTTAGATTAGCTTAAGTTGAAATTAGATTTAGATTTCTGTTTCATTAGTTTTGGGTAGTATAGATTTTTATAGGGTGAGCTTGTTTTGCATTGTGGTGCTCATTTTCTAGCCTATAATTGGCCTGCTTCAACAGCCTCCAAACAGCCCTTATGGCCTGCTTCAACAGCCCCCCATAGCAGCCATAGGTTTTAGGATTTGCTTGAACTTTACTTATTAGGTTTGCCATTTGCTTATCACTGCTTAATCATTTTCCTTGTAGCTTATTAGGATTTCCCCTATGCCCTTTTACTTAACATCCCTATAGTGTAATTTGTAGCAGCTCATTAATTAGCTTTTGTTTTTGAATTACTTTCTTTGCTTATTGCTTGTACTATTGCTATTTTGTTGTTTAAACTACTTAATCATTAAGATTTAGAAAACATTTCAGTTATAAAAGGTGTTCATCTGTGTGTGTTTGATAAGTGTGTTTAAGAAAAACTGAAAAAAAAATGATTGTAAAAAATGGGTGTAAGGAGAATCGAACCTGGTACTCCTTGGTTGGCTGAACAGAACAAACACAACACCATCCCATACCATCTGTGCTAGTTACTCCCTTTTGTTAATACTTTATCTATTTATTTATTTAATGTAGTTAGATTTATTTGCTTATTAAGTTTTCAGCTTATGTTTTGCTTATTATCTGCTTATTACAACTGCTTTTCACAATCTTTTAGTTTTCCTAGCTTATTTAGAGTATAGTAGATTGTCCATAATTTTCTTAGATTTATTTGAATTGTTCTACTATTTATTAAGCATTTATTTATTTTAAACTGTTTTTAATTCATAATAAATAATTAAAAAAGCAAAAAAAAATATTTTTCTTTTTTCAAAAATTTTCTTTTATTATTAGAAAGTAGGAAAATTAATTTCATGCCCGTAGAACTAGTATATCTTTAAATTCACTTTTTATTTTGCGCTCTCGCGTTTAATTTAAATAAATTTTACGTTTTTAAAATTAGATTACGTTTTATGGTTCCCTAGTGTCCTATTATCATTCCCGTAGGATTTTAAGTATATTTTAAGTGTTATTTTCATTTCCTTGTTTGAATTCATGTTCTAGTTACATTTATTTTATTTTCGTACGTTATTTGCAATTTATCGCAATTTCACAATACCAAATAATCTCTCATCATCCATACAAGCGTTTTAATCTTCGAATCACACACAATATCGCCCATTCACACCTCGTTGGGACACGACCCGGGTAATCACTTACCTAGTATCACACACACACATATATATATATATATATATATATATATATATATATATATATATATATATATATATATATATATATATATATATATATATATATTGTATTCACAAGTCTTTACAAGCCTTCCTTTTCCTAAAGGTTGATCGGTAAATTCCACTCACGTCTACTTTGTGTATATTTTTGATACGCACTTAAAACGCCTATCAAAATGCCGCCACTGCCGGGGAGGTTGTGTTGCGATAATATCGTTACAATTTTAACGATTAGTGACTTGTAGAACCTTCGTCAAGAAGTTACCATTTTCAAAAAAAATATAAAACACAAAAATATTTTCCTTTTCTTTTGTATATATATTTATCATATAAAAATACAAAAGGATTTTCCGGTTTTCTTTGTTTAAATAAAATAAGCATAAAATACACCGCCGAGAACCAAGGCAGAACACCTACCAACTGGGGGTGTGAACATTAATAATTTCCCAAACAAAAGATTAAAACTTGCTATTGTATCCTTGTGAATTGGTGTACCTTTTTCAAAGAAGCTATTTACATTGTGATATATATATATATATATATATATATATATATATATATATATATATATATATATATATATATATATATATATATATATATATATATATATATATATATATATATATATACTGGTTTATGTTCACAATTGTCTTTTTGAGTCGGTCTCGTTTTAACTGATGTGTTTTTCGAAAAACCCAAAAATAATCTTCGTCTCCTATACGTTTAATTCTTATCTTCTTATCCTCTTTACCGTTTAATTCTTTCTTCTCATCCCTCGTTAATGTTTAATTCTTATGTCATCACTCGACTACAATTATTTTCATTCTAAAGGTCCAGTGGATGACAATCTTCATTGCTACAAGTGCGCGTGTAGGCGGTGTGGGAGTGATATTAGAGACGGATTTTGTAAATTTTGCAAAGTAAATCCGAACGCTTTCAATGATTCTCAGAGTTTTCCCGACCACCCTCCACAACCTCAGCTATCTTCATTGAAACAACTTCATTGCATTAGTTGTGGAGATCCGTTAGGAGATGGTTAACTTTTATGAACGGTGCAATTGCAAGGAATGTGGATTTAGTCATGAACTTTGTGCATGTTATGTTTTGAGAGCTGAACCTACATTCACCTCTGATTATGATCAGAAATTTTTTGATTATTCTCAAAATGATTTCAACTACCTTCCTCATAACACATACGAGCAAGAGCCATATTATTCAAATTACAATAATGCTTCGTATCAAAATATACCGAGTATTTCTTGTGAGTATTGTGGAGGTCCTCACCAAGGTTTTGATTGTCAAAATAGTCAAAATTTTTGTTACGACCAACATCCATACAATTCACCAAACCAAACTCAACAGTTTTACTGTTGTAAGTACTATGGAGGTCCTCACTTCAGTTCCGATTGTCAAACAAGGAATCCATTTCCTTGTAACAATTACGACTATCCTTATCATGAACAACCTCCACAGTGCCAAATGGATGATGATACCATTCTCCTTGCTATTTTGGAATTAGTGAAAGAAATGAAGGAAGGTGTCAATAAACTTGCCCAAGAAAATCCTCATGAGAAAACTATGGTAGAATTATTGGCTGAAGTGCAAGCTGCCAAAATAAATTCCCAAGATGCCTTTAAAAAATCTATTAGGGAATCAATTGCAAAAGAAAAAGTAGCCAAATCTAGCTCTCAATTCCATTTCATTCCAGATGACAGTGATGATGAAGATACCCTTGATATTCTTCAATTTTATAAGGGTTCATCAACTTCATCAGTTGCGATTCCTTCCATGGAAAATCAGGGAGAAAATAATGAGATGGAGAAATTACTAGCAGAAGATCAAATGGAACTCGTACAATCCATGAATGCTAGTCCTTCTCAACTCCCTCAGTCTGTTGTTATCGCACCCGAGGTTCCCACTCACTCTCTGATCATGGGGGACGAGCATCTTAGCACTGTTCCTGAAAAGGAATCGGACGAATTCATAAAGTCTAGTGTTGAGAACCTTGTCCCAATCCCAGGAGAGTCACAGGGAATTCTTGAGCATATGTGTGATCTTACTTCCCCTCTTGAGTGTCCAAAAGATCAATTTGAGACTCTCTCTGATTTTAGCGACGATTGTGCATCTTATGGAGACATTCAGTATGTTGAGGTATCACTCCCACAGTCTGATGCTGATCCTCTTCTTGAGGAGTTCGCCGATGAACTCACTCACATCAATCCACTTCCATCAGGAAGTGATGATGATCTCCTTGATTTTGAAGCCAATCTGGGAGAAATTGAAAGTCTCTTATCTCATGATCCGTCATTCAGTTCTGATCCCAATAGTCCAATAGAGGATGTTAATCACCTTGTTCCCGAAGCATTCAAAAAAACTTTCACTAATCCTCTGTTTGAATTCGAATCTGAATTCACTTTGAACTCTGATAATCCAATCTTTGATATTCATAACAAGGATGGTGATGAGTCCACAACAGAACATGAATTCACTGATTTATATCATGTGATTGATTCTCGTCACGAAGTCTGATGAACTTACTCATATCATGACTCCTCCGGAATATGATTACTTGGATGACAAGAAAACCATGATTGGGGGACACTAGTACAGATTTGGCCTTTCATCACACATAGCGTATTTCGAATGGTCACACAGCAACATATTTACGTGACTAAATGTACCAGCCTTAAATAAACAGCCACACTTGATCCGACTTGTGTGACCATTTCGTAAAATATATGTCGCACATTGGTGTATATATGTGACTAGAGGGTAACTGGTAAATATTTTTCGACATTTTAGTCATTTTAATTCGGGACGTGTGACTGATACAAATCAGCTCGAAACATTAGTCACACTATAGATATACATATGTGACAAATATATGTCACACAATTGAACAGTGTGACTAAAAAAGATATATGGTCACATGAAGTACTGCGTATGTGGCTAAATTATATAGTCAAGTTTGTCACACATTATATAAATGTGACTGCTATTCTTTGCTGAATAGTTAGATACATATGAATTTGAAATGTGTGACAACTAAAAATTCAGTTTGAAACGTTAGTCACGATATGCATTTAAGAGTGACGAATATATGTCACACACTTGAAGAGTGTGGCCAAATGTCATATATGGTCACACTAAACCATACAAACATGATTAAGCATAACGAAAATTCGATACATATGGCCACGTAAGTTAATATGTGTGTCTAAAGTTTAGTCTATGTTTGCTTTCCAAATGCTAATGTGTATAGTCACATATATTTGTAGCACGATCATGTGACTATAGGTTTTACAATAGTCACACCATATCACAAATGTGTATCTAAATCATGATTATGGCCACATTGTAAGGGTATTATATGTGACCATTATCCATGTACACATTTATCCTTGTAACATAAATGAAGTTGTTGTAGTCTACTTAAATTATGTTAATCATTACCTAAAAATTGATTTAGTTAGCTGAAAAATGAATTTAGATAGGATTGTTTTATTTTTTTTTAAATTTACAAAGATTTGTTGTTTTAATATTGTAGTTTTAAATGTTTGTAACAATCATTTAAAACTATAATGTTAAGGTTATAATCTAATTAAAATTCTTGTATTTACAAACGAAATAAAGTTAAAACATCAAGTTAAACGAAATGAAGTAGTTGTATACTTTAATTATGTTAATGCTGCTTGGCATAACTTAATGCTGCTAGGCGTAAATTAATGTTGCTAGGAAATTTTGGGATGTGTATGTTGGTAACCCAAACGTTTAGCATTTATTACCCAAACACGCCTAAAACACATTTTCACATGTAATTACCCCGCCTATTTATATGTTATAACCCAAGTAACTTCCTCATTCATCCAGTAAACAAAACAGTAAAACATAAATTGTATCAAAGGGTGTAAGAATGTCTCAATTTGTGCTTCTTCATGAACTTGAAGCGGCTGCTAACTCAACTGAGTTACCATACCAAATGACGGTGTATTTTGATAGGGAGACACAGCATGATGTGAAGTATGCGAAAGATCTGTTTAAGGCATATCAAGAGTTGCTTGATATTGTTATTCAAAAGAACAAGTACATGGCTGAAATGGAACTTGTGCGTCCTTTGGTGCAGATGTTCAAGTGCTTGGAGTATTTTAAGAAGCTTCAAAAGTCTGACGTTATCGAGCTTTCGGAATTGAAGAAGAAGATTGCCGAAGCGAAGCTCAAGCTTTTCAACAAGCACGCATTTGTCAAGGGACTTTAGAGTTTCTTTCAATATTTTTTATCAACCATGTTATGTTCCTTTGAATTTTAATGTTATGTTTTTATCATGTCATGTTATGTTTTTTTTTAATCAATTTTAATGTTATATTATTAATCATGTTGCCTACAAGTAGATATACTAGTGAAAACTGTAAATTTTTTCATTGCCATAGAAAAGCTTGACTTTTTGGAGTCTAAATCCATTACAATAGGCTAAATTACACAAACAACTATTGTAATAGCAGTAGTAACTTAATAATAGCATTCGTAACTTTTATACAAACAACAGTGAAGCTACAATTCTCTGTTTAATGAAAACAGAGAAGCTACACCCCTACTACCTCCAAACACCTTATCTTTTTTTATTCCGTTCTTGCATTTGTCTCTCATACTGAGCACGAATTCTTTCAATGAGATCTTTAACTACCTCTGTAATTTCTTCACATATGATCCTTTTAGATATCATCACAGCAAGTAAATTAGCACTCAAAGGATACTCTTTTTCTGCAAGCATAAAAACATCAACTCCACCTTGTGTTGATAACTGATGTACATTGTAGCTATCATAAAACTTCCATGAAGTTGAGAGATCATAAATTGGGAAGTTCCAATAGATAGCAGCTGGATCAGGTTCATATAACCTGTGTAACTCAACCCACATCTCTTGCTCTTTCACATCTAGCTTCTTGATTGTTTTGAGTTTTTTTTTTAACTAACTCCCATAATCTGTCTAAGTCTTCTCTGTCACTTCTTCTTATCAATTCCTGAAAACTTTTGCACACTTCTAATCCTCCACCAAGCCTAATTATCTTCCAAGCCTTTCCAAATTTATCTTTGTAAATCTCCCAGTCTATGATTGGATGTCTAGACTGAATAGGATCAGCATATAATGTTTCAGGAACAATCACCATCATCTGATCAAGAGAAGACTTGTCTTCATTTCTTTGTGAATCATTCTTCTTCTCAGCATGCTTGTGTTTAATGATCTTTTGTTTCTTTGATGATGTTTCTTCTGTACCCATGGGGATAAACTTTTCTTCAATATATCTCTTGCAGTGGTAGTATAGATGTGCAATTTCGTCATGTGACTTTCCCCTGAGTTGATGAGGTTTATAAAAACCTTGATTCTTTAAGTATGTTTTCATTACACTCATGAGTGGAGACTTTGTGGTATTTCTTTTCATCTTCTGACTTTGACCTTGCTTCATTGACTTACTTCGCTGACTCAAAGCTAATTCTACAACTCTTTCATTTATCAAATCAGCAAGTCTTTGTACTCTGTTATCATCAGTTAAAGTCTTATCTTTGTAAAGTTCTGCAATTCTAGCCTGTGGAACTTCATCCTCATCAATAAAAGCTTGCATTTTTTCTACATGAGCTCTTTTTTTCTCCTTTTCTTGAAGAATGAGTGCTACTTGCTCTTCTGTTTCAAATTTAGACACTTTAGATCTCCTTTTCTCATACATAAATTTAGCTATTTCAGCTTCATCAACTCTCTTTGCAACCTCTTCAGCAGTAGAAACTTGATTTGTTGTAGCAGCAGAAACATCTTGTACCACCTTACCCAGTTGTTCAACATTACTAGTAGCATTAGTTTCTCCCAAGCTAGTATTAGTCTCCACCATGATCTTTGAAGCTTGTACAATATTTTCACCTGGAAATTCCACTACCTACTTTTTATTTACATCTTCCAAAACCGCCTCATTACACTCATTGTCAGCAACTACATAGTCATCATCCATATTATCACCACTAATCTAATTTTTGAGATTTCTCCGGGTCAAATGCCACATGCGCATCTTCGTAATCCAACCCATCAAACTCCACATCAGACAAATCATCGTCATCCAATATCTTGTATGCCTTGGGATGTTGTTTGAGAGATGGTTTTTTTGTTGCTTTGTACTCCTTTTCATCCTCATCATGTTGTTTGATAGATTGTGTTTTTCCTGCTTTCTTTCTTTCAGCAGCCCATCAATTGTACCACGCATTTCCATCCAATTTAAATTTTTTTTACACTTTTTGCTGCTTTCTTTTTTGAAGCAGACCTGCTTGAACCTTCTCCCTCAACCCATTGTGCTGATCTCTTGTTGTTTGCAGACATTGTTTATGAATACTTCCTGCAGGTTTTTGTTTAGAGATTTGATAAACTAGGATTTGTGATTTGAGATACACATGGAAACGAGTATAAAAAGGGGATATGGGAAAACCAAACTACCTATGTTTAATGCAGGAAAGGATTGATGTTTCCCACAGGTGGCTTGAAGCTTTTCAACATCTTCGGGCTAATCATGATCCATTGGGACGAGCGTTTGCCAGGGATCAATGCTTATATATAACTCTTGACAGAACTATATACATATTAGTCGCCAACAAAGCTCGAGAACTGAACAATAACTCGAGTCGAACTTATATAAGGTTGAGCTCAACTCATTAAACATTTCGAGCTCATTTGATAGGCTTTCAATCTCCAAATTTTTAATATAGCGCTCAAGATCCCGCCCCTAATTGTGAATATAGCGCTCAACTCATTAAAACTATGCTTCACCAAGTTCAAGACGAAACACGCTTCATCCTCCAAAACATTCTCGAGCGTCTAAACGCTCTTTCTCATCCTCACCAACCATAGAACTTGCTTTAGGAGGATGTATCTCATTAAGAACTTTGGTGACCTTTTATAGATGTAGGATTTTCCTTTTCTAAGTTATTTTTCTACTTTTATATTTTCCTTTTTATTAGTAGGACTTTCACTCTTTTTATTTCTTGTCTTTGCCTTGACATTTGTCAAAATCAAATTTTACTTTAAATGATATTGATTCTACTATATAGTGTGGATTATGGGTTGACCTTTTCTTTGTCATTTTTTTGATATGGTTACTTACCTTTTCACGACTTATTGTGGTTGGCTATATATACTTGTCTTTTTCGACAACTAACTCTCCTTTTGTAGGATCAAAATCCATGTATCCTTACTTGGCACCCCGACTAAAGGGAGGATTATCCAAGGGGGAGCATTTGACATGCATCATTCCATCACGCAACTCTTCTTTTTGTTTCGACAAAAGGGTGAGAATTAATATTAAACTCAACCTTTACTTTTGCATCATTTGTGCATAGCAATCATATATAACTAAAAGTTGAGTAATACATAGTTATCTAGTTTCTAAAAAATAAAATATATGCTTTGTCCTCAACAAAAAGGGGGATATTGTTAATACGAATATCGTCTAAAAACATTATTTATATTTTACGATCTTTGCTAATATTTTGTTGTAGACAAAGCATAAACTTTATTTTCTAGCAAAGTATAACTATAGTATAAGTCTCACATATAGAAACTTTATTTCTAAGTAAACATTACATTTGCTATATGATTCATTGTTTATCTAACAATGTTGATAGCATTTTAAGTGTCAAAACATATTTAGTAAGTTTTAGTAAATAGTATGTCTTAGTGAGTTATATGTCTTCAAACATCTTTAGTAACTCAATTGCTTAGTAAAAACACATCATACAAACATTAGTCTATGTTGCTAAAAAAATATTTTTAGAAGTTAACTTTCATATTAGTAAAAGTCTAAAATTAGAAATATACATCTACATCATGCATTTCATCATACATGTCTTGTCAAATCTCTTTGTAAATCTTTGTAAAGATCTCATGCATATCCTAGTAAAATTCTCACTCGACATATCTACAAGTTGACTTTGAATGTTCTTGATTAGACTTGTCATAGATGTGGAAAGATTTCTTGGAAGGAACTCTGTCAGTTCTGGCGGAACCTTGGGAATACAAGGGCGGAACCCTTGATTTGGTTCCGCCTAATCCGTGGCCTAGCTGTTTGGTTTTTCCTATAAATTGAAAGCCACATCCAAGAAATCATTTATCACTTTTAGCTATACTTTACACATACACTCTCATTTCTATCATTTAAGTCACATCTCATTTGTGTGATCCTCTTTTGTAGCAAAAAAGTCCACAAGTTCATCTGAAAAGACTACAAGCTTCAACTCAACGTTGCAAGACTTGGTAGCTTTGCATTGTATAAACTCTTATAGTTTATACATCATTTGTTTGTATATTATCTATAGTGATCGGTTAGTATTTTAGTCCTCAAAATGCATAGAGTGCCGGGAGTGGTTATACCCTTGTAAAAGAACTCGACATCTAGCTTAGTGTCGAAAAGATTGTATAGGCGACGTTTGGTTGGTTCTACCTTGAACTTGAACCCGGTATTTAGCTTTGTACCGGATAAAGTGTAAGCAACGATTGTAAGGTTTTCTCCACTGGTGAAAGGAGCTTGTTGACTAGTAAAGGATACTCTCGAGTTGGATACTTGGGGCGTGGAGTATGGTAAGGAAAAAGAGTCCTTGCAGCCGAACCACGATAAACATTCGTGTTGTGGTTTGATCATTTCTTACTTTACTCTTGCATGTTACTTGCTGTTTATTAATTTTGATTGTTAATTACACGTAAAGCTAACAAAGTAAATCAAGTTAAAAAGCGGTAAACTATTCAACCCCCTTCTAATTTTCCACAATATACAAGGTATTTGATTTATTGTTTTTAATTTGTTTCATCTTATATACATGTGTATATACAGTTTGAGAGACAGAAGAACCATGAGTACATGTCCCTCCTAGCCAGCTTCTACGACTTGCATACTCATGAAGGGGTATGGTCGTAGGAGGATGCCAGACTTTAATATGTAAGTATTGGTTTTATTTCCAAAAACTCACTCTAATTATTTATTGAAACACAATGTAGTAACCTGACTAATAAATTAATTTTCTCATTTTTTTATAACTACAGTGGAAGCGATGATCAAGCTGTGGGATCTGGGAGCCAATACGCCTACTAGGGAACCCTACACCGAGGAGGAGATACTAACTAAAGTGATAACGGTAAGCAGCAGGGTCACATAACCAGGTAGGGTAGGTAGTTAGCCAGCAGTGACAAGACATAAGTATTTGACTTACAGCCTCAATGTACATACACCCAACTTCAGATTGATCATATGCTGGCCGAGAGAGACGAGCAGGTTGATGAAGTTGCACAAGAGGCTAAGGTCATTCAGCGCGAACTCAATGAGGTGTTGTATGTACTATGGACTAACCCCCAATGGGCCGAGTTATACAGCCAGATTCCTTCCTAGAGCGAGATGGGCTCGAGCAGCGAGAGTGGAGGCAGGAGTGGTGAGGGAAGGAGTAGTGAGGGCGGGAATGACGAGGGTGGGAGTAGGAGCGGGGATGATGAGGGTCAGTAGTATGGGTATGGGCTATTTTGAGTGACTTGTCCCTTTGAACCATATTTTGGTGACGCGTATGTTATTATAGTACACTTTAAACATGTTACGTACTATTTGGCAATTTGTGTCTTGCGAATATTGCAACTTTTGTGGATTGGCAACTAGATTTGTATAATAGAACACCCGTTTTCTAGTCTCTGTAACGTTTTAAGGTATTGGAGGTGTTTAGCGATTATATATAAGTGTCATAGCCGTTATAAGTTAGTTTTCGATATTGACATGTTTGTTTTGGATGTCCCCGACATTAGTTGTTCAGAGTTTTGACTTTCATTGACCTGGTATTAATTAATCAATTAATTAACTACCAAAGGAGTAATTAATTAGTTTGGCTTTCGTTGACCTGACAAGAGATACCCTGAGGACATTTCCTCAAGAAAAATATGATCAAATATTTGACGACATTTGACTGGAAAGTGTGTGGGTCCCATTCGGTAGTTAGGGAAACTCGTTGTTATTGTGATTACCGACAAGGCATTGTTGTGGACTGTAGCCCCATGATTTTTCGTCGGGGAAACTTTACCTCGACGACATGTCTCCAGCAAAAGCCGAAATTGGTGGTCGGCAAAAGCCTAAATGTTGTAGTGACTATTGAACTTTAATGATCATTAGCGAACCTTTATAGAGAGTAGAAACCAGATTATCACAATTTAACTTGGGAGTACGTCATGCATGCCTCAACTTGAGATTATTTTCTGAATGGTAGCTTGTCTTAATTTATTACCCAAAAATGTGAAAATTTTGCCACGGAAAATGTAACCAGCTTTTGAATACATACATAAATTTTATTCTACAGGCAAATTTTAAGACCTAAATTACTTTAAGGGCATGTTTGGTAGGGTGGAATAAGATCAAAGAATTGGAAATGAATTCACTTCCTTTGTTTGGTAGCCTAAGAAATAAAAGGGTGGAGATTTGCAATTCTTAAAGAGTTGAATTTACATACAAAATCAAGGAATTCATTTCCTTTACATATTGACCGGAAACCAATTCTTAGAGGATAATAATAATAATAATAATAATAATAATAATAATAATAAATAATAAATAATGAAATAATAATAATAATAATAATAATAATAATAATAATAATAATAATAATAATAATAATAATAATAATAATAATAATAATAAATAAATAAAAATAATAAATAATAAATAATAAAATAATAATAATAAATAATAAATACTAATTGATGAGTGCTCAAACACTCATCATTTTTGGTCAAATCTGAGCTACAAAACATTTAAAAAACACACAAAAAGGCATCAAAATACTGAAAATATCCTAGGGATTGTGTTTTATATGTTTCAGATGCAAAATGAGTAAAAACAGATGAAAAACGAACAAAGTTTGCATAATTGGCAGTTTCAGTCCCCCAAGTTTTAAAACTTGTCAAAATTATTCCCTATGCATTTATTTTGAAAGATAAGTCAACCCAAGTCTTTTGAAAGTCAAATATTATAAAAAAATGATCTTTGGGTAAAAAGTTTCAAACGTTTGCAAGATTGGTCCCTGAAGTTTCATAATTGACATAAAAGGTCCCTGGGAATTTTAAAATATGGAAAAATCAATTTTGATTCTTGGATTATGGAAACTTGGCATAATTGGTCCTTTGGGAACTTTGGAAAAATCACATGTCAGCCCCTCAACTTTCAGCAATAGCAATTTAGGTCCTTGTGTTTTTCTCTTACAAAACCAAACGGATCCCATTTTTACTTATGTACCAAATCCAAACAAAACACAACCCAATCCAACCCCTGATCCACCCAAATTCCCAAGCCCAAATCCCATGGCCCAAACCCCGTATGATATATTCCTGGTCAAACACCCCGTATATCAAACCCTCACCCCCTTTTATCCCATTTGACTAATATAGTCAAACCGCACCTTCTTCCCCACCTCACTTCCCTTTACCCGCCATACACAAAACCTCACATCCCTTTGATACTGCTACACGCCATCAACATCCTCAAAAGTTTTCCCCTTCACGTGATGCCACACTCTCCATCACCATGCTGGCAATCCCAAACAAACATAAAATTGATCCACGGCTGTGATTGATTTGAGGAGTCTCCAAGATTTAATCAAGGGCTGCTATGGTTTGAAAGAAAGTACAAAGGGTCTCTATTGCTCATACTACTCACAAAACTAGTACACAACAGAAGAGGACAATATTGAAGACTTGAAACCCTAGCATACTTGTATAAATAGTAGTCTCCCACACAGTTGTAAAGTGTCCAACTTTTCATGTTTTAGAAAAGTTTTTGTCTATCTAATTTTCAGCACTTCAATTTTAGTTTCAGTTGTAATTCCTTTTCAAAAATTTGTACTTTAAGTTTTATTAATGCAATTTTAAGTTTCCTTGTAATTCCTTGCAATTTAAATTTCTAAGCATCTTTATTGTTTCAAAGTTGTTCTCAAGCTCTTTTAAGATCCTTTGGACTGGTTGTTTAACATTTGCAAGCTAGTATTTAAGTTTCAAAGCTCAAATAGTTTTCAAAAAATCTTAACAGTCCTTGCTAAAGGGGTGTTTGGTTTAGGACTGCTTGTAAAGTAGGAAGTGCTTTGGTCTTTGATATTGTTTCCAACAGCTTTATTTTAGATAATCTAGTAGTTTTCAATTCAGTTGTATCATTTTCAGTAAGTCCTTAAGTTATCTCACCAAGTATCGAAGTTTCATGGTTAGTTACTAGTTTAGTTAGCTTATTTTTGAATCAGTAAAGTAGAGATTTTTTTGATTGTTACTTTTGCTTAAATATAGTTTATGTTACATGTTTTAAACTTCTGGAAGAATTTCTTTAGGTACAAACGTGTCTCACTTACATTTTACCCATTTGCACCCACTGCCATCAGTTAACAACATAGTCCACGGCCACCTTGTTGGCCCTTTTTTATTTCTTTGTTTCAAGCTCCTAGGACTTGGAAATTGATATGTAGCTTATTTGCTAGCTTGTTTATAAGCTTATATTTTTATTTTATTTTTACAATTTTTTTAGAAAGCTTATGTAGCCCTCAAAGTTGCCCCTCCAGGGCTGTTTCTTGCCTTTTGCACCCAGCTGTCCCAACAGTACCTTTTTGATTCAGGTTTTAGATTAGCTTAAGTTGAAATTAGATTTAGATTTCTGTTTCATTAGTTTTGGGTAGTATAGATTTTTATAGGGTGAGCTTGTTTTGCATTGTGGTGCTCATTTTCTAGCCTATAATTGGCCTGCTTCAACAGCCTCCAAACAGCCCTTATGGCCTGCTTCAACAGCCCCCCATAGCAGCCATAGGTTTTAGGATTTGCTTGAACTTTACTTATTAGGTTTGCCATTTGCTTATCACTGCTTAATCATTTTCCTTGTAGCTTATTAGGATTTCCCCTATGCCCTTTTACTTAACATCCCTATAGTGTAATTTGTAGCAGCTCATTAATTAGCTTTTGTTTTTGAATTACTTTCTTTGCTTATTGCTTGTACTATTGCTATTTTGTTGTTTAAACTACTTAATCATTAAGATTTAGAAAACATTTCAGTTATAAAAGGTGTTCATCTGTGTGTGTTTGATAAGTGTGTTTAAGAAAAACTGAAAAAAAAATGATTGTAAAAAATGGGTGTAAGGAGAATCGAACCTGGTACTCCTTGGTTGGCTGAACAGAACAAACACAACACCATCCCATACCATCTGTGCTAGTTACTCCCTTTTGTTAATACTTTATCTATTTATTTATTTAATGTAGTTAGATTTATTTGCTTATTAAGTTTTCAGCTTATGTTTTGCTTATTATCTGCTTATTACAACTGCTTTTCACAATCTTTTAGTTTTCCTAGCTTATTTAGAGTATAGTAGATTGTCCATAATTTTCTTAGATTTATTTGAATTGTTCTACTATTTATTAAGCATTTATTTATTTTAAACTGTTTTTAATTCATAATAAATAATTAAAAAAGCAAAAAAAAATATTTTTCTTTTTTCAAAAATTTTCTTTTATTATTAGAAAGTAGGAAAATTAATTTCATGCCCGTAGAACTAGTATATCTTTAAATTCACTTTTTATTTTGCGCTCTCGCGTTTAATTTAAATAAATTTTACGTTTTTAAAATTAGATTACGTTTTATGGTTCCCTAGTGTCCTATTATCATTCCCGTAGGATTTTAAGTATATTTTAAGTGTTATTTTCATTTCCTTGTTTGAATTCATGTTCTAGTTACATTTATTTTATTTTCGTACGTTATTTGCAATTTATCGCAATTTCACAATACCAAATAATCTCTCATCATCCATACAAGCGTTTTAATCTTCGAATCACACACAATATCGCCCATTCACACCTCGTTGGGACACGACCCGGGTAATCACTTACCTAGTATCACACACACACATATATATATATATATATATATATATATATATATATATATATATATATATATATATATATATATATATATTGTATTCACAAGTCTTTACAAGCCTTCCTTTTCCTAAAGGTTGATCGGTAAATTCCACTCACGTCTACTTTGTGTATATTTTTGATACGCACTTAAAACGCCTATCAAAATGCCGCCACTGCCGGGGAGGTTGTGTTGCGATAATATCGTTACAATTTTAACGATTAGTGACTTGTAGAACCTTCGTCAAGAAGTTACCATTTTCAAAAAAAATATAAAACACAAAAATATTTTCCTTTTCTTTTGTATATATATTTATCATATAAAAATACAAAAGGATTTTCCGGTTTTCTTTGTTTAAATAAAATAAGCATAAAATACACCGCCGAGAACCAAGGCAGAACACCTACCAACTGGGGGTGTGAACATTAATAATTTCCCAAACAAAAGATTAAAACTTGCTATTGTATCCTTGTGAATTGGTGTACCTTTTTCAAAGAAGCTATTTACATTGTGATATATATATATATATATATATATATATATATATATATATATATATATATATATATATATATATATATATATATATATATATATATATATATATACTGGTTTATGTTCACAATTGTCTTTTTGAGTCGGTCTCGTTTTAACTGATGTGTTTTTCGAAAAACCCAAAAATAATCTTCGTCTCCTATACGTTTAATTCTTATCTTCTTATCCTCTTTACCGTTTAATTCTTTCTTCTCATCCCTCGTTAATGTTTAATTCTTATGTCATCACTCGACTACAATTATTTTCATTCTAAAGGTCCAGTGGATGACAATCTTCATTGCTACAAGTGCGCGTGTAGGCGGTGTGGGAGTGATATTAGAGACGGATTTTGTAAATTTTGCAAAGTAAATCCGAACGCTTTCAATGATTCTCAGAGTTTTCCCGACCACCCTCCACAACCTCAGCTATCTTCATTGAAACAACTTCATTGCATTAGTTGTGGAGATCCGTTAGGAGATGGTTAACTTTTATGAACGGTGCAATTGCAAGGAATGTGGATTTAGTCATGAACTTTGTGCATGTTATGTTTTGAGAGCTGAACCTACATTCACCTCTGATTATGATCAGAAATTTTTTGATTATTCTCAAAATGATTTCAACTACCTTCCTCATAACACATACGAGCAAGAGCCATATTATTCAAATTACAATAATGCTTCGTATCAAAATATACCGAGTATTTCTTGTGAGTATTGTGGAGGTCCTCACCAAGGTTTTGATTGTCAAAATAGTCAAAATTTTTGTTACGACCAACATCCATACAATTCACCAAACCAAACTCAACAGTTTTACTGTTGTAAGTACTATGGAGGTCCTCACTTCAGTTCCGATTGTCAAACAAGGAATCCATTTCCTTGTAACAATTACGACTATCCTTATCATGAACAACCTCCACAGTGCCAAATGGATGATGATACCATTCTCCTTGCTATTTTGGAATTAGTGAAAGAAATGAAGGAAGGTGTCAATAAACTTGCCCAAGAAAATCCTCATGAGAAAACTATGGTAGAATTATTGGCTGAAGTGCAAGCTGCCAAAATAAATTCCCAAGATGCCTTTAAAAAATCTATTAGGGAATCAATTGCAAAAGAAAAAGTAGCCAAATCTAGCTCTCAATTCCATTTCATTCCAGATGACAGTGATGATGAAGATACCCTTGATATTCTTCAATTTTATAAGGGTTCATCAACTTCATCAGTTGCGATTCCTTCCATGGAAAATCAGGGAGAAAATAATGAGATGGAGAAATTACTAGCAGAAGATCAAATGGAACTCGTACAATCCATGAATGCTAGTCCTTCTCAACTCCCTCAGTCTGTTGTTATCGCACCCGAGGTTCCCACTCACTCTCTGATCATGGGGGACGAGCATCTTAGCACTGTTCCTGAAAAGGAATCGGACGAATTCATAAAGTCTAGTGTTGAGAACCTTGTCCCAATCCCAGGAGAGTCACAGGGAATTCTTGAGCATATGTGTGATCTTACTTCCCCTCTTGAGTGTCCAAAAGATCAATTTGAGACTCTCTCTGATTTTAGCGACGATTGTGCATCTTATGGAGACATTCAGTATGTTGAGGTATCACTCCCACAGTCTGATGCTGATCCTCTTCTTGAGGAGTTCGCCGATGAACTCACTCACATCAATCCACTTCCATCAGGAAGTGATGATGATCTCCTTGATTTTGAAGCCAATCTGGGAGAAATTGAAAGTCTCTTATCTCATGATCCGTCATTCAGTTCTGATCCCAATAGTCCAATAGAGGATGTTAATCACCTTGTTCCCGAAGCATTCAAAAAAACTTTCACTAATCCTCTGTTTGAATTCGAATCTGAATTCACTTTGAACTCTGATAATCCAATCTTTGATATTCATAACAAGGATGGTGATGAGTCCACAACAGAACATGAATTCACTGATTTATATCATGTGATTGATTCTCGTCACGAAGTCTGATGAACTTACTCATATCATGACTCCTCCGGAATATGATTACTTGGATGACAAGAAAACCATGATTGGGGGACACTAGTACAGATTTGGCCTTTCATCACACATAGCGTATTTCGAATGGTCACACAGCAACATATTTACGTGACTAAATGTACCAGCCTTAAATAAACAGCCACACTTGATCCGACTTGTGTGACCATTTCGTAAAATATATGTCGCACATTGGTGTATATATGTGACTAGAGGGTAACTGGTAAATATTTTTCGACATTTTAGTCATTTTAATTCGGGACGTGTGACTGATACAAATCAGCTCGAAACATTAGTCACACTATAGATATACATATGTGACAAATATATGTCACACAATTGAACAGTGTGACTAAAAAAGATATATGGTCACATGAAGTACTGCGTATGTGGCTAAATTATATAGTCAAGTTTGTCACACATTATATAAATGTGACTGCTATTCTTTGCTGAATAGTTAGATACATATGAATTTGAAATGTGTGACAACTAAAAATTCAGTTTGAAACGTTAGTCACGATATGCATTTAAGAGTGACGAATATATGTCACACACTTGAAGAGTGTGGCCAAATGTCATATATGGTCACACTAAACCATACAAACATGATTAAGCATAACGAAAATTCGATACATATGGCCACGTAAGTTAATATGTGTGTCTAAAGTTTAGTCTATGTTTGCTTTCCAAATGCTAATGTGTATAGTCACATATATTTGTAGCACGATCATGTGACTATAGGTTTTACAATAGTCACACCATATCACAAATGTGTATCTAAATCATGATTATGGCCACATTGTAAGGGTATTATATGTGACCATTATCCATGTACACATTTATCCTTGTAACATAAATGAAGTTGTTGTAGTCTACTTAAATTATGTTAATCATTACCTAAAAATTGATTTAGTTAGCTGAAAAATGAATTTAGATAGGATTGTTTTATTTTTTTTTAAATTTACAAAGATTTGTTGTTTTAATATTGTAGTTTTAAATGTTTGTAACAATCATTTAAAACTATAATGTTAAGGTTATAATCTAATTAAAATTCTTGTATTTACAAACGAAATAAAGTTAAAACATCAAGTTAAACGAAATGAAGTAGTTGTATACTTTAATTATGTTAATGCTGCTTGGCATAACTTAATGCTGCTAGGCGTAAATTAATGTTGCTAGGAAATTTTGGGATGTGTATGTTGGTAACCCAAACGTTTAGCATTTATTACCCAAACACGCCTAAAACACATTTTCACATGTAATTACCCCGCCTATTTATATGTTATAACCCAAGTAACTTCCTCATTCATCCAGTAAACAAAACAGTAAAACATAAATTGTATCAAAGGGTGTAAGAATGTCTCAATTTGTGCTTCTTCATGAACTTGAAGCGGCTGCTAACTCAACTGAGTTACCATACCAAATGACGGTGTATTTTGATAGGGAGACACAGCATGATGTGAAGTATGCGAAAGATCTGTTTAAGGCATATCAAGAGTTGCTTGATATTGTTATTCAAAAGAACAAGTACATGGCTGAAATGGAACTTGTGCGTCCTTTGGTGCAGATGTTCAAGTGCTTGGAGTATTTTAAGAAGCTTCAAAAGTCTGACGTTATCGAGCTTTCGGAATTGAAGAAGAAGATTGCCGAAGCGAAGCTCAAGCTTTTCAACAAGCACGCATTTGTCAAGGGACTTTAGAGTTTCTTTCAATATTTTTTATCAACCATGTTATGTTCCTTTGAATTTTAATGTTATGTTTTTATCATGTCATGTTATGTTTTTTTTTAATCAATTTTAATGTTATATTATTAATCATGTTGCCTACAAGTAGATATACTAGTGAAAACTGTAAATTTTTTCATTGCCATAGAAAAGCTTGACTTTTTGGAGTCTAAATCCATTACAATAGGCTAAATTACACAAACAACTATTGTAATAGCAGTAGTAACTTAATAATAGCATTCGTAACTTTTATACAAACAACAGTGAAGCTACAATTCTCTGTTTAATGAAAACAGAGAAGCTACACCCCTACTACCTCCAAACACCTTATCTTTTTTTATTCCGTTCTTGCATTTGTCTCTCATACTGAGCACGAATTCTTTCAATGAGATCTTTAACTACCTCTGTAATTTCTTCACATATGATCCTTTTAGATATCATCACAGCAAGTAAATTAGCACTCAAAGGATACTCTTTTTCTGCAAGCATAAAAACATCAACTCCACCTTGTGTTGATAACTGATGTACATTGTAGCTATCATAAAACTTCCATGAAGTTGAGAGATCATAAATTGGGAAGTTCCAATAGATAGCAGCTGGATCAGGTTCATATAACCTGTGTAACTCAACCCACATCTCTTGCTCTTTCACATCTAGCTTCTTGATTGTTTTGAGTTTTTTTTTTAACTAACTCCCATAATCTGTCTAAGTCTTCTCTGTCACTTCTTCTTATCAATTCCTGAAAACTTTTGCACACTTCTAATCCTCCACCAAGCCTAATTATCTTCCAAGCCTTTCCAAATTTATCTTTGTAAATCTCCCAGTCTATGATTGGATGTCTAGACTGAATAGGATCAGCATATAATGTTTCAGGAACAATCACCATCATCTGATCAAGAGAAGACTTGTCTTCATTTCTTTGTGAATCATTCTTCTTCTCAGCATGCTTGTGTTTAATGATCTTTTGTTTCTTTGATGATGTTTCTTCTGTACCCATGGGGATAAACTTTTCTTCAATATATCTCTTGCAGTGGTAGTATAGATGTGCAATTTCGTCATGTGACTTTCCCCTGAGTTGATGAGGTTTATAAAAACCTTGATTCTTTAAGTATGTTTTCATTACACTCATGAGTGGAGACTTTGTGGTATTTCTTTTCATCTTCTGACTTTGACCTTGCTTCATTGACTTACTTCGCTGACTCAAAGCTAATTCTACAACTCTTTCATTTATCAAATCAGCAAGTCTTTGTACTCTGTTATCATCAGTTAAAGTCTTATCTTTGTAAAGTTCTGCAATTCTAGCCTGTGGAACTTCATCCTCATCAATAAAAGCTTGCATTTTTTCTACATGAGCTCTTTTTTTCTCCTTTTCTTGAAGAATGAGTGCTACTTGCTCTTCTGTTTCAAATTTAGACACTTTAGATCTCCTTTTCTCATACATAAATTTAGCTATTTCAGCTTCATCAACTCTCTTTGCAACCTCTTCAGCAGTAGAAACTTGATTTGTTGTAGCAGCAGAAACATCTTGTACCACCTTACCCAGTTGTTCAACATTACTAGTAGCATTAGTTTCTCCCAAGCTAGTATTAGTCTCCACCATGATCTTTGAAGCTTGTACAATATTTTCACCTGGAAATTCCACTACCTACTTTTTATTTACATCTTCCAAAACCGCCTCATTACACTCATTGTCAGCAACTACATAGTCATCATCCATATTATCACCACTAATCTAATTTTTGAGATTTCTCCGGGTCAAATGCCACATGCGCATCTTCGTAATCCAACCCATCAAACTCCACATCAGACAAATCATCGTCATCCAATATCTTGTATGCCTTGGGATGTTGTTTGAGAGATGGTTTTTTTGTTGCTTTGTACTCCTTTTCATCCTCATCATGTTGTTTGATAGATTGTGTTTTTCCTGCTTTCTTTCTTTCAGCAGCCCATCAATTGTACCACGCATTTCCATCCAATTTAAATTTTTTTTACACTTTTTGCTGCTTTCTTTTTTGAAGCAGACCTGCTTGAACCTTCTCCCTCAACCCATTGTGCTGATCTCTTGTTGTTTGCAGACATTGTTTATGAATACTTCCTGCAGGTTTTTGTTTAGAGATTTGATAAACTAGGATTTGTGATTTGAGATACACATGGAAACGAGTATAAAAAGGGGATATGGGAAAACCAAACTACCTATGTTTAATGCAGGAAAGGATTGATGTTTCCCACAGGTGGCTTGAAGCTTTTCAACATCTTCGGGCTAATCATGATCCATTGGGACGAGCGTTTGCCAGGGATCAATGCTTATATATAACTCTTGACAGAACTATATACATATTAGTCGCCAACAAAGCTCGAGAACTGAACAATAACTCGAGTCGAACTTATATAAGGTTGAGCTCAACTCATTAAACATTTCGAGCTCATTTGATAGGCTTTCAATCTCCAAATTTTTAATATAGCGCTCAACTCATTAAACATTTCGAGCTCATTTGATCACGTATCGGACTGGAAAAGTGGGGTTTTGGTATTTAACAAACTATAGGGGGTGCTTTTGACACTTTTTAAAACTTAAAATTGAAAATCAAAATGAAATTATAAAAATGATTAAAATACTATTTAAATATTATTTAATTAATTAAACTATTTAAAATCTAAATTAAAATCTATTTTAAATAAACTAAAAATGACAAATGATTTAAATTAAACTAAAAATTAACAAAAATATTTTCTAAACCTAAATTAGAACTTGAAGAAAGTATAAAAAATAAAAATAAATATTTTTGTCTTTTTGTGCTTTTGTTATTAATTAAAAACTATTTAACTTAATTAAACTAATTAAACTACTTTTAATTAATATTAATACTAAATTAACTTAGAAAATTAAGAGAAAATTTATAAAATTACTTAACCATCACAGGAATCCTAAAAAATTATAAAAACTCTAAAAATTATGTTTTAAGATTAAACAACTAATTATTTACCTTTTAATTAACTTAAGTCTATTTTAAGTAAATAAAATAAGGAAAATAGAAAATGAACAGTAGAATCTCAAAATATATTTTCTAAAAACTTATTATACTATATTAGAACTAGTAAAATTATAAAAACTAAGTTTAACTTTATAAAAACTAAATAAGCTATTTAATACTTAATATTAATTAATAATAAAGAAAAATAAGATTAAATCTAATTAGCACTAAATGACAAAATAAAAATCTGAAAAAATTATCAAAATTACTTTACTATATAAGGTATTTAATAAAAATATAAAAACACTAGTGACTTAATTAAAATGTAAAAATGAAAATAAAAATTAACTTGAATTAAATAGAAACTATCACTTACTTTAACTTTGATTTTTTTTTTATTTTTCTTTTATAGAACTATTTTACTACTAAATATGAAAGACTTTTGTGAAAACACTTTGAAAATTAGCTTATTTATAAGCTGTAAACACCCCCTTGGCTTACACAGTTGACTTATGTTGACTGTGTGGTCAATTGTGGTCAAATGGCTTAAGATGGGGTCCACAATGGTAAAAATGAGTCTCAGCAAGTTTAATAATCACAAATAAGCCAGGAAAAGCAAACATGAACCACAAATAAGCTGCATGTAACCAAATAAGCACTTTTGCAGCTTCTTAAACAACTCAGACTTGGGACAAACTTTGTGGCAACTTATTGTGGGGTCCACTGGGAACCAGGTCAAACAAAGGGTCAATCCCTGATCCCTGGTAGGAGGGGGGTTGGAAAATGCTAACTAAGGTGTCTGGGGCCTACTGAGGTGATCACAAATCACCACCAAAGTGGTGGTGATAGACTGGGTCTGAGTGAGCAGGGCACACTTCTTGCCCTGCAACTCACTTTGAGGGTCTGTGGGACCCACTTAAGCTTCCAAACAAATTAAGCAAAAATTAGGGGACAAAGATCAACTGGTAGACTTTAATCACAACAAGTTTCAAACCTTAACTTCCATCACACAACCCACAGTTAAATTTGGAAATTTAGTAAAAATCTGAGAATGCAACTTTTGACTTTTTGTATGAACTTGAAACTTTGACTTTGGTGTGATTCTAAGTGATCTAAACTACTGTTTATGATGTATTAAGCTAATATAAGATTACTATAAGCTAAATTAACAACTAATTATCAGATTATGAGCTTATGGATACCAAACTCCTACACAGTTAACTGTGTGGGTAATTAGAACATGATTTTGATTTTTTGCTGTTTTAAGACACCAACTTTATGACTTATAAACCTATTTAGACCTAATATAACTAACTCAAGCAGAAAATACCAACTAATTCAATCCTTAACACCTTAAACAGAAGTGAGCCAAACACCCCTATAGAAATACTAATTTTACAATTACCAAAGCATACCACTGATTTAGAGTATAAACCTGAATCAAAAGGTTCTAATCTGATATATTAAACTAATCTAAGCATAAAAACACATATAATAACCACAAACACTTAGAAATTATGATTATGCTATGTTTGACAGTGGAAATTAGAACATTAACAACAAAGTAATCAACTGAACAAGTATCAAATATTAAGCTGGAAACTACTTAAACAACAAACAATCAATACAAACAACCAAAGATTATCAGATCTAAGCAATAATTCAGAACTAATTAGAAACTAGATTTTTGATGGAAATTTGAAATGAGAACAAGCTTACAACCAAACCCCTAGCTGAACAAGGGGCTTCTCCACAGAAGCCTATCTTTAGATAGGCCAAAATAAACTCCAAGCTTGATCTTTTCACTTCAATAACCTGCAATCAAACTCAAGAACACACAAGGTTGACCAAAATTGACTTTTTATTATCTTTTTGATTTTCTTTGCTAATCAGTGTTTTAAGGATCTCTACAAGCTTGAATAAGCTTTAGGGAGCTTATATGAGCCTAACTCAGTCCATAATCCTACACACCATTAATACTTGAACAATTCGAATTCCTTGATAATGAGTAAATTGCAAATATGAAAATTAAACTTGAAATTTGAAATTTTATAAACTAGAAAGGTTCACATTACAATACAAACACTGGTACAACACTTGAATTGGGAAAGTTTACACTAATTTGCTAAGAAATTTAAATTCGACACAATTTTAACTAAAATAAACTACACACTCTTTCTTCTTGCATCTTCTCTTATTTATAGCCTCAGATTAGGGTTACCCTCTGCCCTCTGATCAAATCCCACCACTCTCTTTGTCTTTTGGTCCACTAATAAAGCGCCACGTATTTTGGCGCCAAAATACGTTTCTTCAAATTGCTTCTGATAACGTGCATTGGGGAAGGGGCATTTATTGTGGGTGGCTTGGGTAGGTGTAGGGAGGTGGGGGTGTGATGATTAAGCTGCAAGTTGGGGTGGTAGAGCTGCAAAACCATGGCGGTATTGGTGGTATTGAGGTGGGAGGGAAACGGGGGAGATGGGTGGTATTGTTTGTGTTTGACTGGTATTGACCAGTCAAACTTTGACCTGGGTTAAGGTGCAATGGGCTAAGGGTGGACTGGGTAACTTTTGGGCCCAAAGTGGATTGAAGAGTTTGGATTGGTTTTGGTTTATTAGTTTTGGATCCGGTTTAGATATAATAACACAAGGACTATTTTTGTAATTTCGGGAAAGTTGGGGGTTGGGTTTTGGCATGTTTCCAATTTGATTTAAAGGGTGTAATATGCCAATGATGAATAGTATGAGGCTATATTTTGAATTTTTCACTTTTTAAAACCCCAGGGACTAAATCTGCCAATTCACCAAACTTCAGGGACCTGCCTTGTAATTTCACTAAACTTTCTACCCAGGGACCAAATCTGCCATAAGAGATTAGTGCAAGGACAAAATTTGTTTTTCTCAAAGTTTTTCATATCCCAGGGATCATTTTTGACAATTTTCAAAAGTTCAGGGACTAAACTTGACATTTTGTGAAACTTTTCACCAAAGGACTATTTATGTAACTTTTTGATTTATAAGGACCTTTGGTGACTTTTTCAAGTTTTTAGAATGACCAGGGACTAGATTTGACAACTTTTGAAAGTTGGGGGACTGAAACTGCCAATTATGCAAACTTTGTGCGTTTTTCATCTGTTTTTGGTATTTTTGCATTTGAGACATGTAAAACACTTTCCTGGGATATTTTCACTATTTTGATTCATTATTGAGTGTTTTTGGATGTTTTGGCAGTTCAGAAATGGTAAAAATGATGAGTATTTACACACTCATCAATCCCCCACACTAAAACATTGCTAGTCCCTAGAAATCTTTTGAGAAAAACTTAATGGATTTGAAACTCTTTACCAAAAGCCATCACTTCTGGAGTAGCCAGGTGTAAGAACTGTGGCACACCTGATAACCGTGTGATTTTGAGCAAACCACCAGCTGTCAACGGATTTGATTAGTCTTTACCAAAAGCCGTTTGCTTCTGGACTAGCCAGCATCTTGATGGACTAAGTCAACATCTTGGTGAGCTGAATACCAATTATGGATTTTCCACGGCCTTTACCACAAGCCATAATCTTGTGGGCTAGTCAGCTCATTTGCTTTTGAGGATACGGGGGAGCTGAGGAACCATGCAATTTTTGGCAAACTGCCAGCCATCAACGGGTTTGAGATGTCTTTACCAAGAGCCGTTTGCTCCTGGACTAGCCAATCCCTTTGTCATTTAGACTTTGGCGGACTGATAACCACAAAAATTTTGGAATAAAGTGAAAAATTTTGAAAAATTTAGGCCTAAAATGGGGGTACTTAGAAAGTTTTGTGATAAAATTTGTAAGAATTTTCCTCCCCACACTAGAACTGAATATTGTCCTCAATATTCAAAGTCCCGTCTATTATGCCGAATCTCTGAACGGGAAAAGCTAATATTCGATGCTAACTGTGGAAATCTTTATTTTTCACTTTATTTTGTCTGTACATACAATCTTTTTTTTTTTTTTTTTTTTTTTTTTTTTTTTAATATATGTAATCACTACCTCCCAGGCTTGTGTCAGGTTTACCACGCTAGCTAATCACTTGTGAATGATTAACTGTAATAAATATGCCCTGACAGCCCGGGAGTTGAATGATAAATTATATATAATATACATACAAGGATAGATATTTTGAACAAAATACAAAAAACATATTTACTTTTGAAACAGTGGGGGACGGCCACTCCCCCACACTAGGGTGGTAGAAAGTAGAAAGAAGTCAGAAATACGGGTGAAAACCCATATATGCTGCTAATTTTTGTTCACCGAGTCACTAGCTTGACTCGATCCCCGAATTCATTGGTCCATGGGGAAAGTTTGGAGATCCGGGACAACCATGGGTGGTATGTCCTCTCCAAAATAATGTTTCAATCTGTGACCATTCACTTTGAAGTTGGGACCTTCGGGTTGAGATAATTCAACAGTCCCGTATGGGTATACTTTAGCAATAGTGAATGGTCCGGTCCATCGGGTTTTTAATTTCCCCGAGAAGATCTTTAATCTTGAATTGAAAAGAAGGACTCTGTCACCGACGTTGAAAACTCGGTTCTTGATTTTAGAGTCATGGATCTTCTTTGACTTTTCTTTGTAGATCAAAGAGTTCTCGTAGGCTTGATCACGAAGTTCGTTTAATTCATTGAGTTGAACCTTACGGTGATCACCCACTTTATGAAGGTCGTAGTTAGCATGTTTCAAGGCCCAGTAGGCTTTGTGCTCGAGCTCGATCGGTAAATGACACGCCTTCCCGTATACAAGCTTGTATGGAGTGCACCCGATGGGTGTTTTGTAAGCTGTACGGAAGGCCCAGAGTGCATCATCTAGTTTATCCGACCAGGAAGCACGGTTTTCACCTACTGTCCTCTCAAGAATCCGTTTAATACCACGGTTGGAAACCTCCACCTGCCCACTTGTTTGGGGGTGATACGCGGTAGAAAGACGATGAGTAACACCGTACTTAAGCATGACCTTTGCAAATTGATCATTGCAAAAGTGAGTACCGCGATCACTAATGATGGCACGTGGGGTTCCAAAACGAGCAAAGAGGGATTTCAAGAATTTCACAACTACTCGGGCATCATTAGTGGGTAAGGCCTTAGCCTCAACCCATTTTGACAAGTAGTCAACTGCCACGAGTATGTATTTGTTTCCACGAGAAGATGGGAATGGCCCCATAAAATCAATGCCCAGACGTCAAAGATTTCACAAACTTAAATAGCATTTTGTGGCATTTCGTTCTTTTGTGAAACATTCCTGTGACGCTGACAAGCATCACAAGTTTTGACTAACTCGTGGGCATCCTTATAGATCGTGGGCCAATAGAAACCGGAATCAAACACCTTCTTGGCGGTGTAGTTAGGACTATGGTGGCCCCCGGTGGGTCCAGCATGGCAAGCCTTGAGAATATCAGCGGCTTCCTGTCCGTATACACATCGCCTGATGACTTGATCGGCACAGATTTTGAAGAGGAAGGGGTCGTCCCAGAAATAATGTTTGACGTCTTTAAAAAATTTGTTTTTCTGTTGGGACGTCATCCCCTTCACGATGAAGTTACCCGCACGGTAATTTGCAAAGTCGGCAAACCATGGGGTAGTAGAGTCACCACGAAAAGTAACCGCACTGAGTGTCTCGAGAGGGAATGATTCATTTATTTCTTGTTTCTCGGACACATCTTGATGTGGGTTCTCTAATCGTGAGAGATGATCAGCAGCCAGGTTCTCGGCTCCTTTTTTATCACGAATAATGATATCAAATTCCTGAAGGAGGAGAACCCAACGGAGAAGCCTCGGCTTTGCATCTTGCTTTGCAAATAGGTACTTCAAAGCCGAGTGATCCGTATACACCACGCATTTGGTCAGGATCAAGTATGACCGGAATTTCTCAAAGGCATACACCACAGCTAGGAGTTCTTTTTCAGTGGTGGTGTAATGTCCTGGAGCCTCGGTCATAGTCTTACTTGCGTAGTGTATAGGCTGAAAGTATTTTGCTTTACGTTGCCCCAAGACCGCACCTATGGCAAAATCACTAGCATCGCACATAAGCTCAAAAGGTAGGTCCCAATCGGGGGCAACAAGAATCGGTGCCTCGGTAAGCTTTTTCTTTAATGTTTCAAAAGCTTCGATGCACTCAGGAGAGAAGATGAAAGGAGCATCCTTCTCGAGGAGATGGGTCATAGGCCGGGCAATCTTAGAAAAATCTTGGATAAACCTACGGTAGAAGCCGGCATGACCCAAAAAGCTCCTAACACCTTTTACGGTGGTGGGATGAGGTAATTTAGCAATGACATCGATTTTGGCTTTATCAACCTCAATCCCGTTCTTTGAAATTTTATGGCCGAGGACTATGTCCTCTTTAACCATAAAGTGACTCTTCTCCCAGTTGAGACTCAAATTCGTTTCTTTGCAACGTTTAAGCATTTGCTCCAAGTGGGAGAGACAGGTCTGAAATGAATCCCCGATGACTGAAAAGTCATCCATGAATACCTCCATAGATTTCCCGATCATGTCGGAAAAAATAGACATCATGCACCTCTGGAACGTGCCTGGTGCATTACATAAGCCGAAAGGCATACGTCTGTAAGCAAAAGTTCCGTAGGGGCATGTGAAGGTAGTCTTCTCTTGATCCTGGGGATCAATGAGGATTTGAAAGTAACCCGAGAAGCCATCGAGGAAGCAGTAGTATTCATTCCCCGCAAGTCTTTCGAGCATTTGGTCCATAAAAGGGAGAGGAAAATGGTCTTTACGGGTGGCTTCATTTAACTTTCGATAGTCAATACATACTCGCCAACCCGTGACCAAACGAGTTGGAATCAACTCGTTATCCTCGTTGGTGACAACGGTAATGCCACCCTTTTTAGGGACACAATAAATTGGGCTAACCCAAGGACTGTCAGATATAGGGTAAATCAATCCAGCATCAAGAAGTTTAAGAACTTCTTGTTTGATAACTACGTGGATTTTTGGATTTACCCTTCTCTGTTGTTGCACTACTGGCTTAAAGTCATCTTCCATTAAGATTTTATGAGTACAAAAGTTCGGGCTTATGCCTTTAATGTCGGAGAGTTTCCAAGCAATTGCTTGCTTGTTAGACTTAAGAACCTTTAGGAGTGCAGCCTTTTCCTCATCTTTCAAGTCCTTAGCAATAATGACGGGTAATTTATTATCACCCTCCAGAAATGCATATTCTAGATGAGGAGGCAAGTCCTTGAGCTCAACCTCGGGAAAGTCTTCAGTTATTTCAACATTTTTGACTTCCGCTTTATGAAGTATTTGTGGAGACGGAGTGGGTGAAGGATCGCCATTTAACAATCTTTCAAGGAGAAGAATGTCCCCCTCCGGGTCAAGATAGTTTTCATCAACCTCATCGGGGATTGAGCTATCCTGAGCAAGAAAAGCCTCGAGCTCTTCCAGAAGGAAGTCACCTCCCTCAAACGGAGTGAGGGAAGGGGAAGAGTCGGAAATGATAGGGTCAGTAGAAAGACTGCCACTGGATGAGAAACCAAGGACCTCTTGAGAATACTCCTCAGACGCAACATCGATGATGTCAATTCGGTTAACCGTTTCTGCGTCATAGTTGGAGGAGTATCTTGAAGTCTGATCAAGGTTGAATGTGATGGCTTCGCCACCAACACGTAGAGTGATTTCTTCTTCGAATACATCGATTAAAGCACGACCCGTTCTTAAGAATCCCCTCCCGAGAATGAGAGGGACTCGTGGGTCAGCATCGAAATCAACAATCACGAAATCAGCCGGAAAATGGAACTTTCCTACTTTCACGAAGATATCTTCGGCAATGCCGAGAGGACGGGATATAGTACGGTCTGCAAGCTCGAGTGTCATGCAGGTCGGAGTGAGAGCAGGAAGTGAGAGTCTTTTCCAGACTGTGTAAGGCATCAGGTTAATGCTTGCGCCAAGATCGGCCAAGGCAAAGCATTCAACCATCCCCGGGAAAATACAAGGAATGAGAAATTTCCCGGGATCCCCAAGCTTCTCGGGAAGCTTTTTCAAAAGCACTGCTGAGCAATGCTCATTAAGAGGAGTTTTTGCCATCTCACAAAGTTTTTCTTTGTTACTTATCAGATTTTTGATTGTCGAAGCAAACTCGGGCATGAGAAGAAGAGCGTCCGCGAAGCTAATATCAAAGTTTAATTCTTGGAAAATTTGATAAAATTTTTCCATCTGATGGTTAGCTTTTTCGCGGTTCTTTTGTTCACTTAATCGTGAAGGATATGGAATTGATGGCTTAGGATCATTCTTTGGGATTTCATCAGAACTCACAGGGGGATCAAATACAACTTTCGGCTTATGAGCCGGGACCGGGACAACTTGAGGGTGGACGTTGTTGGTACCTCCGTTATTAGTAGGAAGTACCCTGTCCGTAGTAACCTCAGGTTCACGTTCCGCTACCTTAGGAGGAGAAGAAGAGGTAGAAGGAACTGAGGGTCCATTGTATGATACCCCACTTCGGGTGGTGATCGCTTTGACATCGCCCCTCGGGTTAGCGATCGTGTTGCTCGGTAATGTACCCGGGCCCGAGGGTCGATCATTTAAAGACTTCTGAAGTTCAGAGATCGTCTTGATCAATAACCGATTCATTTCCTCTTGTGCTTTCATGAATTGTTTAATCTCAGCATCGGAGGAAGACGGGGGTGGAACAACGTTTTGATTTTGAACAGGGGGATTTTGAACACGGTTGTTTTGAAAATTCCCTTGATTTTGATTGTTGTTACCCTGAAAAGTGTTTCTCTGATTGAAATTACCCTGATTGTAATTCCCTTGATTCTGGTTTCTTTGAAAATTTCCTTGAAAACCTTGGTTTTGATTGCCATTTTGAAAATTGTTTTGATTAAACTGGCCTTGATTTTGATTCGGGTTTTGGAAATTTGAGTTTTGACCTTGGTTAAAATTCTGATTCGAGTTACGATTTTGATTTTGATTAAAACCTGGAGGTCCGAGAAAATTGTTGGAACGATAGCTTAAGAGATTACGGTCCCCTTACGGTTGGTAAGAATTACCCCCCGTATTGTAGGAACCGTGAGCAGCATATACGTTCTCTGGAGGAAAGTCAGCAGTAGCTGGACACTCGGAATACAGATGAGGGCCCCCACAAGTTTCACAACTTCGGGCCACGGCTTTCACTTGTTGATTATGACCCTGATTTTGCATCGATTGGCTTATTCTCAACACAGCCATAGAAATATCATCCATCTTTTTGGTAAGAGCTATTATTTCAGGAGATGATGATGAGGGAGTAACTGAATGACATGACGTATCCCTCTCCGCAGAGGAATCCCAAAAGTTATGATGGGCAGTCATGTTCTCGATTAGGTCATAGCACTCCTCGGGACGCCTTTTCATAAAGGTCCCACCAGCAGCAGCATTGAGAATGTCTCGGTGCCTCAATGTCAGACCATTATAGAAGGTATCTATGATGGTAACTTGCAACATATTGTGGTTAGGGCACCGATCAATGGCTAACTTATAACGTTCCCAAGCCTCAAAAAGAGACTCATCGGGACGTTGCCGGAAGTTGCTGATATCATTTCGTAACTTGGTAACCATGGATGGTGGAAAATATTTTGCTAAAAACTTGGTTACCATTTCATCAAAGGTACGAATAGAATTTCTTGGAAGTCGGTTAAACCATGCAGTGGCATGATGAGTGAGAGAATAGGGGAAGAGGTACAGCCGAAGGGCATCATCCGTGACACCATGCTGTTTCATGCTTTGGGTGACCGTGAGATATTTGTCAAGATGCTTATTGGCATCGTCACCCGGTAATCCGTGAAATTGACTCGAATTCTGGACTTGTTGGATCATGTGGTGCTTGAGGCCAAAGTCCGCAGCCTCAATAGTGAGTGGTGCAATAGGCCCACCCCGCCCTTGCATGGTAGGCTGGCACAGTTCCTCCATCGTTCGGAGATCGGGAACTGGCTCATCCCTGGGAGGGTCAGGGGGTGGTAAAGGTGGTGGTGGCCAAGCGGCCATTTCGGTCTTTGGTTCTTGTGTGTCAGAACGTAGCTCGTGTACGTTTTTCTGATGTTTATGTTTTGTTTGTGACCGAGTGCGCATGCACTAAAAACAATTTTTCAAAACAAGATTGAGGCAAAACCACAGTGAACTTAAACCAGCAATCACAAGTGAATGGCTTCTTTGAAAAAGGTACACCACTCACAGGGATATAAAGGCAAGTTTTAATCTTAAGTTTGGGAACTTATTATGGGTTTATTAATTAATTTTTGAAAAACTGCTTTCGGCTTATGGGTGTGTGTGCAGAAAACTTGGGAAATATTTTTGGAACTGATTCGTTAACCGAAATCGTCCCTTTAAGATTACTCGCAGGCTGGCGGGAGGAAAGAATGGATTCCTCTTCAGTTCGCAATTTAATGTCAGAACTTACCTTAAACCAACTGTTTCAGGTTGTAATCTTAAAGAACACGAAGTAATTTAACTTCACAGTTTGTTTTTGATTGTTTTTAATTTTTTTTGGTGTTTTTCAACACTTCAGGAGAAGTGTTAATGAACGTTTTTTTGATATGATTAAGTTTTTACAATAACTTTTTACAAATTTGTGTGAAATTTGTACAGGGAGGGTTTTGAAAACCACTAAACTTAAAACGATTTTATAAAACACGCAACAACCTCCCCGGCAGCGGCGCCAAATTTTGATTGAGCCTGAACTGTCAGATTATTATTGACCAAGGTCAACAAGTCAAAGATAGCCTAGAATCAATACTCCGGTGATAGTGTAGTGTTTTCCCGGGTCGTTAAAGTCCCAGCGAGATTGAAATGGTGCTTTTGGAATCGTTTTTGAGAAAGTGGCACTGAGGACAATAGCCAGATGATGTGGGAATGATATTGCTACTGTTATTTTGGTATTTGTACACAGATATAATATTCACAAAAATCAGATACCAGATATATACACGTATTCACAATTAAGATCACGTATCGGACTGGAAAAGTGGGGTTTTGGTATTTAACAAACTACAGGGGGTGCTTTTGACACTTTTTAAAACTTAAAATTGAAAATGAAAATGAAATTATAAAAATGATTAAAATACTATTTAAATATTATTTAATTAATTAAACTATTTAAAATCTAAATTAAAATCTATTTTAAATAAACTAAAAATGACAAATGATTTAAATTAAACTAAAAATTAACAAAAATATTTTCTAAACCTAAATTAGAACTTGAAGAAAGTATAAAAAATAAAAATAAATATTTTTGTCTTTTTGTGGTTTTGTTATTAATTAAAAACTATTTAACTTAATTAAACTAATTAAACTACTTTTAATTAATATTAATACTAAATTAACTTAGAAAATTAAGAGAAAATTTATAAAATTACTTAACCAACACAGGAATCCTAAAAAATTATAAAAAATCTAAAAATTATGTTTTAAGATTAAACAACTAATTATTTACCTTTTAATTAACTTAAGTCTATTTTAAGTAAATAAAATAAGAAAAATAGAAAATGAACAGTAGAATCTCAAAATATATTTTCTAAAAACTTATTATACTATATTAGAACTAGGAAAATTATAAAAACTAAGTTTAACTTTATAAAAACTAAATAAGCTATTTAATACTTAATATTAATTAATAATAAAGAAAACTAAGATTAAATCTAATTAGCACTAAATGACAAAATAAAAATCTGAAAAAATTATCAAAATTACTTTACTATATAAGGTATTTAATAAAAATATAAAAACACTAGTGACTTAATTAGAATGTAAAAATGAAAATTAAAATTAACTTGAATTAAATAGAAACTATCACTTACTTTAACTTTGATTTTTTTTTATTTTTCTTTTATAGAACTATTTTACTACTAAATATGAAAGACTTTTGTGAAAACACTTTGAAAATTAGCTTATTTATAAGCTGTAAACACCCCCTTGGCTTACACAGTTGACTTATGTTGACTGTGTGGTCAATTGTGGTCAAATGGCTTAAGATGGGGTCCACAATGGTAAAAATGAGTCTCAGAAAGTTTAATAATCACAAATAAGCCAGGAAAAGCAAACATGAACCACAAATAAGCTGCATGTAACCAAATAAGCACTTTTGCAGCTTCTTAAACAACTCAGACTTGGGACAAACTTTGTGGCAACTTATTGTGGGGTCCACTGGGAACCAGGTCAAACAAAGGTTCAATCCCTGATCCCTGGTAGGAGGGGGGTTGGAAAATGCTAACTAAGGTGTCTGGGGCCTACTGAGGTGATCACAAATCACCACCAAAGTGGTGGTGATAGACTGGGTCTGAGTGAGCAGGGCACACTTCTTGCCCTGCAACTCACTTTGAGGGTCTGTGGGACCCACTTAAGCTTCCATACAAATTAAGCAAAAATTAGGGGACAAAGATCAGCTGGTAGACTTTAATCACAACAAGTTTCAAACCTTAACTTCCATCACACAACCCACAGTTAAATTTGGAAATTTAGTAAAAATCTGAGAATGCAACTTTTGACTTTTTGTATGAACTTGAAACTTTGACTTTGGTGAGATTCTAAGTGATCTAAACTACTGTTTATGATGTATTAAGCTAATATAAGATTACTATAAGCTAAATTAACAACTAATTATCAGATTATGAGCTTATGGATACCAAACTCCTACACAGTTAACTGTGTGGGTAATTAGAACATGATTTTGATTTTTTGCTGTTTTAAGACACCAACTTTATGACTTATAAACCTATTTAGACCTAATATAACTAACTCAAGCAGAAAATACCAACTAATTCAATCCTTAACACCTTAAACAGAAGTGAGCCAAACACCCCTATAGAAATACTAATTTTACAATTACCAAAGCATACCACTGATTTAGAGTATAAACCTGAATCAAAAGGTTCTAATCTGATATATTAAACTAATCTAAGCATAAAAACACATATAATAACCACAAACACTTAGAAATTATGATTATGCTATGTTTGACAGTGGAAATTAGAACATTAACAACAAAGTAATCAACTGAACAAGTATCAAATATTAAGCTGGAAACTACTTAAACAACAAACAATCAATACAAACAACCAAAGATTATCAGATCTAAGCAATAATTCAGAACTAATTAGAAACTAGATTTTTGATGGAAATTTGAAATGAGAACAAGCTTACAACCAAACCCCTAGCTGAACAAGGGGCTTCTCCACAGAAGCCTATCTTTAGATAGGCCAAAATAAACTCCAAGCTTGATCTTTTCACTTCAATAACCTGCAATCAAACTCAAGAACACACAAGGTTGACCAAAATTGACTTTTTATTATCTTTTTGATTTTCTTTGCTAATCAGTGTTTTAAGGATCTCTACAAGCTTGAATAAGCTTTAGGGAGCTTATATGAGCCTAACTCAGTCCATAATCCTACACACCATTAATACTTGAACAATTCGAATTCCTTGATAATGAGTAAATTGCAAATATGAAAATTAAACTTGAAATTTGAAATTTTATAAACTAGAAAGGTTCACATTACAATACAAACACTGGTACAACACTTGAATTGGGAAAGTTTACACTAATTTGCTAAGAAATTTAAATTCGACACAATTTTAACTAAAATAAACTACACACTCTTTCTTCTTGCATCTTCTCTTATTTATAGCCTCAGATTAGGGTTACCCTCTGCCCTCTGATCAAATCCCACCACTCTCTTTGTCTTTTGGTCCACTAATAAAGCGCCACGTATTTTGGCGCCAAAATACGTTTCTTCAAATTGCTTCTGATAACGTGCATTGGGGAAGGGGCATTTATTGTGGGTGGCTTGGGTAGGTGTAGGGAGGTGGGGGTGTGATGATTAAGCTGCAAGTTGGGGTGGTAGAGCTGCAAAACCATGGCGGTATTGGTGGTATTGAGGTGGGAGGGAAACGGGGGAGATGGGTGGTATTGTTTGTGTTTGACTGGTATTGACCAGTCAAACTTTGACCTGGGTTAAGGTGCAATGGGCTAAGGGTGGACTGGGTAACTTTTGGGCCCAAAGTGGATTGAAGAGTTTGGATTGGTTTTGGTTTATTAGTTTTGGATCCGGTTTAGATATAATAACACAAGGACTATTTTTGTAATTTCGGGAAAGTTGGGGGTTGGGTTTTGGCATGTTTCCAATTTGATTTAAAGGGTGTAATATGCCAATGATGAATAGTATGAGGCTATATTTTGAATTTTTCACTTTTTAAAACCCCAGGGACTAAATCTGCCAATTCACCAAACTTCAGGGACCTGCCTTGTAATTTCACTAAACTTTCTACCCAGGGACCAAATCTGCCATAAGAGATTAGTGCAAGGACAAAATTTGTTTTTCTCAAAGTTTTTCATATCCCAGGGATCATTTTTGACAATTTTCAAAAGTTCAGGGACTAAACTTGACATTTTGTGAAACTTTTCACCAAAGGACTATTTATGTAACTTTTTGATTTATAAGGACCTTTGGTGACTTTTTCAAGTTTTTAGAATGACCAGGGACTAGATTTGACAACTTTTGAAAGTTGGGGGACTGAAACTGCCAATTATGCAAACTTTGTGCGTTTTTCATCTGTTTTTGGTATTTTTGCATTTGAGACATGTAAAACACTTTCCTGGGATATTTTCACTATTTTGATTCATTATTGAGTGTTTTTGGATGTTTTGGCAGTTCAGAAATGGTAAAAATGATGAGTATTTACACACTCATCAATCCCCCACACTAAAACATTGCTAGTCCCTAGAAATCTTTTGAGAAAAACTTAATGGATTTGAAACTCTTTACCAAAAGCCATCACTTCTGGAGTAGCCAGGTGTAAGAACTGTGGCACACCTGATAACCGTGTGATTTTGAGCAAACCACCAGCTGTCAACGGATTTGATTAGTCTTTACCAAAAGCCGTTTGCTTCTGGACTAGCCAGCATCTTGATGGACTAAGTCAACATCTTGGTGAGCTGAATACCAATTATGGATTTTCCACGGCCTTTACCACAAGCCATAATCTTGTGGGCTAGTCAGCTCATTTGCTTTTGAGGATACGGGGGAGCTGAGGAACCATGCAATTTTTGGCAAACTGCCAGCCATCAACGGGTTTGAGATGTCTTTACCAAGAGCCGTTTGCTCCTGGACTAGCCAATCCCTTTGTCATTTAGACTTTGGTGGACTGATAACCACAAAAATTTTGGAATAAAGTGAAAAATTTTGAAAAATTTAGGCCTAAAATGGGGGTACTTAGAAAGTTTTGTGATAAAATTTGTAAGAATTTTCCTCCCCACACTAGAACTGAATATTGTCCTCAATATTCAAAGTCCCGTCTATTATGCCGAATCTCTGAACGGGAAAAGCTAATATTCGATGCTAACTGTGGAAATCTTTATTTTTCACTTTATTTTGTCTGTACATACAATCTTTTTTTTTTTTTTTTTTTTTTTTTTTTTTTTAATATATGTAATCACTACCTCCCAGGCTTGTGTCAGGTTTACCACGCTAGCTAATCACTTGTGAATGATTAACTGTAATAAATATGCCCTGACAGCCCGGGAGTTGAATGATAAATTATATATAATATACATACAAGGATAGATATTTTGAACAAAATACAAAAAACATATTTACTTTTGAAACAGTGGGGGACGGCCACTCCCCCACACTAGGGTGGTAGAAAGTAGAAAGAAGTCAGAAATACGGGTGAAAACCCATATATGCTGCTAATTTTTGTTCACCGAGTCACTAGCTTGACTCGATCCCCGAATTCATTGGTCCATGGGGAAAGTTTGGAGATCCGGGACAACCATGGGTGGTATGTCCTCTCCAAAATAATGTTTCAATCTGTGACCATTCACTTTGAAGTTGGGACCTTCGGGTTGAGATAATTCAACAGTCCCGTATGGGTATACTTTATCAATAGTGAATGGTCCGGTCCATCGGGTTTTTAATTTCCCCGAGAAGATCTTTAATCTTGAATTGAAAAGAAGGACTCTGTCACCGACGTTGAAAACTCGGTTCTTGATTTTAGAGTCATGGATCTTCTTTGACTTTTCTTTGTAGATCAAAGAGTTCTCGTAGGCTTGATCACGAAGTTCGTTTAATTCATTGAGTTGAACCTTACGGTGATCACCCGCTTTATGAAGGTCGTAGTTAGCATGTTTCAAGGCCCAGTAGGCTTTGTGCTCGAGCTCGATCGGTAAATGACACGCCTTCCCGTATACAAGCTTGTATGGAGTGCACCCGATGGGTGTTTTGTAAGCTGTACGGAAGGCCCAGAGTGCATCATCTAGTTTATCCGACCAGGAAGCACGGTTTTCACCTACTGTCCTCTCAAGAATCCGTTTAATACCACGGTTGGAAACCTCCACCTGCCCACTTTTTTGGGGGTGATACGCGGTAGAAAGACGATGAGTAACACCGTACTTAAGCATGACCTTTGCAAATTGATCATTGCAAAAGTGAGTACCGCGATCACTAATGATGGCACGTGGGGTTCCAAAACGAGCAAAGAGGGATTTCAAGAATTTCACAACTACTCGGGCATCATTAGTGGGTAAGGCCTTAGCCTCAACCCATTTTGACAAGTAGTCAACTGCCACGAGTATGTATTTGTTTCCACGAGAAGATGGGAATGGCCCCATAAAATCAATGCCCAGACGTCAAAGATTTCACAAACTTAAATAGCATTTTGTGGCATTTCGTTCTTTTGTGAAACATTCCTGTGACGCTGACAAGCATCACAAGTTTTGACTAACTCGTGGGCATCCTTATAGATCTTGGGCCAATAGAAACCGGAATCAAACACCTTCTTGGCGGTGTAGTTAGGACTATGGTGGCCCCCGGTGGGTCCAGCATGGCAAGCCTTGAGAATATCAGCGGCTTCCTGTCCGTATACACATCGCCTGATGACTTGATCGGCACAGATTTTGAAGAGGAAGGGGTCGTCCCAGAAATAATGTTTGACGTCTTTAAAAAATTTGTTTTTCTGTTGGGACGTCATCCCCTTCACGATGAAGTTACCCGCACGGTAATTTGCAAAGTCGGCAAACCATGGGGTAGTAGAGTCACCACGAAAAGTAACCGCACTGAGTGTCTCGAGAGGGAATGATTCATTTATTTCTTGTTTCTCGGACACATCTTGATGTGGGTTCTCTAATCGTGAGAGATGATCAGCAGCCAGGTTCTCGGCTCCTTTTTTATCACGAATAATGATATCAAATTCCTGAAGGAGGAGAACCCAACGGAGAAGCCTCGGCTTTGCATCTTGCTTTGCAAATAGGTACTTCAAAGCCGAGTGATCCGTATACACCACGCATTTGGTCAGGATCAAGTATGACCGGAATTTCTCAAAGGCATACACCATAGCTAGGAGTTCTTTTTCAGTGGTGGTGTAATGTCCTGGAGCCTCGGTCATAGTCTTACTTGCGTAGTGTATAGGCTGAAAGTATTTTGCTTTACGTTGCCCCAAGACCGCACCTATGGCAAAATCACTAGCATCGCACATAAGCTCAAAAGGTAGGTCCCAATCGGGGGCAACAAGAATCGGTGCCTCGGTAAGCTTTTTCTTTAATGTTTCAAAAGCTTCGATGCACTCAGGAGAGAAGATGAAAGGAGCATCCTTCTCGAGGAGATGGGTCATAGGCCGGGCAATCTTAGAAAAATCTTGGATAAACCTACGGTAGAAGCCGGCATGACCCAAAAAGCTCCTAACACCTTTTACGGTGGTGGGATGAGGTAATTTAGCAATGACATCGATTTTGGCTTTATCAACCTCAATCCCGTTCTTTGAAATTTTATGGCCGAGGACTATGTCCTCTTTAACCATAAAGTGACTCTTCTCCCAGTTGAGACTCAAATTCGTTTCTTTGCAACGTTTAAGCATTTGCTCCAAGTGGGAGAGACAGGTCTGAAATGAATCCCCGATGACTGAAAAGTCATCCATGAATACCTCCATAGTTTTCCCGATCATGTCGGAAAAAATAGACATCATGCACCTCTGGAACGTGCCTGGTGCATTACATAAGCCGAAAGGCATACGTCTGTAAGCAAAAGTTCCGTAGGGGCATGTGAAGGTAGTCTTCTCTTGATCCTGGGGATCAATGGGGATTTGAAAGTAACCCGAGAAGCCATCGAGGAAGCAGTAGTATTCATTCCCCGCAAGTCTTTCGAGCATTTGGTCCATAAAAGGGAGAGGAAAATGGTCTTTACGGGTGGCTTCATTTAACTTTCGATAGTCAATACATACTCGCCAACCCGTGACCAAACGAGTTGGAATCAACTCGTTATCCTCGTTGGTGACAACGGTAATGCCACCCTTTTTAGGGACACAATAAATTGGGCTAACCCAAGGACTGTCAGATATAGGGTAAATCAATCCAGCATCAAGAAGTTTAAGAACTTCTTGTTTGATAACTACGTGGATTTTTGGATTTACCCTTCTCTGTTGTTGCACTACTGGCTTAAAGTCATCTTCCATTAAGATTTTATGAGTACAAAAGTTCGGGCTTATGCCTTTAATGTCGGAGAGTTTCCAAGCAATTGCTTGCTTGTTAGACTTAAGAACCTTTAGGAGTGCAGCCTTTTCCTCATCTTTCAAGTCCTTAGCAATAATGACGGGTAATTTATTATCACCCTCCAGAAATGCATATTCTAGATGAGGAGGCAAGTCCTTGAGCTCAACCTCGGGAAAGTCTTCAGTTATTTCAACATTTTTGACTTCCGCTTTATGAAGTATTTGTGGAGACGGAGTGGGTGAAGGATCGCCATTTAACAATCTTTCAAGGAGAAGAATGTCCCCCTCCGGGTCAAGATAGTTTTCATCAACCTCATCGGGGATTGAGCTATCCTGAGCAAGAAAAGCCTCGAGCTCTTCCAGAAGGAAGTCACCTCCCTCAAACGGAGTGAGGGAAGGGGAAGAGTCGGAAATGATAGGGTCAGTAGAAAGACTGCCACTGGATGAGAAACCAAGGACCTCTTGAGAATACTCCTCAGACGCAACATCGATGATGTCAATTCGGTTAACCGTTTCTGCGTCATAGTTGGAGGAGTATCTTGAA
>CM060678.1:127473252-127633252 GCA_030686995.1 Artemisia argyi
AAGATGAGTAGAATGCATATAGAGAACGCCTTTCAAAACTTCAAGAGAGGAAGATTGCTAAGCCTAGGTTGATTGATTGGGAATTGCTTGAGGAGTATGAATGTGAGGATCAATTGAGGAGCATGATGACTATGATTTATGTGTATCCTGGTGATGGAGATAGATTTGAAGATTATTCTTGAGAAAGAGCTTTTAGTATTCGTGAAGATGTTTACAAGGAATGGTGTTTGGAGTTATTTTCTACGTTCTACTTTGATAGAAAGGTAAATGATGTTCTTGGGGATGTTTGTGTTTGGTTTAGATTGTGTGGTCGCGAACATGCTTTATCTTTGCCAAAATTTGCAGTTGCACTTGGTTTGTATGAGGAGAGTGAGATTCAACATAGGTTGTTTGGACCACATTTTGTGAGTCTAGCTAGAGGTAATGATCAATACACGGGTATTGATGAATATTGGAATAGAATTGGTGATCCAACTTGTCTTAGGAGAAATTCTTCTAGGATTAGGAATCCATTGTTGAAGGTTTTACAAAAGTTGATTTCTTGGGGATTGATACATAGGAGCGGTGGACAAGACAAATGTAGTCAACCGGACCTATGGGTGATGAAGTTGTTGGAGGAAGACAAGAATGGGAATGTGGCATGGATTATTGCCGAGTATCTTTCTAAGAGAGCACCGGGGATTAAGAAACAAAGTGATGTTTGTGGAGGTCATTATGTGACCACGTTGGCTAAAAATCTTGGGTATTTTAATGATGATGAGTTGAGGAAGTGTAGAGTGAGATTGGCAAGTGAGATATGGGATGCTTTTAGTTTTGGGAAAGCATTGGATAGGATTAACAAGACTTTGGGACCTTGGATCGAACCAAGTGTGGGGGCACAATCCGGAGCTTATGCAGGAGCGCCATCACAACCTCAAATGGGGAGTTTTCCGGGTAATACCCAAAGTGGTTTTGATTCAGGATGGGGTGATTGGAACCGTGAATTAAATGCTATTGAGTGTAGGGATGTTTGGAGAGATTCAATGCAAATGAGGAATAATTACAACTATAATTATTCCATGCCTATGATCCAATATTTGGCACAAGATGCCAATTATGAGGTACCTCCCTACAACCCACCAAATGTTCCACCATACCCTTTACCATATTCTCCATATCCTGGACCATACCCCTATCCTTATCCTGGTTATTCACCATTTCCCGAGCCATATCCTCCATACGGTAGACTTCCCGAGTATGGTAGTTCAGGTGTTAATGTGGGTGGACCAAGTTTTAATCCTGGAGGATCGAGTTATGATGTTGGAGGTTCGTCATCAAGAGCTGGAAAGAAGAAGAGATGAGTGATGAATGAGGACGATGAAGAAGATGTTGATGAGGATAAAGAGGAAAGCGAGGACGAGTTCGTTCGTTCCGATGTGAGTTATTGATGGTGACGTTTGATCACATGGATTATGGTTGGTTTTAAAAACAATTATGTGTCGAACAATTTATATTTCTATTATCTTTAACTATTTCTAGTAGGATTTATAACGTAACTTAATTTTATATTTATTTGGTTTAGATATGTTTTTGTTTGTGTTTGTTTGGTTGATTCGTATATTTTGCAGTTTTCTTGCAGGAGTTTTATTACGGAAGCATATAGTTGATCAACGTTTGGAGTCGGTAAACTCATTTGCTTATTATGATTAAATATGCATGTTGCGTATTTAACTCCGGTATTTTCTAAATGTTTCCATTTCCTTTACTTTGAAGTTATTATTTTTTTATTACATTGAGGACAATGCAAAACTTAAGTATGGGGGAAGAAAGAAAATAGAAAAATTGCATAATTTAAAATTTTTGTTTTAAATTTTCGTTTTAGAGTCGTGAACTTTAGTAACTAGTAGTAGTTCGCCCTTCATATTTTAGTTAAAATAAGGTTGATTTCATGGTAAACAATAATGATATTTTTGGAGAATAAATTCAAGTTTTAAAGAGCAATTCGTCTCGAAATTGATAACATTTGCTAGCACAATCTTATACCCTTATTACTTTAAAATTGTGAGGATTAGTTTTTTTATGAGAATAGTATTTCTTATACTATTTACATATTTCATGATGAGTGTGCCGGTAGTTGTGTTAATTCTAGAACTTGTACTTGTTATGCATTACGGTTAAAATCATTTTCGAATGATAAGGATATATTCATATGATAAGAGGCAAACTTAGGAATAAAACCAAATGGCCATCCGTTTACAAAATAATTTTTGCTAACCACATTAGTTAGTTAACCTCGTATTTGGAACCCATTTGTTAGCGTTTATCTTTAGCGCTAGATACCCCTAGTTTCACCCTTTGAGCCATCATTTTCATTTTGTTAAATCCAAAAAAATACAAAAAGATTTTACACTTTAAACCTTAGCCTAACCTTTGTCAAAGTCTAAATGGTGGATTGCTAGTTGCTTGGTTACTGGATTGTTTTTGATGATTAATAGTTAGCCACACTTCACAATTCATGTGTGTGCCATTCCAACAAAGATGAAGGTAAGTAACTTTGTGTTTTGTATTTTTTTGTGGTGTATGCTTATGCGAAGTGTGGGAGAGGTGTTATAAAAAAAATAATAACAAAATAAAATAAATAAATAATAATAATAATAAGTCATCGCAACTATAAGGTGACAAATATAGCCAATGTGTTATATTATTATGAATAAAGAAAGTCATGAGATATGTTGTTAGCCGATGTGCTAAGTTTGAAGAATATTTTTATGGTGAATCGATGTATCAACATGTGGAAGTCGAAGAGGAGAAAGATTGTAACTATTATCATTTTTGGGTTTGTGGATTATTTGAGATTAGCAACTATGGGACTTAGACTTTGATTTTATTTTATTTCTTTTAAAACCAATTTCATAAATATTCCCATGCCTTATCCTTACCTTTTTGACTTAGTGTAATTATTTTGCACGAAAGTTTATAAAACCCTTAGCCTAAACATTACAACCCGAATAAATGACCTCTTTGATGAATTATTCTATTGTTTTGATACTTGTACAAGCTTATGGTAAGAAACATAAATCATGACTGTGCAATGAGTGATCTAAAATTCGTTACACATATTGAGTTATGAGTGAATTTCAAATTATCTTCGTGAGGTGCTTAGAATTGTTATCAAAGCTCTTTATTTACTTGATTGAGTTCAAATAAGATATTTGCACTATTGCCATTGAATTCAATTTCCTTTTGATTAAGACTTGCTCGAGGGCGAGCAAAGCTCAAGTGTGGGGGATTTGATAACGCTCAAAATTAACATATTTTTAGTCGCGTTATTGTTTGATTTATGAGTGGAAATTGGTCATATTTGTATATATTTGTTACTTAATCGTGAAAAAGTGTTTATACATGCAAATATAGCCAAAAGCAGGTAAAAATGATTAAAAGATGAAGAAATGAAGTGGACATGCATTTTTGGAGAGTTTCAAGAGGATCAAGGAAGAAAGAAACGTTGCATGGACAAAAGGATTTGATAAAGACAAGTTTACTACACGAAATTATCAAGGAAATATCAAGTTCTAATGGACAAAGTCATGCCACGAAGAAAAATATTGCATGCAACGTAAAACGACGAAGAAAAGACATAGAAACATGTTCAGACTAAATCCAATCGATCGGTTGCAACCCGCAACCGAATCGGCTGGAAACGTGCCAGGATTGACCATCCGATCGGATGGCGAGAAACCGATCGGATGGTGATAACTGAAGTTACAAGTTTTGCATTTATTGGCGAATTTACTCCCCATAATCATGTGAGGCTGATCATTTCTGCTTATTTACTGAGGATGGACGTTTTTACTTGAAGGATAAGTGTCATTAAGCTATATAATGAGCACTTAGGGCCTAGAGTTACTTGTACCACCATTATCTAACTTAGTATTACACCAAATCTTATTAGTTTATCTTATATCGCCTAAAAGTTTACTAAGTGTTGTAAAAACGTCCAGAACGTGTTGAGTTAGAGTCTCAAGCATTGGTTTGAGTGTGGAGTTGTTTATTTACGTTAGTGAGCAATTGGAGGAGTGTGGTTGCTATAGTTCCACAAGTTTACTCATTGTAATTTTCAAGACTAGGTACACCTTGATATTTATAATGAACAATTGTTACTTTAATTTTTATGAAAGTTTTCTTATTTACTTGTGTTTTAATATGATTGCTATGGAGTAATTTGTGATATACTTGTGTATATGATGTGATTGGTTAATGGAGTATTATTTTATGAAAAAGGTGATGCATGAAAACATATCTATTTTATGAGTTTGTTGATATAACATCTTTTCTTGCTTAATTTGTCGGTAAAAATAATTTCTTGAAAAATAGGTCCGAAAGGATTTTCAACTTGTTTTTATTCCAAAATATTAATGCACCAAATTAGTATGGAATATGATGCTTGACAACCATCTTATTTACTTGTTAAAATAGATTTGAGACGATTTCATCACGAAAAAGAACCGTAAGGATTCGTAGGAATTCATAAGAAAAGAATTGATTTTCTAAACAACCATGTGTTTATAGGATTGTCATACTAATTTGATATGTCCGAAAGGAGTCATGATGAGTGCTCAAACACTCATCGTTTTCGATATATTTAAACTGCCAAAACGCACAAAAACAATCAAAAAGATATCAAAATACTTAAATTATCCCAGGGATTGTGTTTTATGTGTTTTAAAAGCAAAATGTGCAAAAACAAAGAAAAAATGTACAAAGTTTGCAGTATTGGCAGTTTCAGTCCCCCGAGTTTCAAAACTTGTCAACTTTAGTCCCTATGCATTTATTTTTAAGGAAAAGTCAACCCAAGGTCTTAAAAGTCAAATTAAGTCAAAATATCATAATTGGGTTGCAAGTTTTCATAAATTACATAATTAGTCCCTAAAAATCCAAATATGGCAAAATTAGTCCCTGGGATTTTTGAAATTTTGAAAAATGTGGAAAAGTGCAAAATTGGTCCTTGGTTATTGGTATTTGGCATAAATTGATCCTTTGAAGAAGTTTTGGAAAGTTACATTTCACACCCCTCAACTTTGAAGGAATTGCAAATATGGTCCTTGTGATTAACTTTTCCAAACCGGACCCTTGTTATTCATTAAACCCAAAACCAATCCAATCCAACACCCTTACCTGATCCACCCTAGCCCAGCTGATCCCCAAGCCCAGTCCACAAGCCCACCCCTTTTTAAATAATACCTGGGCGTTGACCCAGGTCAAACCCCCACACCCCGTCCTTTCTTCCCCAACAGGCAAGCGCAAAACCAGGGAGAAACTTTCCCCCTCCTCCTCGCCTTTTCAACTACTTCACCCCCCACAATAAATACCCTCACCCACCAACTCCACCACCATTAATGCTTCCCCAATACCCTCACCAATACCACTAGTTTTGCCCCGTATAAAAAGTGGCGCCAAAATACGAATCAGTGGCTAGGATGCATGGAAGATAAAATTGATGGTTGGGATTTGGTCAGGGGTCAAAGAGAAGACATGTGGGGCTCTTAGTTTTCAAAAAGAAGCTATGTGGAAGACATGAGGGTTTATTTTTAGGTCGTTATATAAGAAAAAGCTCATAGAAGCTTAGTGTGTGTAATTTTCTTAGTTTATTTGTAATTTCAGTTCATTTTCAATGTAATGTAACTCTTTTTATTAATGCAAGTTCATTTTGAAGTTTAAATTCCAATTTCACTTTTCAAAATCTCATCTTAAATTTCCAAGTTCCAATCAAGTGAAGTAATTTGTGTTTAAGGAACACAGAAGTTCTTACAAGCTCAGAAATAAGATATTACAAGTGTTATAAGCTTATGTGAACACTTTCAATTCAATTTTCAATAAAAACTAAAAAAATAAGAAAAATAAAAATAAAAATAAAAAAGTGGTGATCATTTGTTGTATGAGCAAGGAGCACAGTGTAACAAGGATGGCTGTGGGTTAGGAACCTCAGGGGAGGGCATAGGATTGTTTGGTTTGGTTCCTTGGTACTCACTCAGTGCATGGAAGGCTTTGTAAGCTACAAATCCTTTCATCTTTATTCTTAAAGTAGCCTAGGTTGTTTATTTAAGCTTTTTGCATATAAATATTAGCTTATAAAGTAGTTTGTACCATCTGTTTGTGTTTATTATTTGTTTAAATAGAAATCTCTTCATTAACTGTGTTTAAAAGGGTGTTTGGTTGTAACTTGTTTAGTGTGTTCTAGCTGTGTATCTTAGCATCCATTAGTTTCTAATAGTTTTTTGGGTGTAATAAAGCTCAGGGGAACAAGAGTTTTGGTACAAAACCTCACAAAAGTCAAAATCAAAAGATAATAATCACCACAGTCCACTGTGGTGATTTTTGGAGTCCAAATCTCACAAAACCTTTTCATAAGTTGAAGTTTTACCCAAATTAGTTTTAATATAGCTTATCTTAGCTTATTGGATTATTAAATCAGCATCACAAGTTCATAAAAGTCAAAGTTGTGCAAAACTTTTTAAAGTCAAAAACTTGTTTCAGTCATTTTGAGCAATATTGGGAGGGGTGTAACTTGTTTGATCTTAGTTGTTAGAAGCTGGAACTTGGTGTGCTTATTATCTACCACTTTGTAGATTTTTGTGAATTTTTCCAGATTTTTAAGAATTTGTTTGGTGGGTCCCACCAAGCCTTGAAGTAGGTTGCAGGGCAAAGGTCTGCCCTGCTCTCAGTTACCTCAGCCATCCACCCAACTTCATTGGTGGTTTGTGACTGACCCAGTGGGTCCCATAGCCTTTACCTTGCACCTTTCAACCCCCCTCCTACCCAGGAATAAGGGTTGACCTTTTGTTTGACCCCAAAATCTGTGGACCCTACCTAGTTTGACCCATAAACTTTGTCCCTCAGCTGCCTCAGTCAACAAATAAGCTAAGTGCTTATTTGTTATTTTTGGCTTATTTAGGCCACTTATTGGCTTGACTCTTGCTTATTTGTGATCATTTGACTCAGAGAAACCAAGAAATATAATTGTGGACCCCACATTTTCATTTTGAGCTTATTAACCTTCACAGTCAACAAAAGTCAACTGTGAGGTGAATAAGCACTCCAAGTGCTTATTTCCAGGGGTATAGTAAAAGTGTCTTAATTAAAAGTGCTTATTTTTATCTTATAATTAGTTTAGAAAAAGAAAAAAACCAAAAAACCAACTTTAAAAATAGTGATAGCTTCTATTTAATAGGATTTATCAATTTAATTTTCTTTTTAATTAATTTCTAAATAATATATCACTTTTATATTTTTAGAAATTACATTTTAGGTTAAAATAATTTTACAAATTTTTCCAGATTTTTATTTTGTCTTTTAGTGGTATTTTTAATTAATTTTAGTTTAATTTAGTTTTAATTAATATTAATCAATTAAATAGCATAATTAGTTTTTAAATAGTATAACCTAGTTTTTATAATTTTTATAGCTTTTATTTTAGTTAAAACATTTTTTATAAATTTTTTCTAGAATTTTTACTGTTCATTTAATAGTCTTCATAATTTAAATAGTTTAATTAGATATTAATTAATAAATAGAATAATAATTAGTTAATTAGTTTAAAAATACATAAAATTAACTTTTTATAATTTTTTAGGATTCCTGTAATGGTTAATTAGATTTATAAAATTTTTCTTAATTTTCTAAGTCTTTTTAGTATTTTTAATAATTCTAATTAGTTTAATTAGTAATAAATAGATAATTAGTAAAATAATTAATATTAAATAATTAAATAGTGTAAAAATACTTTTTATTTTTCTTAAAATTTTCTTTAATTAATAGGATTGTAAAAATATCAAATTTACACTTTTACCCCTCTCAGTTCTTCAGTTGTACTTTTTGTACGGTTCATCAGTATAAGTTTTTAATTAAAACGTATAATTTTCGGTTTAAGCTCAAATTCTCGTAATCCAAATTCCAGTAATCCATCACATAGCTTTCCTAAGCTATATCTGTTAATAATTTCCAAGTAATTTTAATCATAACCCTTTCCTGTGAATAATTACCCGATCCCTAATACGCTAAGGTCACAATTCACACTTCAACGGGATTTCACGACCCGGTGATACATTATATTACCCGGAGCATTGACTCTAAGCCTTTGACTTTGTTGACCATTATTTGGTCAATATAAGTTAGGTGGTTTGGCATCAATCAAGTCATTTAGGTGATAGAATTCTTAGTGGTAGTGAAAACATGACATACATCATGGATTGTATAACTACTCATTTTTAAGTTGCGCATCATAACAAGTTTTACACCAAACTTCGTATTCAAATTGTTACGATACTTCTAATTACCAATCAAGGAATTATACACAAGTATATGTTTAGTTTTTATTGAGTTTCTTTTAAATTAAGATTTTACATAAATTTGGATTGACAACCCTTATTTAACAAACGTTTTTCTTATTACTAAAACCACCAAATCCCTGGGACGATCTCGACTTACCCACCTTTATTACACCGGACGAGTATACTTGCTCGTATGTGCTAGATAATAATCGGATAATTCGTGTTTATAAATTTTAAAACTTGTACTAATAAAACGCACATCAATCCTTAAGTACTTTACATGATAGTTGTTAAAAATAAATGCTATGTGAACTTGGTTGATGCTAGGTAGCTTATTTTGTCACAACTTGAAGTTTATTAGAGCTTAGACACTTAAAGGCGATTAACATAAAATGAGACTAAACTTGCATGTTATGTGCTTAGGGAAAATATTTATGTGTTTAAAATTCTCATGTCTTGGATACATGCTCATCTTAAATGTGACATACCTAATTGATCGAAACACATGTCTAGGAAATTAAATGTTAAACTTAACCCATGAGATCTCATATCATATGTAGGGTTAAATAAATATGTGTAGACATGAATACTATTGAATATTGTCCACACATGATTGTTTGTTGAAAACTGAAATAGTGGAGTAACTAAATTTAAACAATCCTTCTAGATGAATATGAATAAAATTTACATGTAAAGTGCTTGTAAATTTAATTGATATGCATACACGAATACATTTGTTAGATTAAGTAATTGTAGGTTTCACATTGTTACATAACATCATGTGTAGTTTGCTTACTTGCTTAATATGTATATGTAAACACCTAAGTGGAAATCTCAAGGAACATATACAAATAGATAGAAAGAATGATTACGTTGCTAACAATATGTGCATAATGAATATGTGCATAATGAATATGTGATTAATCGTGAAAGTGATAAATAAAAGTTGCTCACACGTCTACTTGCCATGATTAATTGCTTTTTGAGTTTGATGATATGTGATCATGTGCGTACATGCCGTAATGATTAAATGGTAATATAAAACCTATGTGTGCATGTAGAAAATGCCTTAATGCTATTCGCTTATATGCATACTTGTCATGATAATCACTTGTTTGTGTTCAATTTGTTTGCATAATTAATCAGTTTTATGAGCATGATAGTATATCATAAATTGGAAATACTTGGACATAATGCTTACTTGTAGTAAAGTCCAATTAATGATAAGGTGGACGATATGTGGTTATTTGCTCTCTTGTCTTTGTGATTAAACGTGCTTTCATGAGTAATATGTTTTTAAATGCCTAATTGCCGTGATGCTAGTTGATTTTATGCATATTGCTAACATGCTAATTCTTTACATATTTGTTAAAGATAATGCTTGCTTGATATTTACCAAACTCTTAAAATTTGGCTAAATTATGTGCTAAGAAATTATGTGAAAGACATGGTGTTAACCTTGAGAGGTTGTATTAATCTAAGGGGAAGGTAATTCACAATGTCATTCACTCACTTAGGTATCTCCTTATGCCTTGACTTGTTACTAGGTAGTAACTTGTACTTAGATCTTGCTTTGCACCCTTGAGAGTGTTTATATGTGAAACTATGTGCTCAAATTTGAATACGTGCTATGCTCACTTGTGTAAGTAATATGTTTATGCTTGCTTGATTAATCCGATCTATGAACAACTATGCGATGAAGTTATGTATGTGCTAATCAAGATTTGGGATATAATGTGTGGAATATGTATGATATGCATAAGTTATGATGTATTGTTGTGGACTAACCCATGTTGTAAGTATCCAAATGGTAACCTAACCCATTTTGGACTTCCACATGAGAGGATTGTTTGTTTGTTGCATGTTGTCATTTATGTAGCTAGACTACCACAAAGGTGAGGCTCTTGACCCATGGATCCCCGCCTTGGAACAAGGGGGAGCAACGATCTAGGGGGAGCTATGATTAAGGGGGAGCATGTTCGGGTGCATGTACAAGCTACTTATTATCCCACAGGCACAAGTTTGAAACCTGGCTTGATTGGAAGTCCCACCTTTTTGATTCGACAAAAGGGGGAGAAAGAAAGCAAGAGTGAAGACCAATTCAAGATAAAGATAATGGCTTCACCAAATTACAAGGCAAAGGTCAAGTCGCAAGCTACACCAAAGGCGCTTTGTCTTCGCTAAGTTTTGTAATTTTATTTGTTTTCGGTTTTTATTTGTCATCATCAAAAAGGGGAGATTGTTGAGGCAACATGATCAAGATATCTTTATGTTTTAATGATGACAAATAAACCATCGAAACAAATAAAATAACAAACGTTAGCCAAAATTCCCCGGAGCCCATATCTGCTCCTGGCGCGCTACCCGCTCGTCAACGCGTGGGTGACGCGCCAGGCCACTGTATGGCTTCGGACAAATTTTGAAAGTCGGTTTTCCGCTTACCCGACAAATGTGGATTTTTCAATACAGGTATGAATATGTTATGTGCTCAATTGAGAACACTCGAAACGAGTTTTCGGATTAGAAAGATCCAACTTTTAAAACACCCATTTACGGGAAAACGCCAACTCATGTTTTCTAATTCTTGCCTCTAGCCAAGGCTTTTCTAAACTTAGGGAGCCTATATATTTCACGTAACATCATGTGAAAGCATCCATATGCTCATATCCCGTGCTTACGTCTTCTCTAATCACGTAACAGGTTTACTCCCTTATTGGTCAAACTAAGTCAAAGGTCACTTTGCGTAAACTCATCCTTTCCCACTTTGGTTATGCTTTACATCAAGGCAAAGCACTTAGCTTGTTTGAACCAAGGTATTAGTTGAGAACGTCGAGTCGTGGAAAGTCACGAGATATGAAACTATGGATTCTCGACGTTGTGTTACTTGAACTTATAAGTAACCTATGATTTTCTCAACTCATAATCTTAATTGTCTAAACTTTCTCTTCTTAATGACAATTAGATTATTTCTTAATCTTCTCTTACTCGAATTTCTACAAAAGACAAATACCACCATATCCAAATCATATATTCTCTTACACAAATCTCTTACACAATCCCTTACAACATCACATCTCTTACACAATCTCTTATATTCCTTATACACTCTACATCTCAACCATCCATTCCCTTACAACACATCTCAACCCTTTACATTCAACACATGGAAATTGTTTGAAATCCAAGCATAGGCTCCCTTTGATCCTAGCCATCTATTTCAAATAAACACATCTCAACCCTCCATATTTAGAGGTCGTTTTCTATATCTTGTACTTTGTGCCCTGAAGTAGCATCCCAATGACACTATCGTTCCGCTGCCATATTTTGGGGGTGTTACATCTCATTTCTACAAAAGACAAATACCACCATATCCAATCATATCCAAATCATATATTCTCTTACACAAATCTCTTACACAATCCCTTACAACATCACATCTCTTATATTCCTTACACACTCTACATCTCAACCATCCATTCCCTTACAACACATCTCAACCCTTCACATTCAACACATGGGAATTACTTGAAATCCAAACATAGGCTCCCTTTGATCCTAGCCATCTATTTTAAATAAACACATCTCAACCCTCCATATTCCCCACATGCCAATTATTTGAAATCCAAACATAAGGCTCCTTTGATCCTAGCCATCCAATTTAAACCATACCATCTCAACCATCCATCTCATTCTTTCCCCCCAAGCAAAAGGAGGCTCCCTTTGATCTCAACCATCCAATTCAAACAAACACATCTCAACCATCCATCCAACCTCCTCTCTATTACATCACATGTTTTTAATCTACACCATCCATTTCAAACCAAAACCATCTCAACCATTCATCTACCCTTTCCCCTCAAGCAAAGGAATATACCTTTGAAATATCCCATGGCATATTCTCTTCTCTATTATGCCATGTGAGGAATATAATTTCTACCCCTTCCAAATTACCCTATCTACACTTTATACCCTTGGTAATTTGCTTTCTCTTTAAACACTTCACAAAACATTTTCCAAATTGGCTATTTGAGTTGGTAAACCTTAGATTGATCAATGTTAAGGTTTAGTGTGAAGTACAATTGGGGGTTTAGCAAGGATAGGTATTTATAAGATCCAACACCCAACACTTGGGAAAAAGTTTACATACGCCTAGCGCGCTGCCCGCGCGTTGACGCGCGGGTGACGCGCCGGCCTCGGTAAAATTTCCCAAGTTTGGGTTCTTGGCCTATAAATACATACCTTGCCTCTTGTATTCCTCACCTCTTGCCCAACATTCTTTCTCTCTAATTTCTTTTCTCTCTACCCTCTAAGTCTACTACACATCTTGTGTTCTTAATCTTTCTCTCATATCATCTTTGAAAGAACACATATTCTTGCAAGGGAAGAATCACAAGAACCTAATCAACTCTTGTGATTGTGTCGAGGGTCTTCTTCTCTATACCCTTTCTATTAGAATCGAGTCACTAGGTTAGGTTAGGGCTTGGTTCAAAAAACTTGTATTCATTCAAATTGGTTGTAAAGGAAGTCTTGTGTCTTGGTGACCAAGCCTAGATCATTGGGGATCTAGTTGGGGTTTGATACTTCCGGTGGGAAGTTTTGGTTGGTAGTGGTCTTGGTGACGCACAGTGTAAGTCGAATCACGAGATTCTTTAGGGTGGTTTCCGAGGTGCGGAATACCGTGGGAGTAACTCCTTCTTTGTGAGCATCGATATTGGTGAATATCGGTGGAGTGAATTGTAACGGTTTGTAGTCCACCGAAAGGATTATACTAGTGGAATAGTATCGGTGTCGTGGATTCGCAACTGGACGTACAGATGGTATAAACCCCCCATCCTGAACCAGTATATATCATGGTGTCTTTCTTTACTCACTTTATATACTTTGGTTGTGTTTGTGGTTGTTTGGATTGATTATACAACCACTTGGTGTTCTTTGAGGCTTAAAGTTTTTAAACGTCTTAAAAGCTGAAGAAACCGTATTCACCCCCCTCTACGGTTCTACATGTTCCAAATAGAATCTTTAGTGAATGATTACGTAGATGTAGTAATTTCAACGTCCTACTTGTAAGTATTTATTTGGGTTGATATGGGTTCACTTTGTAAACAACACCGGGTCAAATGTTCTTAGACACAAAAAATGAAAACAAATAGGAAAGTTTTCATGTAATTTATGTAAAAAGAAGAATGAAAATGTCTGTAACTCAAGTACTTTATGTACATCGACCAAACAACGTTATCTAGAAGTCCACATTGTCTATGGACTTCCTTAATCTTGTCTACAGACCGACAAATCCCACTGCAAGTCTAGTCAAATGATGCTACACATGAGTTTCCGGCTCATGCTTTCCACTACTGATGGTATTTCCCGAATCTTGAACCCAAATACAATTTGATCTCATATACAAAAGAACCTTAGTTCGAAGGAGGTCTTGATAAGATGAAGACTGCTGATTTTTTGTCTGACTATAGAACTCGTGACTTCTTTCCTGTGATCAAACCTTAACCAAGCATGTGATTTTTCCTGATGCTCCCTAAGTTCCTGCATTTGGAGGGGTGTGGGTGTTATTGAATCAGATTAGAGATTACTTTGATTGCAAAGTCAAGTAATAAACTACCGTTCATAACTTATATGGAATAAAAGGGAGGAATTTTTAACCATTAACTAATATATATATATATATATATATATATATATATATATATATATATATATATATATATATATATATATATATATATATATATATATATATATTGTTGGACCATAATGTTATAGAAGCAAAAGTTAGGGTAGTCTAGTGTCATTATAAGTTATGTATTCTGTAAGTTTTGGTATGAACCGACCCATTGTATTAGGCTGGGTCACAAGAAAGAAACGGTTATTTGTAGGGTTACAACGTTTAGAATAGGTCGTGACTTTTAGGAATCGACATGTCTCTTTGAAGGCACCGATTCAGTATGTATATATAGAGTAGGATTCTGTAATCAACATTCAACCCAATTCGATTATATATCAGTTATAAAGGGTTCAACCCATTTTTTGTTTCATTATTGATTCTTGTTTGATATATACATGATGTTGTTATGATCATATTCGATCCTGGAAGTGGAAGATGCAAGACAATCGAAGAATGATCGATTGAAGAGCAAGAATCAATCAAGTAAGAAGGAAAGAGGAAAGAAGAATACCTGTTCATTCGATTGAAGAATAATCGAAGTCTGATCAGAAGAAGACAAACCACCAATTGTGGCTACCCAAATCATTGGCATCAGAGCAAAAGTTTATCAATCTAGGGAAGAACGCGTGCAAGTGGCCATCGATTGAGAAGCAAGAATAAACAACGAATGGTTTCTGTACAACCTTGTGTATAGCGACCAGAGGAAAAAGGGAATCAACAGCGAATACTTGGAAAGGAACCAGACAACCACACCACCGATTGCAGAAGAAAGAAACGGTTTTGGTTCTTTGTGTCGATAATAATCAGAAAGAAAGAAGATTGTAAGTGATTGTTTTTTTGAATAAGTGCTTCTCGCTTTCACTTTATTAGAATTAGAATACGAACCCTTGTGGTTCACAAAGTAAGAAGTAAGGGAAGATTGTTTTGAAAAACATTAAACGCGTAAGTAAGCACGCTTGTAAGAACGAAGGCGTAACTAAACACGCTTGTTTAAAGAACGCGTAATGTAACACCCCCAGTTTTAAAATATGCAGCGGAATTTAGATTGGGTGTTACTTCATGGCTTAACAGTTTAATAATAGAAAACGATCATTATTTTAGTCGTTTTAAAAGATTTATCATTCAAACTTTATAAATATCAGAGTTTACAAAATGGGGTCCCAGTGGTTTCAAAGTTTGTTAAATAAGTTTTCGAATGATAGTAAAATTTATGGCCTTCATAAGTGTTCGTGCTCCTCCGTGCCATCCTTGCTCATTATGGACCTGAGATAAAAACATGCTAAAAGCGTCAACACAAAGGTTGGTGAGTTCATAGAGTTTATATGTAAAATAGTTGATTTCCAAAATCAGAGAGTTTGTGAGTCCGTAGTAGTTATAAATAAACAGTTGATTATCCAAATTCAAAGGGTGAGTAAATCCATGGTGTTTATAATTTAAACAGTTAATTAGCAAAATCAAAGTGTGGATAATTCCTTAAAGTTTTTAGTTAAAACAGTTGATTTGCGAAATCAAAGAATGAGTACATCCGTAGGGTTCATAATTTAAACATTTGGTTTTCAAAAGTAAAGAGTGAGTGAATCCATAGAATTGGCATAAAGTCAGTTGATTTTCCAATAATTCCAAGTTGAGGTAGTAATGGTAATAGATACCATTATTAATAAAATAAGTAGTGGGTTACGTTGTTATACACCCACAGTTGGTTTGGTTGCCCTACCAGGTCAACACAAAGTAGTTATGGTTTACCAAGTAGTGATTTTTCTGCTATATAATGAAAACAAGTTCGAAGTTTGATAAACGGTGGGCTACGTTGTTATACGCCCATAAATTTAGTAGTTTCAGTACTGTATCATGACTACAGTACTGCCTTATTGCTCTAAGTCTCATGAACGCATCCCTTAACATGTGTGACATCAGAAATGATGTAAGTAATAGTGCCCTCGTGTAGGAGTTTGCCAACATCCTATTGTTCTTCAAATAAAGTGCATTTGGCTACCTATCCGGCTAGCACAAATGGGGCGTCAACTGCCAATAGATCTATTCACTATATTCGTGTTCACTCGCAAGTGATTAAGGTTCATGATATGAGGGAGTTTCAGAGGTAAAACTGTGTCTTAGGCAATAATAATCAAGATAGCATACAGTTGAAAATCACTTTTAATCATGTTTATAGCAGGTATCTCTCCATGAGAAATAAAATGTGTAAAAGTGGATTCATAAGTTCATAATGATTCGCAAAAGTTTATAGTACCTTTGTGAGTAAAAGCGAGTATTGTGTTTCAATAACCAGTAGAGTGGTTTATCAACTGAGTATAATGTATAAAGTAAACTAGTAAAATTTATATGTAATAGAAGCATGTATTTCCCTCGAAAGTAATTCTAAATAGGTAAAAGAGTTGGGACTATGGAACTCATAGTAATATGTAACTATTTAACGAGTACTTGTAAAAGTGTAAAACATGTAGTTGAGCATGTATCTCCCCCAAAACATTTATAAACAATTATAAAAACGGGGCTAAGAACTCACCTTGGTGGAATGGAAAACAAAGAATAAGTAATATCAACGCAGAATGGGCATGGCTCCTAAAAGACAACCTGAATAATACGTAAGTCGGAGATAAGTTTGACTTATTGAGAATAGTGATTTGAAACAATGTCGGATGACAAAATGATTCTTGTGGCAGAGGTGGCTCGCGTGGCAAAACGCTTAAAGTTCAAGGACAAAGTTATATACTATATAACTTGTCCGTTATGTATTACTTATTGCTTTTGTATAGGTTATTCGTTAACGATATATATATATATATATATATATATATATATATATATATATATATATATATATATATATATATATATATATATATATAGTGTAACTTTCAAATGAGAACCATTTTAAGTGCAAGAACTGCGAGAACCACTTTTTAGCCATTAGATCATTTCATCAATGGATGATATAACTTGTGCCATTAATGCAATTAATTAAAAGATATGGTAGTCATTTGTAAAGCACAAAGGGTATTATAGTAATCTGTTTATTACTAAATCTCCCACTAATTAAGGAAAATAACTAGGTACCAAATAAATACACGGTTTATTTTTTTTCTACCCTAACTGCCGCTCTCTTCTCCCTCACCCAAAAATCTGCCGCCTGTCTTTCTCTTATTATTTGGTTCGTTTGGATCTGTCACCATCGCCAAGAACCGTCACCGCCACCATATTCAGATCTATTTCTCAAGATCGAGCGAACATCAATGATTATGAGGGAAAAACAAACACCACAAATCTCTTTTGATCGTTGTCATTACGTTCTGAGATCAAAATCATTTTTTTATAAGCCACGACTGCCATAAATCATCTTAGTTTTCAGGTAATTAATTTTATATGAATATCAAAATGTTTATTTATTTATTTATTATTGTTTTCTATATACTATATATATTTAAAATCGTTTTGGTTTATTGCCAGTTTTGGGTTGTGCGATCGATTTGGATTATATAGTTTTTGTTTATTAAATTGTTTTTCGATATGTAGTAGGAGAATTTAATTTTGATTCTATCTTTTGTTAAATCGTGTGTATTTAAATTATATCTTTTGTGAATTTGTTTATAGAAAAGTTGTGGTACTCACTACTACTGAGGTGAAGAAGAAACAAAAATGAATGGTTTAGGATGGAAAAGAAGTTAGTATTTTATATTATCTGTTTGAGAATTTTCTTGATTACAGTGAGTTTGATTCATGGAAATATGTTTTAAAACATACTAGTATATGTTTTGTTAAAAAAAAATGGAACCAGTGTAAAACATCATAGTGTACAAGTGAGTTGTTTGGCATCTAGAAGTATGTTATTTGATGCTCAAAAGTTGAAATATATATTTTTTTAATAGAAAACAAAGCGAGCTTAAAACATTATACGATACAAGTTTATGTTTTTCAGGACATGTATGTTTTTTAAGAGGACATGTATGTTTTTGAAAGAGGACATGTATGTTTTTGAAGGCGAACATGCATGTTTTAAATTGTGCCTATGCATATTATATTGTGCATATATGTTATCCTAATTATTGTGATTAAATTTAGTTTCCTATTTAATTGTTTAATTGATTTTGTGTATACTTTTTTCAGATTGATGAAGATGATGACCATTGAAAACCTAGAAGTTGATGAACACATATATACATGAAGATAATTTGCGATTATTGCATGTGTTTTTTGTATTTGTAATTTGACGAAATGTAAAATATGAGTATATGCATCTTATTTTTTTACAAATGTCCATATTTTTTATTTGTATTTTTAGATTGTATTTTAATTAATATTTAATTTTGTGTATATTAGTTGTGTTTTTACTTTGTTATAAATTCACATTCTTTATAAAAGAACAGATACACCTTACAATTTGAAAAAACATACATGTTAAAAAAAATATTTCAAAAATTAAAATAAAATAATTAATTCCAAAAAACACATGTGCACTGAATAATTCAAAAACATGCATGAAAAAAAAAACGAAAATTAGGGGTTATAAAAAACGGGAATTACTAAAAAAAACAAAAATAAAATGAAAATGTCATTTACTATTATACCCTTTTAAATTAAATATAAAAAACAAAATGCTATGGAGCATTAAATGATGTACATTGTGTATTATTAGTTGTAAAAAGGTGGTTCTCGCAGTTCCTGCACTTAAAATGGTTCTCATTAGAAAGGAACCCTATATATATATATATATATATATATATATATATATATATATATATATATATATATATATATATATATATATATATATATATATATATATATATATATGTATATATATATATATATATATATATATATATATACAAGTTTTATAAAGTAACCCGAGCCGTTTAAAGTGTTAAAATATATTCCCAAAATATTATATGTTTATTGTGGTTAAATAATATATTGAGACAATTATATTATTTATAGTTTATGCCTATGTGGTCACCAAATAAAATAAGTCTTAAATATATTTATTTAGACGAACGGTGGTAAAATAGCGTAAGTTTATTAGCTTACCAAAAGTTTTAGGATGAAAAATGTTCAAGTGTTCAACCTTGAGGGGTTGAAGTTGTAAAAACTATATAAGTCACAAAGTTATAAAGATTTTTAGAAAACGTCAAGTGGTTAAAGTTGAGGGGTTGAAAATGTTATAATTTATATAACTTATAAAAGCTTTTAAAGAAGGTGACAAGTTACTCGAATTGGAGGGTCTAAACTTGCCAAATGTGGAAGTTGCAAAATAACTAAAAATAAGTAAAACTGCCATGGGTAGGCTTCGAACGAAGGACCCTTCGCTTAGAAGCCAGCACCCCAACCAACTGAGCTAGACTATTTGTTGTTATTATTTCCCAATAGATCGATTAAGTAGTATTTTAGTTCTGGTGACATATCTAGTTATATATTTTCACAAACGTGCATGGCTGTTTGTGTTTCAAAAACTGCTTTTGCCATCTTTTTAAATGAGTATAACCGTAAGTTCTTAGTTATCGAAAAGAGGTCGAAGGTATCACAAAGTTAGTCTCAACTTGTTTAATTCTCGCGACCCGATTCCAAACGAACTCAAAAATTAAGTTTTTGCTTATGTTTTCTTTTTCAACGAAACTGACTTGGATATATCATCTATATACGTCAACTTAAATAAGTTTGAGTGAATAAGTACTTCTCGTATTGGCTTAAAAACACTTGAGTTTCAAATTGGGCCTTATGGCTCGTTATGCGTTCGAAATGGTTTTGTATATGAGCCCGAATATTTAATAAGTTATGAGCTTTTAAAAATATATAGGTTATGTAAAGTGATAAATAAGCTATTTGAGTCACGATAAATATAGTAAGCCGAGTATGCACTTGTCGCGAGAGCCAAGAGTTAAGTTTATGTTTCTTTTATGTTTAAGAGTTTAACTTATGTTAACACGTAGTTTATCTGTTGAGGTTTCTTTGTTACATGGCCATATAAGCACAAGATACATTTAAGATTTGTATTTCGTTATCAAAGTTTCACAGTTACCTATCTCTGTTTGTTTACGTTAGTAATAAGTTCAACATAATTTCTTATTAGTTGGACATACAAGTTTTTAAACACAACAAACCACCTCTGAGTATGCATGCATGTGTATGGAGAGACGGATAAGGTTTCTAAATAACCTTTGTAACACCAAGGTTCGCTATTAATTATGCATGGAAGAAAGCAACAAGATGGAATGGGTTGAGGGAAACTTACTACACAAAGAAGGAGATGACGAGTATTCACATGGACTATGGACGAGGGACAAAGGAAAGTCGAAACTTCCAAAGTTTTGATCGTCATGGTGCAAAACCAAAAGGCTATAAGAGCTTCGAAAGTTAACGACCCAAAACATTCTTGCCTCCACTTCTTCTCACACGGCAGAAAACCATGAAGGAGTAGAGTGTGTTTGCTTACTGTCGTGGGTCAAGAGAGAAGAAGAAAATAGTTTGTGTTTTTGTACGCATGAAATGAGGAGGGAGTTGAGGTTTTGTCTTTGATTCGTGATGGCAGCAGGGGGGGGGGGTGGTTTGCATGGGTTTTAAATAGGATAAAGGAACACATGTTTAAATGTAGTCAACCTTGTTTGGTAACCTTGTCAGCGAAAATGTGGGAAAAAAATAGAAGAATAGAACAGGGAGCAATGGACAAAGTGTCTTGTCTTCTTTCCTTTGTCGACAGCTAGTACATGTTTAAAAAAAAATATAGTCAATTGGAGTTGGTAATGTGGCTGCGGAAATTTTGGAATGACACAAAGAAGGAGACAAATATTTTTAATGTGAATTGTCTTATCATATGTAAGAGGTCACATGATTTCCCTTATTTTCCTCCCATTACTTTTTGATTCAAAAGAAGGAGACAAGCAAATAGGACTCGATTTGTTTGTGAGTGTCACATGGTTTTGATTTGTCTTAAATGTATGTTGACTAAAGTGTGAAAAGGGTAGAGCAATGATTCATATTTTGCATATAAATAGTTCAATATGTGAGTTGTTTTGTGAAATGTGAATGAAGAAAATGGGTACATGGTCCCTGTACATCGAATAGTATAAAAAAAATAATAATGAAAAAACTTTGACCATTGAAGTTACAATTCATTTATCTCATTACATGGTAAGAGGGTGACATAAAGAATGTGCGAACGCGTTACGACGTTTAGATTAATCTAGTTGAATAAAAGCAAAAATTTAGTCCATAAAACTGGTTAATTGAATCGTGACGTTAGATTACTCTCGATAATCATTTAAAATTAAGAGAGAAATTTACGGGATATTACACGTAAGTAAGCACGCGAGTAACAAAGTAAACGTAAGTAAGCACGTTTACAAGAAAGAAAGCGTAAGTAAGCACGCTTGAACGAAAAGGTACGTAAGTAAGCACGTATCAGAAAGGAAGAAAGCATGGCAAATGAAGTCAAGTAAAGAAGCCTAGATTTGCGTCTATAACATTAGGGGCGAGAATGTTGGACCATAATGTTATAGAAGCAAAAGTTAGGGTAGTTTAGTGTAATTATAAGTTATGTATTCTGTAAGTTTTGGTATGAACCGACCCATTGTATTGGGCTGGGTCACAAGAAAGAAACGGTTATTTGTAGGGTTACAACGTTTAGAATAGGTCGTGAGTTTTAGGAATCGACATGTTTCTTTGAAGGCACCAATTCAGTATATATATATAGAGTAGGATTCTGTAATCAACATTCAACCCAATTCGATTATATATCAGTTATAAAGGGTTCAACCCATTTTTTGTTTCATTATTGATTCTTGTTTGATATATACATGATGTTGTTATGATAATATTCGATCCTGGAAGTGGAAGATGCAAGACCTGTGTAATATATATATATATATATATATATATATATATATATATATATATATATATATATATATATATATGAAAAATAAAAGCAAATGTGGATTAAAAATATAACAATTAAATGGTGGTTAATAATATGTGCAAAATAAAAGCAAATTAGTACCACAATCTCAGTCTCAAAGCACCACTCAGTAGAGAAGTTTGATTCCTTCCACAAACTGTAGGCCTAAAAATATTTTAAGCATCTGTAACAAATCAGTATATATTATGTCGAGTGATATGGGGGAGGGATTTGAATTTGGGAATGCCGAGAGAAATGGGGGACGGATTAAAAATTGTTTGACCAACATTGAAGATGACGGATGTTGGAACGGTAGAGTAGGGGTTTCTGTTTTGATAGTATGAGATAAGGGAAGATGGTAAATGTTTGTGTATAATATAAGTTTGGAATGAAATTTGTAACATTACCGTGTTATGAAGTAGCAACTTATCGCCATCATCTTTCATGGTTTCTAGTAGCCTACTTTTATGAAGGCATTGAGATGGTCGAGTTCTTCCCTGTGCTCGCTTACAACTGCGCGGACCACATCTCCAATGGAAACCATTCCCAGCATGCCCTTTTCATCAATCACCGAAATGTGTATGATATGATTATCTGTCAAGAGTAAACAACCAAAGTGAGCCTTGACATTTAAATCACCCAGGCTACATTCAAGTTACGGCCTAAAAGAAATCCACAACATTATTCTTTTGTTAGCCTAAACGATCTTTTGTCAAGTCTAAGAAAACTACAAGATCAACTGTTATTATTACAGCTTATCTTATTTTGTCACTATTAGATGATGCTAAAAAAACATTTGACTGATTGTTGAATTTTTCAATAAGACAATTTATCTTGTTGAAGTTGCAATGTTCATGGGATAAAAAGGTTTCCACAAGAAGTCCAAATAGAAAATCAGGAAAAAATATACATATAGATTAGTCATTCGTCTGTTCGTCCCATTAAAGTCGCAAGAGTTACATTTTCTGGCATATTTCAAATTTGGAATTGCTCATTTGGTCATCACTGTTAATATAAATATCGCCTAAAAACGTTATTTATATTTTACGATCTTTGCTAAGTTTTGTTAATGACAAAGTATGAACTTTATCTATTAGTAAATCATCACTTTAAGTGTTTAAGTCTTGTTTAAACTAAGGTTTACATTTCCTTTTAAACAAAACATTGTTTTTATTTCTTTAATTAGAAAGTGTCTTGTCACATCATTCATTTATGGCAAGCTTGTGTATTTGACTTGCCATAACATCTTACACATTTTTGGAAGCTTTCCAAATTGGATTTAATGTGTTTGACTAGTTGTTGTTGATGTGACTTTGGTTGGTTTGTGTTATTTATTGTAAAACCTACTTCAAGCCTGGCGGAACCCTGGGGGTACACGGGCGGAACCCATCTGAAGGTTCCGCCAGACCTGCTGTTTGTTTTACTATAAATACCAATCCACTTGTTTGTTTTGTGCAATTACTTTAGGACATATATTTTCATATACTCTCTCAACTAACTCAGTAACATTTGACTTGTGTGATCCTCTTATGTAGCAAGGGACTTCACAAGATCATTCAAGAAGTTACAAGCTTCAACTCTAAAGTTGCAAGACTTGTTAGCTTTGTTATGTATAAGCTTTGGTAGTTTATACTTCATTTGTATCATGTGTGTAGAAGTGATCGGTTAGTATTTTAGGCCTCAAAATACATAGTGTGTCGGGAGTTGTTGTACCCTTGTAAAATAACTAACGGGAGTGGTTGTACCCTTGGTAAAGAACTCGACATCTAGCTTAGTGTCGGTAAAAGTGTAAGCGACGATGGGAGTGGTTGTACCCGTGTAAAAGAACTCGACATCTAGCTTAGTGTCGGTAAAAGTGTAAGCGACGTTGTAAAGGTTTCTCCACCGGGAAGGGAGCTTGTTGATTAGTGCTTATAACTCTCGAGTTGGAAACTCGGGGCGTGGATGTAGGGCAAGGAAATAGAGTCCTTGTAGCCGAACCACGATAAAGAATCGTGTTGTGGTTTGATCGTTTCTCTCTTTGTCTTTGCTTATTACATATTGTCTTTAGTTAGAATTGTTAATCACACGTAAAGCTTTTCAAAGAATGAAACAAGTAAAGTTAGAATTGTTATTCACATGCAAAGCTTTTCAAAGAATTAAACATGCAAAGTTGTACTTACATCTTTGAACAAACGTAAAGTTTTAAAAATATAATCAAGTTAAAAAGCGGTAAACTATTCAAACCCCCTTCTAGTTTTCCACAATCACCATTATAGCTTATACTTGCATTTTGCAACTATTAGAGGGTATATAAGGAAACAGTCAAATAAAGTCATAACTATTTGTGTTTGGTATATGATATACCTGTCATTAACTGCATTGCTTTCAGGACTTTAGTTTTTGGAGTGATTGCGATAGGCTTGTTCTGTAAAAAAATGCATCAGGGATGTACACATGACCCATGAAAACATGGTCATGTGTGGAGGTTGTAAGATTATAATTATACTTCTTCAGTCATGATATCTGCAATCTTAGTTTACTTGGATGATCTTCCTTGAACTATGATTTTTCTAAGATAATCTGAAGGGAAAAAAATATGTTACTTATTACTAGCCAAACAATCATGTCCTATCATTACCAAAATCACGATCATGTAAATTTGATTTGTTAATACAAATATCGCCTAAAAACATTATTCATATTTTACGATCTTTGCTAAGTTTTGTTAATGGCAAAGTATGAACTTTAGCTAATAGTAAATCATCACTTTAGTGTTTAAGTCTTGTTTAACTAAGGTTTACATTTCTTTTTAAACAAAACATTGTTTTTATTTCTTAAATTAAAAAGTGTCTTGTCACATCACATTTATTTCTTTAAATAGAAATATCACATCACATTTATGGTAAGTTTGTCAATATACATTTATGGAAAGAAAGTGTGTTTGACTAACCATAAGTTTTCTTGTGCAAGTTTGTGTTTGACTAGTGTTTATGTGATGTGACCTTGTTTGGTTTGGAAGATCTATTTCAAAACCAACTGCAGCCCTGACGGAATCCTGGGGATACACGGGCGGAACCCTTCTGAGGGTTCCGCCGTATCCGTCAGACCTGCAGAATGTTTTGCTATAAATACCAAACCACTTGTTAGTTTTGAGTAATCACTTTAGGAGATATTTTCATATACTCTCTCAACTAACTCAGTAACATTTGACTTGTGTGATCCTCTAATGTAGCAAGGTGATACGTGGGAAACGCACCAGGCTTTACCTCTCAAGGGATCTCGAGAAGCTTACAACCCCCACCAGGCAGTGTACCTGATCGTTGTAGTATAGTATAGTGACAAGTACCGGGGGATTGATCGTTCAGCTAGGAATAGTGTCGCTAGGATTAGAAAACCTAAATACTAGTTCTAAAGGTGAAGGATGATTATTTTTGTATTTTTATGTTTTTTTTAGAAAGCAAGTAAATATCTCGGGTTTTAAGGATTTGGGCGGAATTAGTTGCTAGTCAACTAACCCAATACTAAAGATGCAATCAAAATGAAATACTAAAAATGAAAATAAACTAAATTAAACTAAGGTTGTGAGCAATAGGTGGAGAAGTTGTGTTTATTTAGATTTCACTACTCCCTAGATATCTTTTACACGTTAATTACTTGTTATAGTTGCGTGGATGACGGATTGTATTCCTTAATACCATTCATGGGGTGGCGCACTTAATTCCCCAATCTTATGAGTGCCTACTTCACTCCTATGTCGAGCCGGCTAAGAAGCTCCTAACATGGGATCATTAGAATTTACTCATGCATTAAATACAACCAATAAAACCTAGTGCACGTCAGTTCATGTTTCCTAAGACGTTCAAGCATGTTACCATTTGAAGATCTGCCAGTTTTCTTAAGCCTAACATCGAAATCATTCATCCAATGCAACCATAAACAAGTAATCAACACATAATTAACATCTAGGTTTCATTAGATCCAAGCAAACACAAGATAGATCTAGCCTAGCATGATGGAATTAAGACAAGAACAAGATATAGACAACCAACACATAGACATATTGATTGAATTAAAAGAATACTTATCTCAATTACACATGAATGGGTTCAAGGGCTGAGAACCCTTGAAAAACCTGTAAAATTCGTACTAAGTTCGGCCTTAGGGTTTCTCCAAAACTTCCCCTTTTTTTATGAATGAAAATTAAAAAACTATATATAGGAAATTGAGTCTGACGGCGTCAAGACAAAATTGGTGACGCCGTCATCTCGCCGCCAAAATACTTCTCGGACTGCCTTGATCTACTTTTGACGCCGTCACGTTATAGCATTTTCCAGGCCGTCATGTATTTTACTCTTGACGCTCTACCTCGTGACGCCTTCAATTCTGTACTGGGCCGTCATGAAAATTACTCTTGACACCGTCAGGATTTTCTTCTTGACGCCGTCACCTACTGTTCCCAGCAAGGAAAATTAAGACTTTGGCGTTTTCTTCACTTTTATGCTCCAAAAACGTACGAATTGCTTCCTTTTCCAGATTTCTCTCCCAAAGTACCTAAAATCACAAAAGGAACGATTTAAGGCAATATTTGATCAAATAAATTCAATTCCGGGCTTAAATGACCCCCTAAAAGTGGTTCATTTTTCGCCTAATCATATACCCTTACACTTGAGATTTGCTTGTCCTCAAGCAAATGCGCTTTTATTCTACTCAAAATACAAGTTAGGGGTCATTTAACACTAATATAAAAGTAATTACAACAAATAATCATTCCACTAAAGACCAAAGACAAGCACGAAGGTCATATACGAGCACCTCACAAATAGTGTTTAGATACTCACATCTCTCGGGTGTAATAAAGTATAAATTACAATATGGAAACGGAAGATATCTCTCACTACCTGTCATAGCAAAATAGATTACCATATGCTTGGGAAAGGATCAAACCTCCACCACATGGCGTAAGCACCTAGGATAAACTATCAAAGAGGTCTTTTTAAAGGGTTGTAACGTTAGGTGTAGGGATATGAAATACACGGTTTTGTTGGATAAAGGAAGTTTTTACTGGTGGCGAGCTAACAATCTTGGTTAATTACATGTACAATATGGCGTTGCTAAGCCAAGACTAGACTCGACTTAAGCTAATAAATGAAAAATAACAAAAATATAAAATGAACATAGAATAAAAAGGGATGGTAGTCCGTATGTTTTTTTTCTTTTTTTTTTTTTTTTTGCATACACTCTTACCCTACCATCCAAAATAATACATCATAGGGAATGAACATTTCCCTTACACTTGAATTTTTACATACTTTACAATAAACTAATCTAATTACTCGAATTAAGAAAATCAAAACACTTGGAGCACTTTTAAGATTAACGTACATATAGGGGTAATAAATGATGTTCTTCCCCATTACTCCATAAAATAAGTACTTACCCATGAGTCCCAATCGTCCCAAAACAATATGTACAAGGATATGACTCGACTTAGCAACCAAGTAATCAATTAGATAGTTAACTTAGGGTTTAACAAATAACAATAATGCACTAAAGATGAGCGCATACATGGAAGGCTAAGGCGATTTGGTTGTACATTTAAGTGGGGCGTAACAAATTCTTCCTTTAAGTAAAATGCTTAAAGTTAGAAACGAAAAGATAGGCTCGGAGGGGTGTACTAGGGGTTTCGTGTACTAAAAATGAGTACAACGCTAAGGGTGTGGGAAAAATTAGTTGACTTAACAAGCCAAGTAATATGACTTAAATGGTCAAGTAATTATGATACTGGTTTAACACAAGGGTGATCCTAATGCCTCTTATCATGTAGTAAATCCTACTACACGAATGTAGTCTCACTAGCGGTCTCGGGATGCATCACTAACGCAAGTTCTAGAATCTAAATGCTACCGGTACACTCAGAAGCACTAATAATAAATGCTTTTCCTATCAAATCTAAAGGCTAACCTCACATATTTGGGTGGAAAATTTTTCTGAATATACGGTTATGTGCTAGGCATACAATCTCCTATCCATGAGACGCTTGCTATGGCTAAAGTTTCACTCCTAAATGTTGTAAAAAATTTAAAATTTGGCGCTAAAATTGCACTAACAAGTATTTCTCATAGTTTTATTACACATCTACTATTAAACAAAACAAACTCAAGCGAAAGTGTACATGTAAGGTATTATCATTTTACCCTCCCCTTACACTTAAGATGAACATTGTCCCCAATGTTCAAGTAAAGAATGTAAAAGTGAAAAAGTAAAAAGAATGAAATCAAATACTCCCCTGATTCGCTCGGTATGGATAATAAGGTGGCCAGGTTAGGTCTTCCTCTAAGAAAATGAACAATCAAAGCTTCCCTTCCAGAATATAAATCATCTTCTTGTCATACATAACCTGTGAATCCTGAGAAAATTGACAAGACAATCTCGCATAAAATCGGCGGCAACCTATATAAGTTACTAAATCCTATAAAACAAAATAAGATATAATGCTTGTGGAATGAAGTTTGCAGATTTCCTGGAGATTATAAAACTTAGTAATTCACAAAAACCATAAGACTCCGTTAGAAAAACAAAACCGGTAAAATTTCCAGATTTTTACACGTGACGCCATCAAGAGTAATCTCGTGACGCCGTCAGAAGTGACCTGCAGAAATTCTTATGTTAAGTTTCCGGAAAATTTCTGGAAAAACTTGGTCCTACTTCCTGGAAAATCCTGCAAAACTTCATTATGACTCGATACAAGCATTTGACTCTAACAATTACGAATATACATGTTCTCTTAATATTGTGGAGAGTCATGATCGGTTTGTTTCTTAAAAACATATTTGAGGTTTCCCCTTACACTTATCTTTTGCAAAAATACCTTTGGGTGAAGTTAAGACTAGGCCAAACAACAAAGTAAAGTATTTCCACTTTTTAGTTTAGGAGCATGATCTACCAACAATAAAAATAAAGCATGCATACGGAAGCAAATAACAAACAAACAAAATAAAAATCACACAAAACATGGGTTGCCTCCCAAGAAGCGCTTGTTTTTGTTCGAGTCACGAGCCTGACTCTACCCTTATTTAACAGAAATAGGGGAGGTTTTCCCTACACTTAGGATTAAGTGCGGGTGGAAGTAGCGATACACACCCTTAGGGTGGAAATATGCCTCGTGAGGAAAGAGTGGTGGATGAATTATATGCTCAAAGGGGTGTGCTCCTATCATCATAACCTTACCTAATTCAATCGGGTTAATGGGTGGATTAAGATTTTCTCCTAGAAAGGGATCATTTTCAATCAACTTCAAGAGATTACTAGTTGGGGATCCATATTGACCTAATAAACCCGGTTTAAACCCATAATGTTTCTTATGATCAATCATGAATGGGTGATGTAAGTATGTAAGGTCATGTTCCACTCCTATGTTAGCTTCCTCTCTACAAGGCTTAGAGTCTACTACCTTTGTCCTAAGACTACCCGGACTATATGGTTTGATGGGTGGATCGGAACCTATTTCAATTCCTAAGTTTTCATCCAAGGATGGAAGATTAGGTAACGGTTTTGGTTGATGCTCCGGTTCATCAAAACTAGGAACTTCCCTAGAACTAAGAGTAAGGTTATCATTATAAGTATTCAAACCTATATCCTCTAGTTGTGTTTGGTCCAAGGGTTCTACCTCTATTGGGGTTCCTAAAGTCTCTTCCACTTCATCCGAATAAGTCACGGGCGGTGTATATGCCTCAAATGATGGTAGGACTTGTGGGGTACTTGGTGGTTTTAAATTTTCAACTCTATCCTCCATCTTATCAAGGTTACCAATGTGCTCAGCTTGTATTGTGGTGAAATCAAACCACCCAGTGTGCCCAGTTATCTCATCTATAGGTTTATCCCCAAACAATCTTCTTGCCTGTTCCCTTAAACTTGCTATCAATTGATCTGTAACAACGTTTGTTGGGTTGTCCATTTTTTTGGCAAGTTTGGCACAATTCTCTATGGTTTCCCATGCTTCATTAACACTTAATCCCCAAAGGTCCCCATCTACGGCATGGTCAATGTCCATTTTGGTATAGTGGTCGACACGATGGTAAAATATTTCAATTTGGGACCACAGATCGAAATTATGATGAGGGACTTTTCGGAGTAAATATTTAAAACGAGCCCATGCATCATAGATAGGTTCATCCTCATGTTGTTTAAACATCAAGATGTCATTTGGAGTGGGTGAATTATGTGGTTGGTAGTATGGTGGATTCGCGTTCTCCATAATGGTGAACGGAATAGTCAATGAAAATTACGAACAAACACACAAAGAAAAAGATAGACTAAAGAAAACCTAGGAATAAAAATAAAATCTTACTAGAAAGGAATCTAGCAAGTAGACCTAATAAAAAGAGATTCTAACCTAGACAATAACTATTCCCCGGGCTGCGGCGCCAAAAACTTGATACGTGGGAATCGCACCAGGCTTTACCTCTCAAGGGATCTCGAGAAGCTTACAACCCCCACCAGGCAGTGTACCTGATCGTTGTAGTATAGTATAGTGACAAGTACCGGGGGATTGATCGTTCAGCTAGGAATAGTGTCGCTAGGATTAGAAAACCTAAATACTAGTTCTAAAGGTGAAGGATGATTATTTTTGTATTTTTATGTTTTTTTTAGAAAGCAAGTAAATATCTCGGGTTTTATGGATTTGGTCGGAATTAGTTGCTAGTCAACTAACCCGATACTAAAGATACAATCAAAATGAAATACTAAAAATGAAAATAAACTAAATTAAACTAAGGTTGTGAGCAATAGGTGGAGAAGTTGTGTTTACTTAGATTTCACTACTCCCTAGATATATTTTACACGTTAATTACTTGTTATAGTTGCGTGGATGACAGATTGTATTCCTTAATACCATTCATGGGGTGGCGCACTTAATTCCCCAATCCTATGAGTGCCTACTTCACTCCTACGTCGAGCCGGCTAAGAAGCTCCTGACATGGGATCATTAGAATTTACTCATGCATTAAATACAACCAATAAAACCTAGTGCACATCAGTTCATGTTTCCTAAGACGTTCAAGCATGTTACCATTTGGAGATCTGCCAGTTTTCTTATGCCTAACATCGAAATCATTCATCCAATACAACCATAAACAAGTAATCAACACATAATTAACATCTAGGTTTCATTAGATCCAAGCAAACACAAGATAGATCTAGCCTAGCATGATGGAATTAAGACAAGAACAAGATATAGACAACCAACACATAGACATATTGATTGAATTAAAAGAATACTTATCTCAATTACACATGAAAGGGTTCAAGGGCTGAGAACCCTTGAAAAACCTGTAAAATTCGTACTAAGTTCGGCCTTAGGGTTTCTCCAAAACTTCTCCTTTTTTTATGAATGAAAATTAGAAAAATATATATAGGAAATTGAGTCTGACGGCGTCAAGACAAAATTGGTGACGCCGTCAACTCGCCGCCAAAATACTTCTCGGACTGCCTTGATCTACTTTTGACGCCGTCACGTTATAGCATTTTCCAGGCCGTCATGTATTTTACTCTTGACGCTCTACCTCGTGACGCCTTCAATTCTGTACTGGGCCGTCATGAAAATTACTCTTGACGCCGTCAGGATTTTCTTCTTGACGTCGTCACCTACTGTTCCCAGCAAGGAAAATTAAAACTTTTGCGTTTTCTTCACTTTTATGCTCCAAAAACGTCCGAATTGCTTCCTTTTCCAGATTTCTCTCCCAAAGTACCTAAAATCACAAAAGGAATGATTTAGGGCAATATTTGATCAAATAAATTCAATTCCGGGCTTAAATAACCCCCTAAAAGTGGTTCATTTTTCGCCTCATCACAAGGGACTTCACAAGATCATTCAAGAAGTTACAAGCTTCAATTCTAAAGTTGCAAGTCTTGTTAGCTCTGTCATGTATAAGCTTTGGTAGTTTATACTTCATTTGTATCATGTATGTAGAAGTGATTGGTTAGTATTTTAGGCCTCAAAATACATAGTGTGTCGGGAGTTGTTGTACCCTTGTAAAAGAACTAACGAGAGTGGTTGTACCCTTGGTAAAGAACTCGACATCTAGCTTAGTGTCGGTAAAAGTGTAAGCGACGATGGGAGTGGTTGTACCCGTGTAAAAGAACTCGACATCTAGCTTAGTGTCGGTAAAAGTGTAAGCAACGTTGTAAAGGTTTCTCCACCGGGAAAGGAGCTTGTTGATTAGTGCTTATAACTCTCGAGTTGGAAACTCGGGGCGTGGATGTAGGGCAAGGAAAAAGAGTCCTTGTAGCCGAACCACGATAAACAATCGTGTTGTGGTTTGATCGTTTCTTTCTTTATCTTTGCTTATTACATATTGTCTTTAGTTAGAATTGCTAATCACACGTAAAGCTTTTCAAAGAATTAAACAAGTAAAGTTGTGTTTATATCTTTAAACAAACGTAAAGCTTTTCAAAGAACAAAACAAGTAAAGTTAGGATTGTTATTCACACGTAAAGCTTTTCAAAGAATTGAACATGTAAAGTTGTGTTTATATCTTTAAACAAACATAAAGTTTTTAAAGATAATCAAGTTAAAAAGCGGTAAACTATTCAACCGCTTTTGGCATCAGGAGCTACGTTACTCAAGATCTTTAAAATATAATGTATTTTAAAACTTGGATTGATCCATGGATTTTGAAAATCTCAAAGAAGGGCAACCTATTCAAAACCCACCGCTATTTGAAAAAGAAAACTTCCTTGAATGGAAAAGTATATTTGAAAACTATGTAAAATCAATTGATCAAGATCTTTGGCATATTATTTCTATTGGCTATTTCAAACCAACGAAAACAAGTTTTTAAAACCAAGTTGACTATTCTAAACTTGATAAAAATACTAAAGCTAAGATAATGATTTATAAAGCTTTATCAAGTACCGAATATGAAAGAATATATTTTTGTCAAACGGCTAATGATATTTGGAAAAATATAATCAACTTTCATCAAGAAATATGTCAAGTCAAAGATGATCAATTTGATCTTACATATGAATTAGAAGTTTTAGAAAAACTAATAGATAGACACTTAGTAGAAGTTAATACATGTGCTACTAGTTTAAATGTTTTAAATGAAGGTACAAGTGAAGATAAGTACGTATGTCTTGATGAACTTGCTTGCGAATAATGGAATGAAACGGATGTAGACGAAGACAATGATCCGGTGGGTGATTGTCAATTTATTGAAACAACAAGAAAGGTACATGTTGAAACCAAACAATTTTGCTTTGACTTATTTATCTTAGAATTTTCTAAATTAGAAAATGAGTCTAAACTTTTAGGTAACATGAACCTAAAAACTATCTTTAACAATGAGTCTTCAAAATCTTTTGTGAATAACTTTGAAAAGGAAATCTTGTTAGAAGATAAAATGTCTAGACTTGAGAGTAATGTTGAAATTGATCTAGAATGTAAATTATGTCTAGATTACAAACATGAGATTAAAAAGCAAAATGAAAAAGGAAAAATGCTTACTAAATTTGAAGAAAGTTCAAAAGCTCTTGTATGTTGTTTAAAGAGTCAAAAGTCATTTAGAGATAGAACCGGATTAGGATTTAACTCTAATGAACTATCAACAAGTAAAACAAAGCAGGTTGTGTTTAACTTAAGAGAGAATTGTAGGAGTAATTCTATCTTTAGTAGAAGCTCATGATAAAAAGATAAAGATATCATGTTCAAATATTTTTACGTGTTTGTCTAACCTTCTTGGATTCATAAGTATTTGAGTTTAGCTTTTCTACGAGTCAAGATTATTTGCTTTATGATTATCTTCTTGATGGCTAATCTATGGAGCTTAAAAGGGACACGTCTCTTCAACTCACCTTTCAGTGTTTCATATTGATTAGTATTAAGTTCTATTATGAGTGATACTAGTAGTTTTTACTCTAAGATGGTTATATTGTGTAAGTAACAATAAGGATTAGATCCTTTGTGATTAAAGGACTTAGACACTACTTTTAGTAGGAGATATAAGGTGTTTTACTTCTTTTAACCTTCGGGAAAAGACACGAATAACTCTTGAGTGAGTCTTACTTAATACTTGTCTACAAGTGAACTAACTAAGAATCTCCTAAGTGATGAGACAACCAACACTTTTGTGATGCTTGCAAATCTAGCAAAACCACAACATTTCATAGATATTTGTAGTACAACGTCTTTTGACATTATACCTTACATTTTCAATTGTGTCTTAAATTCAACCATTCTTTTGTTAAAATTTCATATAAGACACACAAAGAAAAATAAATCATTTGAATTCATTAGGATGATAGGGAGAAAATGATTTATAAACATCTAGGATTTGCACATCAAATTTGACCCATAGTCTTATGATGTTGCATCTCTTGGACATTTACACTCATAGTGTTTTAAGTAAATAAACCCAAAGAGTCGAGGAGTCATTGAATTTAACATTCGATGAAAGACCACCTCCTTCTAAGATATCATCTTTGGTAGATGATGACTTAGTCGAAAGTCCAAAATTGATAATGTGGAAAACTAGAAGGGGGGTTGAATAGTTTACCGCTTTTTATATCCTTTTTAACTTGAATATCTTTAAAAACATTTACGTTTGCTTAAAGATATAAACACAATGTTATATGTTTGATTCTTTGAAAAACTTTTCATATGAATAACAATTCTAACTTTACTAGTTTCATACTTTGAAAAGCTTTGCTTGTGATGATCCTAACTCTACTTGTTTAGTTCTTTGAAAAGCTTTACTTTTGTTTGAAGATATAAACACATCTTTAATTGTTTAGTTCTTTGAAAAGCTTTATATGTAACTAGCTATTTTAACAAAAGAACAACATGTAATGAGCAAAGATAAAGAAAGAAACGATCAAACCACAACACGATTGTTTATCGTGGTTCGGCTACAAGGACTCTTTTTCCTTGCCCTACATCCACGCCCCGAGTTTCCAACTCGAGAGTTATAAGCACTAATCAACAAGCTCCTTTCACCGGCGGAGAAAACCTTTACAACGTCGCTTACACTTTTACCGACACTAAGCTAGATGTCGAGTTCTTTACCAAGGGTACAACCACTCCCGTTAGTTCTTTTACAAGGGTACAACAACTCCCGACACACTATGTATTTTGAGGCCTAAAATACTAACCACTTACTTCTATATACATGACACACATGAAGTATAAACTATCAAAGCTTATACATAACCAAGCTACCAAGACTTGCAACTTTAGAGTTGAAGCTTGTAACTTCTTGAATGATCTTGTGAAGTCCCTTGCTACATAAGAGAATCACACAAATCAAATATAACGACCTAAAAAAAATCCGGTTTAACTTTTACGAGTAAATCGAAATCCGTAATATTGGCGAACGATACGTTATAACGTTGAAATATAATCTATGACCTAAGATAAAATGCACTCGACAACATGGTACCTTACAAAAATTATCACACGTCTAACATGTCTTTCAACAAATTTGGTACACAATATGATTTGCTCATGATTCCATATAGGCCGAAAATGAATAAATGTTGTAAAAAATTTGAGGCTTAAAAAGGTATTGATATATTGCAAATTTGAATGAAGATTTGGTCCATTAACTCCCCATTATTTTCGGCTGGAATTTTCCCCTTATACCTCCTATGATTCTTGGCCAAACTTCCTCGTATATCTCCCCTCCCATTCATTCTTCTGTCAACCGAATATACAAAACAAAAACAAAAAAATAAAAATAAATAAATAAAATAAGGGCGGAAGCCTTGTTTCTTGGTGTATTCGAGCTGTGAAAAGGCGTACAAAGGGGCTCGCAAAGGAGGTATTAATGATCGAGTGGTGTTTCTGGTTCGCAATGGGCTGGTTTTGTTTCACTTTGGTTCTATTCTGGTTCAGTTCTGGACCTCGTGGTTTTATTCTTTTCGACTTTCGCTCTACGATCTAGGTAATATCTAATCTCGTCTCGTCCTCTCTTGACATGCATATGATATGGCGTATAAAACATGTAAAGCTAAACTAAGTTTGGATCGGCTATAATATAAAACGAAGAAAAAAAAAAGTTTTATCCCATGAAATAATAAAACGTGAAACGCATAAAATGATGATGAAGGATAACCGCATGAAATAATAGTAAATATGTATATGTCGATTGAGTTATTATGTTGGGCTGTCGGATCAATTTTATGCATGTTCTATTTTAATCTTTTACTCATGTTAATATCTATTATCACACGTATATAATAAGAAGAAAAAAAAAATTGCATGTTTGTTTCATTATTTAAAGATCGAATACGGGAAGGATGGTGACATTAGAATTATTAATTTATATATGGTATTCAAAGGCTGTAACATGGTTGGGGTGTGAGTCGCATGGAGTTAAAAGGGTGTATTCGGATTACTATTTTATGTGTCGTGTGTATGTATGAGTATACATGTAAATAATCATATTTTGGTCGTCGCAGTTTAAACCTTAATGTCTAGGCTACAATATAAATTTAATGACTGGGTCTAAAATTATCGTTTTAATATAAAATTATAGTATAAACTTTAAAATAATTTTATTTGACATTTTTAATATTTAATTTTAATAATTTACATGTTGACCCTAAATTTTACTAAATTGACATAATTAACCCCAAACTACTATATTGGTCATTATTAACCCTTAAGTTTATTTAAAAGTCATCTATTGCCCTAGAGTATAAAATTACAAATTCAGGAAACTTATTAAATATGAAAAGTTACTGTTTTCGAAAAGTTACTAAAAATGGAAAGCCGACTAAAATAAGCAATCTGATTTAAAAGAAGTTATTAATAACGAAACGACCATTAATTCATGTAGATTCGCTGAAGAAGGAGTAACTTCCTATCCTTATGTTCTGAAATGTTTTCATCTGCGGTTTGAGGTACAGATATTCTACCCTCTTTCAGTAAGGGTGTTCTCTCTCTATCTCATGACTTTTTAATCCTTGACTTTGATTCGTTTGCTATGATATGATTCATTGATATAAGCTTTTGCTATGATCCTTTGGATATGATTCGTTGCTATCCATTTTGTTGATTACCTGATTACTATCTCCTGGTTGAGATTCTGTTTGATTATGATATGATTCGTTTGTTATGGATATGCTTTGTTTGATATGAGTATGTTCTTATGCCCGAGTCTTTATTCTACTCATGGAGGTACTATGGGCGTGTTAGTGATGGCACCACTGACATGACACTTTCTGGGGAGGTGTGATTGATCCCTGGCATTCCCTTCTGTTTGATATATGTGCACTATGGCCAATTAGTTATATATGTGTCCAGTCATGAGCTGGCATGTGTATTTTGTTTGTTTCAGGGAGTGTATGGATGCATCCTAGGTTCTGTTTTGTTCTGAGAAGACAGTGACTGGCTGTACGTGCCTTGTACCCCTTTCACTTCTGGTACATTGGAGTTAGCTACTCTATGTACACCATATGAATTGACGGATATGTGGTTATGTGATTTGAGACCTATTTGAGTATCTCGTTAGGTCGGCTCGTGGCTTTCCTATGTTTCTTGTGTCTATTCGAGTATCTCGTTAGACGTGCCTTTGTTGATACGTGCTCTTTGATTCTGGTTATTATATGATTCATATTATCACTTGACTCTTCATACTCATTATTCATTTGACTTATGATATTTGTTCAGTTATCGTTGATCTCTTATGCACTTGACAGATGATATTCCGTTCAGCAAAAAGTTATGATTTCCAACTTATTATACTTATATACATTTCATTCATTCATTTGCTTTTTAAGCTCAGCCGCATTTCCTTTCCTGCGGCAGGTTATAGGTTGGAAGCTGGGGTTGGGTGAAGAGAGAGCATAGAAGCTTTAGTGGACTACCCCATGGACTAGAAGCCATTACATCTGGACTAGTTTGGACTTGGATTAGATTAGACTTTGTTTAGTTTGTATTTTCATTTCTTTTATAGTTTTAGTATTTCTTTTGTACATTTAGATTTTTCCCTTGTAACCTTTTGTTTTAAATCTTCCGCTTGCGTTGTATGCTTTGTATCTTGAAGTAGGAGCTGGACGAGACGGTATGAAGATGGTGGTGACTACATCGGTTATTTCCACACACGGAAGGAAGGACAACACAAGCAGAGTTACAGTAGAGCATTGACTTGGACTGCTTGCTTGGGAGATCAACGGAGATTTTCGTTCAGTAGAAGATTATTCAAGCAACATGGCGCACCAGTAGTGATCGTGACCAAGAATTGCATTTTTGGTTCACACTTTCAGAAGAGGTGCAGAAGATTTTGACGTTTTGACATTTGAAGAAGTTTTGGTTCGCGACGCGTTAGATCTTGGATTCGTTCTTATCTGTATGATCATTCTTTCTCTTCGGTTATACCTTTGATACGTTTTGATTTGTGAATTGGAACGTCGGTATAAATATGTTATCCCATCTCCCTATGAGACTCTTGGTGTGTTTGATGATTCAACTTGTATTCTTATGGCTTTAGCAAGATCATTTGTTCGTTCAGAATTCAGTAGGAGTTGATGAAGATTTATCTATTAGTGCTAATGTTATGCTTGCTTCGTAGGAATTTGTGTTTCGTGTATCTCCTTGTAGGATTCCAACTATCATCTGTCATCTGTCTTCTGTCATCTGCTACATATTTGTGTCGCATTCGTTGGATCAAATTTGTTATGATTATGTTCTATTGGAGAGCCTGGGGCTAACCTAGTTTGTCGGGATCGAGTCATGAGAAACATTCTATTTGTGAAAATTCAGTTGGAAGAACCTCACCGTGCGTGAGGATAATTGTGACGTTCATTTGTGATCTGCTACGTTTCTGTCTAACTTTTGCGACTTCAATTTTGAGGACAAAATTTTTCTTTTAGAGGGGAAGAATTATAACGACCTAAAAAAAATCCGGTTTAACTTTTACGAGTAATTCGAAATCCGTAATATGTGAAACGATATGTTATAACGTTGAAATATAATCTATGACCTAAGATAAAATGCACTCGACAACATGGTACCTTACAAAAATTATCACACGTCTAACATGTCTTTCAACAAATTTGGTACACAATATGATTTGGTCATGATTCCATATAGGCCGAAAATGAATAAATGTTGTACACAATTTGAGGCTTAAAAAGGTATTGATATATTGCAAATTTGAATGAAGATTTGGTCCATTAACTCCCCATTATTTTCGGCTGGAATTTTCCCCTTATACCTCCTATGATTCTTGGCCAAACTTCCTCGTTTATCTCCCCTCCCATTCATTCTTCTGTCAACCGAATATACAAAACAAAAACAAAAAAATAAAAATAAATAAATAAAATAAGGGTGGAAGCTTTGTTTCTTGGTGTATTCGAGCTGTGAAAAGGCGTACAAAGGGGCTCGCAAAGGAGGTATTAATGATCGAGTGGTGTTTCTGGTTCGCAATGGGCTGGTTTTGTTTCACTTTGGTTCTATTCTGGTTCAGTTCTGGACCTCGTAGTTTCATTCTTTTCGACTTTCGCTCTACGATCTAGGTAATATCTAATCTCGTCTCGTCCTCTCTTGACATGCATATGATATGGCGTATAAAACATGTAAAGCTAAACTAAGTTTGGATCAGCTATAATATAAAACGAAGAAAAAAAAAGTTTTGTCCCATGAAATAATAAAACATGAAACGCATAAAATGATGATGAAGGATAACCGCATGAAATAATAGTAAATATGTATATGTCGATTGAGTTATTATGTTGGGCTGTCGGATCAATTTTATGCATGTTCTATTGTAATCTTTTACTCATGTTAATATCTATTATCACACGTATATAATAAGAAGAAAAAAAAATTGCATGTTTGTTTCATTATTTAAAGATCGAATACGGGAAGGATGGTGACATTAGAATTATTAATTTATATATGGTATTCAAAGGCTGTAACATGGTTGGGGTGTGAGTCGCATGGAGTTAAAAGGGTGTATTCGGATTACTATTTTATGTGTCGTGTGTATGTATGAGTATACATGTAAATAATCATATTTTGGTCGTCGCGGTTTAAACCTTAATGTCTAGGCTACAATATAAATTTAATGACTGGGTCTAAAATTATCATTTTAATATAAAATTATAGTATAAACTTTAAAATAATTTTATTTGATATTTTTAATATTTAATTTTAATAATTTACATGTTGACCCTAAACTTTACTAAATTAACATAATTAACCCCAAACTACTATATTGGTCATTATTAACCTTTAAGTTTATTTAATAGTCATCTATTGCCCTAGAGTATAAAATTACTAATTCAGGAAACTTATTAAGTATGGAAAGTTACTGTTTTCGGAAAGTTACTAAAAATGGAAAGCCGACTAAAATAAGCAATCTGATTTAAAAGAAGTTATTAATAACGAAACGACCATTAATTCATGTAGATTCGCTGAAGAAGGGGTAACTTCCTATCCTTATGTTCTGAAATGTTTTCATCTGCGGTTTGAGGTACAGATATTCTACCCTCTTTCAGTAAGGGTGTTCTCTCTCTCTATCTCATGACTTTTTAATCCTTGACTTTGATTCGTTTGCTATGATATGATTCATTGATATAAGCTTTTGCTATGATCCCTTAGATATGATTCGTTGCTATCCATTTTGTTGATTACCTGATTACTATCTCCTGGTTGAGATTCTGTTTGATTATGATATGATTCGTTTGTTATGGATATGCATTGTTTGATATGATTATGTTCTTATGCCCGAGTCTTTATTCTACTCATGGAGGTACCATGGGTGTGTTAGTGATGGCACCACTGACATGACACTTTCTGGGGAGGTGTGATTGATCCCTGGCATTCCCTTCTGTTTGATATATGTGCACTCTGGCCAATTAGTTATATATGTGTCCAGTCATGAGCTGGCATGTGTATTTTGTTTGTTTCAGGGAGTGTATGGATGCATCCTAGGTTCTGTTTTGTTTTGAGAAGACAGTGATTGGCTGTACGTGCCTTGTACCCCTTTCACTTCTGGTACATTGGAGTTAGCTACTCTATGTACACCATATGAATTGACGGATATGTGGTTATGTGATTTGAGACCTATTCGAGTATCTCGTTAGGTCGGCTCGTGGCTTTCCTATGTTTCTTGTGTCTATTCGAGTATCTCGTTAGACGCGCCTTTGTTGATACGTGCTCTTTGATTCTGGTTATTATATGATTCATATTATCACTTGACTCTTCATACTCATTATTCATTTGACTTACGATATTTGTTCAGTTATCGTTGATCTCTTATGGACTTGACAGATGATATTCCGTTCAGCAAAAACTTATGATTTCCGACTTATTATACTTATATACATTTCATTCATTCATTTGCTTTGTTATATATCTGTTCACTGGGCTTTTTAAGCTCAGCCGCATTTCCTTTCCTGCGGCAGGTTATAGGTTAGAAGCTGGGGTTGGGTGAAGAGAGAGCATAGAAGCTTTAGTGGACTACCCCATGGACTAGAAGCCATTACATCTGGACTAGTTTGGACTTGGATTAGATTAGACTTTGTTTAGTTTGTATTTTCATTTCTTTTATAGTTTTAGTATTTCTTTTGTACATTTAGATTTTTCCCTTGTAACCTTTTGTTTTAAATCTTCCGCTTGCGTTGTATGCTTTGTATGCTTTGATATGTCACCATACTGTAGCGCTCCGGACCCATGTCGGGTTGGGGTGTTACATCAAAAGGTTACTGAGTTAGTTGAGAGAGTATGTGAAAATATATCATAATAGGGTTACACAAAACTAACAAATAGTTTGGTATTTATAGCAAACCATTCTGTAGGTCTGGCGGATACGGCGGACCCCTCAGAAGGGTTCCGCCCGTGTATCTCCAGGGTACCGCCAGGGCTGCAGTTGGTTTTTGCAATAAATCTCCCAAACCAAACAAGGTCACATCTCATTACTTCTTGCAAACCAAATAATGTCACATCTCATAATATCAAGTCAAACACTAAACTTGCAAGCAACCACTTAGTAAGTCAAACACACTTCTTACCATAAATGTATATTGACAAAGCTTGCCCTAAATGTGATGTGACTTTACTATATTAAGAAATAAATGTGATGTGACAAGACACTTTCTAATTTAAGAAATAAAAACATTGTTTTGTTTAAAAGAGATGTAAACCTTAGTTTAAGCAAGACTTAAACACTTAAAGTGATGATTTACTTATAGCTAAACTTCATGCTTTGTCATTAACAAAACTTAGCAAAGATCGTAAAATATAAATAACGTTTTTAGGCGATATTTGTATTAACAGATAATACAAGTAAAAATCAATAACAAGGAAGATGAACTTTTAAGATTGAAAAACAATATTCTTTCGTCTTGTGTCAAACAATGAGTCAAGCAATATTGACAAGGTCATAAAAACTTGATTCATAAGTCATAGTTGTGATTTAAATAAATTTGATAAAAAGTATTTTTGGACATTAGAGTAAAGCAACCATTAAAATAAAATGAGTCTTTTAAAATAGAAATTAATGTAAATCTATGAAAGATTTTTTGTTTTTATGCAAGCTCCAAAAGCAAAGGATAATCACTCAAAGACATTCCTAGTTATTCACATGTTCACAATGATTAAGTCCTTTATGACTTATTAAGAATGAGATTAGTAAATCCGTAGGTAAAACTAAACATAGAGAAATGCTTAGAAGTTTACTTATTCTCACAACGAATAAATCCAACATTATGTTTAGTGCTTGTCTATGTGCTCGTTCTTTTTAGAGAAGATCCTAAAACAACTCTCTCGAAAGAGCTTGTTTGGATTCATCATAAGGTACTACACAACTAGGATTATGGTATCCCAAAAGAACGGGAATAGAAACCATAGTGTATGCCAAATGGAATTATGTCGGTAATAAGTTGATAAGAAAAGCCCAAGTGGTACTTGCACTTTTATACTTACTTACCCAATGATTCTCCAAAACGCGTAAGGTTCTCAAATTAGTATTGGATGGAGAAGCACATCAACAAGCTCCGCTTGAACAAGCAAATTCGTGTCAACAACGGAATTCTTTTATCAACATTGTTATCCCTTCAACAAAGGAAGCATCGACTTCAGCAACAATTCAATCCATTATGTTCTTTATTAACATATTGTGATCCATCATCATCGCCTTGGTAAAAAAGTTCATTGAGGAACGTCTTAACTAAGAAAGTCTTATAAGTTAACCATTCTATCAACGTTTTCACAAAACCTCTTGAATGAGAAGCATTCATCATCCCTAGGCTTAGTCAAAGACTCATAAGACCTAAAACCTTAGTTTTGAACATTAAGATAAAACCACAAAAATCAAGACAATTCCTTTTGAATTTTACCTGCAGTACCCACGGAACCCTCAGACCATATGGGCGGAACCCTCCCTTTGGTTCCGCCTGGCCCGCCAAAATCTGCAGGATATTTTATTTTTTATTTCTAAACCAAACACCCTCATAACCTTTCATCACTCAAACCTCAAACAACCAATGTGAAATGAGAAACCGAGTTATCCTTTGTCCTATCAATATCGAGTCATCCATCATTTCCATGCCCTCAAAGAAACCAAGAGTCAATATCATCTTCACCAATAACTCCACCTATTCATCTTCACAAGAAGATTCCACAATGTAACCAAACAAGTGTGTCATCCCCACTATAACCTAACCTATTAAGATTAAACCACCTTTCATGATACATAAACCTATGTTCACCCTTGTGTCGCTCTTTGAAACAAAGGGCAATTGTCATATCCATACTCTCATTAACATATTTGTCTATGTCGTCAAAAGTCAAGTGAATTTCATTATGAAATGAGTCTCTTCCACTTTCTAGCAAGTGAAGAACATAAAGAAGATATCCAAGCTTCAAGTGTTGTCAAGCAATCACCACCTCATTTCACATATCCACTCTCGGTCGTCAACCATATTGATAAGATCGTTTATAGCTCGAGGTTGGATAAACCTCATCTAGGGATTGCACAATAACAAAGATAAAGAACATGTACGCAGCGGAATAAACAAAAACATCTTTATTATTGCTAACAAGGTTTCTCGTCATCATCTCTACTCTAACAAACACCAAAGCCCCAATGCTACGTGATCAAGTGTAGCACGGTTACATCCTAACAGCTATCAAAGATAGTTGAGGCTTAACATCAATCTACCCTAGCTGTTTCCCATTAAACACCTGTATACACAAGTCTAGGCGTTTCCAGCCCTAGACACACACACACACGTTTTCTGTATATTACATTGTGGAAGACTTCTAAAACATATTCCCTGTATCTCTTTATATAATAGAGATACTAGGGTTACAAGGAATAAACTAGAATAATAAAAGATATGTTGTAATCTTTTTCTTTCTTTGCAAGTTTCTTCCTTTGTCTCCATAAGTCCTTCATCTTTCATATTTGTCAATATCAACTCAAAGTATAATTCCCAACAATCTTCCCCTAGTTGATATGACAAAACCAAGTATATGAAAGATGTCGTCTTCCCCTCAAACCATGCATATCATCAAGGATCTTCAAGCTGCAATCTTCAAAGTATTCTTCTTCCCCTTTTTGTCATCATCAAATAGGGGACAAATGTAAGCAACCTTGATCTTCACAACCACGAATCAATATTACACATCCAATCTATCTTTCTAATGTTTCGAAGTCGCCCACCATTAAGTTTTCCGCATCTAAAAATGGACTTGAAACAGTAGAAATCAAAACTAGAAGTAATAATAATAACCAGCAGTAGTAAAAACCTTCACCTCGATGTAGCACATAAATGGTTAAACATTTAGACATTAAGCTTCCCCTGAAACCCATATGTTAACCATCTCTTGAATCTTCAATTCTGTAGGCTCTTATGTAATGATTACTAATGAAGAAAACTAAGTATAACCAACTTGATGCTGAAGTAGAACCACCCAAACTTGTGTCTTATATCTTGTACTAAAATTGACTTCGAACGTATACCTAACGTATAGGGAGATCGCAACCTCTTGACAAAAAATCACTGAGCACAATAATGTAACTCCTTCAAGTGTTTTGCCAATTCGTAGTCACCTGAACGAACAAACAAGTTATCTTCAAAGTGTCATACTCACTTTGAGATATGATAAGAACACGCATCCAAGAACCTCCACTTCAACTTCAAATAGGTGATAAAAACCTTTCTTCGTAACCAATTGAGCAATAAGAACGAGCCATAAATCTATTAAGCACCGAAACCAAAAATCATAACTCTTGTGTGTGTGTCTTCCCCTGTGTGTGTATTGGAACGAACCTGTTCCAAATTAATATATACTTCCCCTCACTGCTTGTAACTCATGATTGCCAATGAAATAATCAAAGTCTCCACGTGAAATATAGCAACATGAATAAGTACCAACCACATGCCCTTTAAGAAATATGAACAGCAGCGGAAACAATTAAGGCATCAGTGGTAACTTGTATAAGCAGTGGAAGAATAATTAAGCTTGCAGTGGTAACTATCAACTTGCAGTGGAAACGAATACACTTGCAGTGGAAACGAATACACTTGCAGTGGTAACTGATAAGCGTGCAGTGGTAAAATTTAGCCTTGCAGTGGAAACGTGATAGCGAGCAGTGGTAACTATATAAGCAGCAGTTGTGAGCTTTGAATAACCAGTAAGCTTATACACATCTTTACCACCAGTATCTTCAATCAATACAAACGTTTAACCACATTAGTACCAAACAGCAACTACAATTCAAACCACCAAGCAGCTATCATCATGTATTCCTACTAGGGTTCATCGTCAATCCTAGAACTGACTCACCAAGACTAGTAAGAACAAATAGATCAAACCCTAAAACAACGATAACACCATCTCAACTATTAGGGTTTCTTATGTAGTCGTCTTTTTTTTTTTTTTTTTTTTTTTTTTTTTTTTTTTTTTTTAAGTATAAAGACGACACTTTTTAGCCTTTAGTGACACTTTTTGGAGTCACTAAAAACCCCAAAAATTCGAAATAATATACCTCTCTGCAGCAGTTTTCAAGAATTTTTATCTTTTTATTGGAAGCTCAGATTGAAGATCCCTCCGGTGAAACTCTTCTTTGACATGTAGAGAACCTCCAATAAAAATTTCAGCCCGATCCAACGGTTAACGAAGGAGATATCGCCCTTTGAAAACAGCCCTGCAGTGAGTTTTTAAGATACGAACCAGATTCGAATTTTCTTCCATCTTCGACAAACCAAACCTTGTTTAATCCCACGATCACGAGCCCCATGGCTCTGATACCAATTGATAAGATCGTTTATAGCTCGAGGTTGGATAAACCTCATCTAGGGATTGCACAATAACAAAGATAAAGAACATGTACGCAGCGGAATAAACAAAAACATCTTTATTATTGCTAACAAGGTTTCTCGTCATCATCTCTACTCTAACAAACACCAAAGCCCCAATGCTACGTGATCAAGTGTAGCACGGTTACATCCTAACAGCTATCAAAGATAGTTGAGGCTTAACATCAATCTACCCTAGCTGTTTCCCATTAAACACCTGTATACACAAGTCTAGGCGTTTCCAGCCCTAGACACACACACACACGTTTTCTGTATATTACATTGTGGAAGACTTCTAAAACATATTCCCTGTATCTCTTTATATAATAGAGATACTAGGGTTACAAGGAATAAACTAGAATAATAAAAGATATGTTGTAATCTTTTTCTTTCTTTGCAAGTTTCTTCCTTTGTCTCCATAAGTCCTTCATCTTTCATATTTGTCAATATCAACTCAAAGTATAATTCCCAACACATACTTTACCACCATTCACCACATTGTTAAAACAAATGAAAAACGTCATTGAAACATTGCATTATAAAACGTTTTTAAGCATCAAAATGAGTCAAGTTAACCGCACCTCCACATTGTTTTCATATAGGCACACATTAGAACATACACATTACAATAGTCGTTTACTTAGACTAAAATGTGAAATTTTGATTTTCTAGGAATCATCATGCCTCCTCTAACTCACTACGACCACAAGGACACCATCAAGTACCTACCCAAACACTACAAAACCAAAGGTCTTACTCAAACTCAAATCGTTGTTTTCAAAGCCTTAGAAAAACGATATGTCCATAAGGGTAGAACCATTGAACCATCCTTCTTAGAAGGTACAAACCTTTACACGGAACTTGCCACAATCAACTTTGAGTGTCTCTTAGAAATCGACGAGCCTATTTGTTCTAGGTTCATTTTAGAATTCTATGCATCCGTCACCCTCTCTAAGGATGAGTATGGTCGCATGTCTATTAACTTTAGGGCTAGTAGTCATCAATACTCCTTCACTCTCGAGGAGTTTGCTCAAATCCTAGGTGTCCCAAACCATGGTACTTGCATCTACTCCGACTTGCACTCCCTCTCAACTCTTGACACACTCTTTGACCGCATCCATCCCTATGATACCCCTCTTGTGTCCAAAGATGAACTTCGTGACCACCTCTTCATTAGGACCACCAACACTAGGAGAACTAGAACCGGAAATGAGGTCATCAAGGACCCATATGAAATGGAATTCAATGAACTCAAGCCCCAATTCAAGAAATGGGAAGAACTCCTTAGAGCCAATGTAATTAGCACCATAGGAAACCGGGATCACATCAATGTTTGCCTTTGCTACATGCTCTACTCCTTGTCCGTTAGGCAACCCTTCAACCTTGCCTACTACATGACTATGAGAATGGCCGACATTCCCGTGCAAGGCACAACGTCTATGCCGTATGGAATGCTCTTGACCCGTCTCTTTAGGTTCATCTCTCCCATTCCATCAACTCCTAGAGGTCTTCACCTAGACTACTCTCTCTTTCCACACGCTTTTGTCCTACTAAGTGATAAGAGAATCTACAAAGCCCAAGGTAAACATTTTCCAACTCTAGGCTTTGCCCAACTCTAGGCTCCCACCTCTAGAATACATTTTCCAACTTTCGGATATTCCAAATGAGTCGGCGGAGTTCAAAAAAACAAAGGGGATGTTCAAAAACATCGAGAGATTTCTTGGAAAGCTCAAGAAGAAGATTGACCGTCAATGAGAGCGGGTGTGTAGGAGTGTTTGGCACTAGGTGCTATTTGAACAATTTGGTCGTTTAAACATTACGTGTTATGTATTTGTGTGTTGGTAAGATATTTGGTACTATTTGGAACTTGTAGGAACTAACAATGATGCAGGAAGACAACATTTGGCATGTTGTCAAATTTTCAAGTTTATGATAATTTCACTAAGTATAGTTAAATTCGCTAGCCCCCGGTCAAAGTCCAATGGTATGCGTCTTTACAAGTCCAATTTTTGCATTTCCTAACCAGATATGAATTATATTTTTGTTTTTAGAAGTTTTCGAAAAATTTGAAAATCGTCTCGCGGGTCAAAAATGCGGACTGCCAAGTTTTTCAGGTCTGGCGGATCTGGCGGCACCCAAAAATGGGTTTCGCCAGTGTATTTTCTGGGCAATCCAGAAATGGCCCAACGAACCAGCCGGAACCCTCAGGAGGGTTCCGCCAGTCACCTGCAGAAAATTTTTGTCATTTTTCTTAAGTTCAAAACTTGTAAAGTGTCAAATCATTTTCTTTAGTGAGAAACATCTTCCCTTACCTCCAATAACCATACTATGACAACTCTCACTCACTAAAACAATTAGGAAGTCACTTCCCGCCAAAAATTCGAATTCAAACATAACTAACCCAAGGAACCCTTTTAAAGGATCCTTCAAACCATTGGAACATTTTCAAACCAAATAACTTCCCATGATCACAAAGCATTGAGTTCATATGTTGGTCTTTCACTCCACCCAATTCCATTGGATTGACATCAAATCATTTGAAACCTCAATCTTTGTATGGAACACATCAAATCCAAACACTCCTTCCCACAATTCTTTTTAAGTTTGATCACTTTAGAATACCCAAAAACTCACACCAACACCATTACTTCTCTCAATCTCAAAACTCTTGCAAACCAAAGATTTGAGATGACTAAATCAAACACCTCATCCGAATCATCAAGCTAAAACCACTAGGATTAGTGTTAAACCTTGTTGCTTCAACAAAACCATCAAATCAAGCTCATCACTTGACATTTCTTCACCTATCCAAGACTTCCTTAACCTTACTACCTCAACACCATATTCAATACCTTGCAACATCAACATGACCACTATTCAAGATTTCCTCAATCTTGCTACTCCAACATCCTCTCCCAAACATGGCAATACAAACATATACACTTTTCAACCATCAAAAACTTTTTCAACCATCGATCACTAACATTTACACCAATGGAACTTTTCCATACACCACCAACATCACCACTACCATATTTGGATACTTTTGAAGACCTATCACCTAAATTATCAAGCCTTCCATCTTTGTCACTCTTTGACACCATTGCTCAAATGGAAACCGAACAACAACCAAGTGAGCAATTAGATGATCAACCCCATCAACCATCATTGGTAGAACAGTTGGCTTACCGTTATGCTAGATTCTCTATTTTTCCAAATGATCAAGGTTTTACACACCTACAATCATTTGTGTCTCACCCCATTTACAAAGAACCAAGCTTACACCATTTTGTTCAAACAACAACCACCACAACAACAATAACTACCACCACCACAAGAACCTTCCCAACACTTTGAATCTCTATTTTCTTCGTATAAGAAAATAGAAGCATCTCAATGATCCTCCACCAAGACCAACAAAACCACCACAAATGAAAAACCAAGGTCATTGTTTGACCAAAATGAGTCTTTTGACCGCAAACAACTACCACAACAAGAGTATCACCACCCAAAACCATTGTTGTTTCACCCTATCTACATAGACATCCATGGTTCTCTAACCAATGAAATGAGGTTTATCCTAAACCACATTTTGGAACGTCTCAAGTTTAGAGTCTCCAAAATGAAACAAAATCGTTTCTTTTGGAAAATGTTTCTCATTAAAACCAACAAACCAAGTTTAGAGAACCAACATCAAAACCAACAAACCAAAACCGTTTCACCTCCACAACATTCAAAACAAAACCCGCTACATCATCCAACACACATTTTCCTCCTTAAACAACCTTTGCCTTGTTTTTGGAAAATGTTTCTCATTAAGGAAAATGATGGTTTCCTTTTATCGATGTAGGATTTAATGTTCTTAGTTTCTTTTTATTTTTCTTTTTAGAAGTAGGATGCTTTCTTCCTAATTTCTTGTCCTTGACTTTCTAAGAGTCAAAATTTTACATGAAATGAATTTCTTTCTACTACAAGGTGTGCATTGTTTGTTGATCATTTAGGTATGATGAGTAAACTATACCTCGCTATGGTAGCATACATATATCTTGTGTTTTAGAAACTAACCTTTCTTTTTGTAGGATCATTTTCCATGTTTTCTTTCCTTGATACTCCATTTAGGGGAGTAACATTCAAGGGGGAGCATGAGTATTGCATTATTCCGCTTCACAACTCTTAGTTGTGTTTTAGACATGAAATGCTTTCATGACTTGTCTTGTGCGGCAACTAACTTTTTTCTTGTAGGTTCAAAATCCATGTGTCCTCTCTTGGCACTCCATTTAGGGGGAGTATCATCCAAGGGGGAGCAAGTGCATACTTCCGCTTCGCTACTCTTCTTTTTGTTTCGAAAAAAAGGTGGAGAATGTATATAAAAACTTGTTCTCATTATCTTTTTTCTTTCTAACTCTTGCACGTCACAAACAAGTTTTAATACTAACTTTATAAGACTTAACACTAAATCTAGTGGCTTACTTATAAATAAAGTTTATGTTTTGTCATCAACAAAAAGGGGGAGATTGTTAATACGAATATCGCCTAAAAACGTTATTTATATTTTACGATCTTTGCTAAGTTTTGTTAATGACAAAGTATCAACTTTAGCTAATAGTAAATCATCACTTTAGTGTTTAAGTCTTGTTTAACTAAGGTTTACATTTCTTTTTAAACAAAACATTGTTTTTATTTCTTAAATTAAAAAGTGTCTTGTCACATCACATTTATTTCTTTAAATAGAAATATCACATCACATTTATGGTAAGTTTGTCAATATACATTTATGGAAAGAAAGTGTGTTTGACTAACTATAAGTTTTCTTGTGCAAGTTTGTGTTTGACTAGTGTTTATGTGATGTGACCTTGTTTGGTTTGGAAGATTTATTGCAAAACCAACTGCAGCCCTGACGGAACCCTGGGGATACATGGGCGGAACCCTTCTGAGGGTTCCGCCATATCCGCCAGACCTGCAGAATGTTTTGCTATAAATACCAAACCACTTGTTAGTTTTGAGTAATCACTTTAGGACATATTTTCATATAATCTCTCAACTAACTCAGTAACATTTGACTTGTGTGATCCTCTTATGTAGCAAGGGACTTCACAAGATCATTCAAGAAGTTACAAGCTTCAACTCTAAAGTTGCAAGTCTTGTTAGCTCTGTCATGTATAAGTTTTGGTAGTTTATACTTCATTTGTATCATGTATGTAGAAGTGATTGGTTAGTATTTTAGGCCTCAAAATACATAGTGTGTCGGGAGTTGTTGTACCCTTGTAAAAGAACTAACGGGAGTGGTTGTACCCTTGGTAAAGAACTCGACATCTAGCTTAGTGTCGGTAAAAGTGTAAGCGACGATGGGAGTGGTTGTACCCGTGTAAAAGAACTCGACATCTAGCTTAGTGTCGGTAAAAGTGTAAGCGACGTTGTAAAGGTTTCTCCACCGGGAAAGGAGCTTGTTGATTAGTGCTTATAACTCTCGAGTTGGAAACTCGGGGCGTGGATGTAGGGCAAGGAAAAAGAGTCCTTGTAGCCGAACCACGATAAACAATCGTGTTGTGGTTTGATCGTTTCTTTCTTTATCTTTGCTTATTACATATTGTCTTTAGTTAGAATTTCTAATCACACGTAAAGCTTTTTAAAGAATTAAACAAGTAAAGTTGTGTTTATATCTTTAAACAAACGTAAAGCTTTTCAAAGAACTAAACAAGTAAAGTTAGGATTGTTATTCACACGTAAAGCTTTTCAAAGAATTGAACATGTAAAGTTGTGTTTATATCTTTAAACAAACATAAAGTTTTTAAAGATAATCAAGTTAAAAAGCGGTAAACTATTCAACCCCCCTTCTAGTTTTCCACATGATTAATCAATTAATCACCTCTTTCTTTGATAATTCCAACAATGGACTTCTCCTCTCCTGGTTTCACCACCACCAACGCTCTAACTTTGTGTTGTGTCATATGCAATTTATGTACATGTTTAGTCACTGTATCTATCTTAAACATATACTATTAATTAAATTACATACTGATTTGATGGCAACATACACGGAATCCTCAGTTGTACACCAAAGCCACGAGCCGTCAGCACTCTTCTCCTTGCCTTTTAAAATGTTTGAAATTTTAGTGCTTCCAAAGCCATGCTCTTCTATACAAGCACTGAAGTCGAATCATGCTTCACAAGACACGAGGATTAACCAAACAAATGTGTTAGAAAACAACATTCTTCACAATGCTTCCATGTGATACAAAAGCTCCAATTCCTCTTTTGCCTTTTTACCTATTGGAAACTCATATCTTAAATGAAATAAACTTTATTCAAATGAAGGACTTCTTGAAATTTGCTTGTTATTTATTGTCTAGTAAATCATGTTTTAACAAACAAAATATATATTGTTTATCCACTGATGCTTTCTTATCAGTAACAAAAATATATCATTCACCTAGTGTAACTGATATGCATAGCCTAAGCGGATATCAAATGTGACCATCAACCAAAAGACGTGGGTTCAGACCTTGGCAGAGGCGAAAGACGTGTGTGCGTAAGTTTTTTTTTTTACTTATATACCATATAAAAGACCCATTATTTAATTAATGGGTCAAAACTGCCACATCCACATGCATGATAAAATAAAGTTGTATTAAATAACATTGGCAGTAAATGAGTACGTACCTGTTGCATGTATTGCTTAGCAGTTGAGACTATCTCATGGTGTACCACTCAATTAGGAAGCACCTTTACAAGAAAAACATAATCATCAACAATCAATATAAAGCACCATCATATACAGCTTATAGTTTTTCAAAGTTTGATTGTAAATTGTAGCCAGAATGTTACCTTGGCTAAACCAGAGCTCGAGTGAATATATCTCATGTATCATTGCCAAGTTGGGGAAGTATCCTGAAAAGTACCCAAAAGATTAATACACCATGGTGGTTATAATTTATCTTACAAACTAAGCGAGTTTGTGTACAATGTGAGATAATGGCCTTCTTAATTGCTACCAAATCACCATTGCTTGATGTTAAATCGATTTCAACTTTTTCAATAGCCCCTCCAACTGCATTCTCAGGTCTCAAGCACACTCCATACTCCTCACATGCATTTAAATTAAGTTATTATATTATTAGATCAGTAGCATGCTCACTTGATAACTTAGATAGACTTGAAGTTACAACTAAAAGTTGAAAAGCAGTTTTACCCTTGCAAGCCTAAAAAAGAACCATATAATTGTTCTCATAAAATTTCTTGTTAATACAACTAACAAATATGATTATGTGATCTAACAATGTACCTCTCTGCCATGGACTTCTTTATCTGCTTAAATGTAGATATAGTTCTTCAAATGGTCAAGGGCAGCTCAACCTATTTATCAATCCACTTCTGCATTAGACAAACAACCACATCTCTCTCATGGCCAATCTAGCACATAAATAAAAGATTAGATAATCAATGCACTAACTCTATGAAGATAATACATGTGGAAAGATAGGCATCATAAGAAAGGGGTTACAACAATGACTTGTTCTAGTATTTCTGATAGCAACTATTGTATCTCCATAGCATCCGTTGCATATTGTGTCCATCACCATTTGCCAATATGTTAAACCTTAATTTAGGTCTTGCCTATGAATGTGATTAATTCATCAGTCATATCACTTAACAGCTTAAGGAGCAAAAATGTTAGTTCGGTTTAAGAAAGGACCTTAACATGCCACATCGTTAAGCCTCTCCATCTTTGCTCATATGGTATTAGCAGGATCCATTTAACACACTGAAACAAAAGCACGCTATCAACTAACTACTAAAAACTATCGAGAGAAATTAAATGCCTATGACTGAAGTACTAAAAATCTACCAAGATTAAAGTCTAAGCATGTTACAAACTATGGTTTAACACAGTCAAACAAAACGGCCAAATATAACCAACATCATTTATAGAAGCTATATAACACATGCATATTAAATCTCAGAGTCAACAAATACCATCTTAGCTTCATAATCATTTCATCAAACATATGCTGTGCATAAATTAATATAATCGATTACTTTTAATTCAATTAAGTATAAGCACAAATATAAAAGTTAGGGCAAAAGAACAACACATACCTGCTGAAATTAATAATAACAATAAATGATTTATTCACAATGGATGAACAATGTATGATGGATACCTGGTAAATAACATAAGAATTAAGAAATAACATCAGAAATCCCTTGTAATGAAGAATGATTGATAAATCAAAATCTGTTTACATATGAATAAAAAAATAAAGATATTTGGTTAATTTGTTAAGAGCAGATGGTTAAGAAAATACCTATGATTTGTGGATGGTATAACCAGATCTTGTGTATGTTTATTTGAGTCTCACTCAGAAATTAAGGATTTAGATCGATAACTCAATGATAATTAGGATGTTCCATGATTTAGAGCATCATAGAATTTGAAATTCAAAAGATCTGTGATAATAATGAGAAAGATAAAGATGGAATGTGTGTTATTGTTTTGAGAGGAGAATGCCTGATTTCAAGGGATGCGTTTTGATTGAGTATTGAAGTGAAATTGGTTTTGAAAAAGTCAAGGGATACATGCGTTTTGATTAAGCATCTATATTTTGTTTTGAAAGCTTAGTACAAAAACTGTCAAGTGCTATAGTGGTTGACACTATTGTGTGTGAGCGCCATGACCCGGGTTCGATTCCCATATGTGCCTAATTTTTTAAACATAGTCCGAAATAATGTTAAAGTGCCAACATGGAGGTGCCAACGTGGAAGAAGTTGATGACATGGCATATGACTCATATTATCCAGTCAGCAGTGTCAGGGTACAGCTTTCAAAGCATCATGTGCAAGTCAAAACTTGTCTCATATATATATATATATATATATATATATATATATATATATATATATATATATATATATATATATATATATATATATTAAATGGTTTTATTCTTACGATACATAAAGTTTATAAATATTAAATTGAATAATTGAGTCATAAAATTAACACGAGCTAACAACATGAAAATAAAATGTGCTAAAACAAAACATGTTACGAACATTGTGTCGCAATTTGATATGGTAAATTGGTCATATATTCTTAATATATTATACTCCTATGCTGTTAAACATTTCACCAGTTTGTAACTATCATTATCAATTAATTTATGATGATAAGATTGTGAAAATAAATTAAAATATTTTATAATATACTTATCAATTAACAACTAAAAACATTTAAAAAAAATAAAAATAATAAAAAATCAACATTAGGCCTAAAATATGCATGCCATGATTTGATTTCACAAAGTAGGTACATATTATTATTGTTTGAAAGATTCTTATATTTGATCATTTTCTTCATCATCATATTATCATCTTTAACATTTCTTATTTAGCAAAAATAGAGGTTCCTCCTTGGTATCGGATGAGGTGGGTGACGGCTTAGAGCATCAAAGTTTAAGAGGCATCAAATTTTACATCCATGTTGTTTTAGTATAGAAAACTATATAGAAGATTAGATCCAAAAGTTTTAATAGAGAATGAAGCTAAGAAAGAAGATGATGGATTATAGAGAGAATACAAAGAGATAAAGGAGTATGTTAATTGTATTGAGGCGTGTTATTTCGCATCCCCTTATTCTCATACATTCTAAGAGATTAATTCCAACCACACAAATCATTTGATTTAATGGACAAGATCATACATTAAAAAACATCCAATTCCACCCATCCCAACACCTTCTTTTTAATTAAAACTCAATTTCACTCTTCTTTTTTGAAAATAATATATTTCAAAAACTATTATCGTTAGACGAAACAAATTACATGATTACGACAAGCATCTAATTATCTTTCAATAGAAGAGTAGTTTTATATACTTTTGACATTTTTTTTTTCTTTTTTTATTTAGGGGTTTTTTGGGTACACGAGTTTATATGATATATCACATGTGATATAATACTATTTGTAAGTTCGGACACTCAACATACTGTTATAAAATTGGTATAAGTATTTGTGTAGAACTCCAAATAATTCATCGTTTTTTACATTTTAAAATTCAAATCATTAGCTTTCTAACCATATATCACACATAAATTTTGAACTTATAAGTCATTAGGCTCCTCACACTGGATCTGAAAAAAACAATCATGGGGTTCGATCGATCGATATTCAATATCGATCGCCCCAATGTGGGACAAGTTTCAAAAGCGAGCGCCGGTCAACACAAAACACAAATCGATCGGATTTCCAACCGATATTGAATCAACACATTCCAAACCAAATTTACCTTTTTTCAAAAATGTATCTGTTTGTGGCATAAAAAAATAAATAAAAATAAATAAATAAATAAATAAATAAATTTCTAAAATATTTACCACTTTTCATCCTATAAATACCCACATCAAACCCACTTTCAAACACACAATTTCAAAAACAATTCATCCAAATTCACACCAAAAAACACACAATGTCAAAGAAAAACACTCCACAATCAAAAAACCGACGATCCCGACTAACCCAAAATGCACCGGACATAAATTTCTCTCCGCAAAACACCTTTGAACTAACCGGCATAACACCACCGCAACAAGGGAACATATGCTTTCGTCCACAATCTTTTGAATATCCAACACAATTACCACAAGTCAATCAAAGAGAAAACTTATTTTTCGTTCATCGTCCTTTTGTCCCACCACAACGTGTTAATTATCACGAAGAACCAAGTGAGGCGTCCTATCGTCCTAACATGGATTTCTTGCATTGTTCCCAACCGTATCAAGAACATTCTCCGATTCGGTCTACTAATCTTGATATGAATTTGGATGATTGGGCAGACTTTCATAACTATGGCTATTCGACCCAACACTATCCAAGCCAAGACCAACCGAGTCAAGATGTTTCGATGGGGCAAGGTTCGGGGCACGGTTCCTACCACGGTTCTTTGCCCGTTGATGACGACGAGTCTGATGAAATCGAAGCGACATCACCCGTCAAGCAAAAGAAGCCTTCGCGACGTGCTACAAAGGCGAAAGCCAAAGCCAAAGAACCCGAACCGGCCAAAAAAATTGAACCATGGTCTAGCAGAGAAGAGGTCATTCTTTGTAAAGCTTTCATCTTTGTTTCTGAAAATGCAAAAAAAGGAAACACTATGAATCGGCCCAAATTTTGGGAGAAAATGGTAGCCTATTTTTGGAGAGAAACTGGTTCAGACCGGACAATGAATTCGATCATTTCCAAATGGAAGACTAGATTTCGTTGTCAAGTTGCGAATTTTGGTGCTATTGTTGATAACGTCAAGAGGCCACATGGAAGTGGCGAGAATGACCTTGACGATTTGTCCAAAGCTCTTTTGGAGTATCGTGCACGTTACGGTCAAGATTTCACTATGATGGAGTGTTGGAAAGTTTTGAGGGGGCATGATACCTGGAAGGAAGAGATACCCCTTTTCCAATCAGGCGTTCGAAAGAAAGTGAAGGTTTCAACAACTACATCGGGGTCAACACAAGGCCCCTCGAATTTTCAAGACTTGGATGATGACGAGGATGAAACGGAGGATGATGCTAGAGAATCACGACCACAAGGTCGTGACAAAGCAAGGAGGAGATCATCCACCTCCTCCTCTCATGAAACATGAAAATCATTCATGAGTGGGCTAATAGCGGATTTGTGGAAATCAAAACCGTCAAAGAAGGAAAAAGGTAAAGAGCGTGATGAGTCGTGGAGACAAATCAAGGAACGAGAGCTAGCGATCAAAGAAAAAAAATTGGAATATCAACAAAAGCTCTTGCAATGCCAGGAGGAACAAAAGGAACTCTTGAGAAATACCAAACGGGATCAAGAATTGATTTTCTACAACTCGGCTATCGACCCAAATTTGCCCGAACGACAACGAGAGGAACTTATGCGAATTAAAGCGGAAATCAAGGAACGCCACAACCTAAATTGCTAGTTTTTAAATAAGTGTTCGCGTGTTTAATTTTTAGTTGTTTAAGTTTTTTATTTAGTTGTAATGGTTTTTATTTCGTATCGTATCGTTTATGTAATATTTACGTTTTATTAATAAAATTTGTGTTTGTGTTAAAAAATGTTTTTTTTAAAGAAAAAAAAAATATGATGCAATATGGGTTGCCACTGTGATGAGAGAGATGAATATGGGTTGAAGAGAGAGAAAGCTGAGGTGGCAGCCGGAAAGATGATGCAATATGGGTTGCCACTGTGAGAAGCCTTACAGTCTATTCATAGAAGCTCTAGAAAATATAGGATTATATATATATATATATATATATATATATATATATATATATATATATATATATATATATATATATATATATATATATATATATATATATATATATATATATATATATATATATATATACTTTTTGATGCTAAAAGCAATGAATCATTTGAATTTCTATACAAATATTTATACCCGTTTTATAAAAGCACGTTGAATGTTTGAACTTACAGATTAGTGTTATATCAAATGTGATATATCCAGCAAAATAATGCACCCAAAAAAAAAAAAAAAAAAAAAAAAAAAAGTTTGTCGAAAGTATATGAAAGTGCCAATTTATCGAAAGATAATTAAATGTTCGTCACGATAGTGTAATTTATGTAGGTTAACGGTTTACGGTTCTTGAAACATGTATTTTTTTAAAATCAGAGGGGTGGAAGTAGGTTTTAATTAATAATATTAATGGGTAAATTGCAAATTTTGTCCATAATATTTTTTGAAAACGCAAAGATTACACCAAGACGAAATTTGTTACAAAACATCCACTAATGTTTACGTTTTTTGTAAAACAGCCAATAAGAGCTACTGTTCACTAATGCACGTTAGTTCTCCTATTAATTCAAGGTCAAAAAGCACGTGAAATGACTAATATACCTTCTTCTTTTTCCCCACTTTTAAAGACATAATTTATAATTTACCTTTTTGTTTATTTATTTATTTATTGGAAGCTTTGTTATTGTCCAACCACATCACAAACACAGCCGCCGCCGCCGCCATCACCACCACCACCATCATGCCAAATTGGATTGCAGCAAAATTATGCTAATCATTGTGATATACTGACATCCCATTACTGTGAAATATAATTATTTGATCCTTTGCCCCTTTGCACGTTAATGCATCACGAATTATAGTCACCATCATAACAATCACTATTGCTGATAAATGAAGTTTATTGTTTAAATACTGTCAACATTAAGGTCTTTGTAAAAGAAGAAATTTTAAAAGCGTTTTCTCCAACATTGATGGTATGACTACAGTTGGATTATGTATTTCTGTTATGTTATCACTACTAATTTAATAATTTGCCCAACAATTATTAAACTAAAAAATTAACCACAGATGAAGTTAACGTGTTTTCTTGGACAAATGTGGTGGCATTATCATTGTATATTGTTTTATACTACATATAATTCATGAAGGGAAGTGATTTGCACACTCCCAAAAATGATTGACACACTCAAATTTTGAGTGTGTTGACATTTATACCCTCACACTGTTTGGACTTATTCTTATCCTGTAAGGGTATAAATGTCAACATACTCACATTTTGAGTGTGCCAATCATTTTTGAGAGTGTGCAAATCACCTCCCATTCATGAAGTACTCTCTTTTCAAAAAATTTAGATTTACAAGAAATCATGCATGGGTTATAACACTTTAATGCACCTAATTTTCATAATTACAACAAAGTAAGCATATTGTACAACAAAAAACAGCGTGGTGTCATTTTAAGACCAAAATTCTACCAAACAACATTAATGCTATTAAAAACATCCCTTCATCAAAAAATTACAACCATTTAAGCACAATGTACAATAGCTTTTAAATAAATACAAGTGATAAAACACAAAGCACAAGTATATAAATCACAATGATTTTAAGGTCAACAATCTATTCAATACATATAATTAATACACTAATTAATTCACCCCTTCACTAAAATATACAATCATTTAATCATAATGTACAAGCTAATCAAGCTACTAAGCCAAGTACTTAAAAATAAAGCCATTAGTATGGGCACTGTGGTCGGTCGACCGGACCGGTCGCCCTGCGCTGACTGAGTCGCCGCCACTGCAACCACAAGATCGATGAAGGTCAGACGGCTCCAAAATTCACAAACCAGTCACCCCCTCGACCAATTAATGCGTTCTACAAAAGAAGAAAAAAAATGTAGCGTTACATATTAAAACAAAAACGAAAATGAAACGAAAAAAGAAAAGAACAATCATCAATCAAGCAAAACAGACATCAAACTTATTCCATCTATGGTCTATGAACAAAAAGTATACAGCAACAATAAAACCCAAGATCTACATCTTCTTCAGTTCTAACCCCATCTCAAGAACACCATCACGGTTAACACAACATAAAATCTTAGAGAGAGTTTTCGTTTGATATTCAAAAAAAGGGTATGATTTTCTTGCAAATATAGATTGTTGGTTATGTTCGGTTATCAAGATAAGAAAGAAAGGAAGAGTACGTGATGTTTGTGTGGCTGCAAATTATGGCTGCGTATTTTTGTGAGAGAAATTAGGGCAGGAATGAGGGAACTTAGGTTTTGTAAACGTATTCATAAGTCCTAACATTTGAGTTATATAACGGTTTGGTTGTTAATTCGGCTGGCCAAATGATATCACAAATTGTTTGGTAATTTTATAATGAGCCTTAATAGATATTGATGTTTAAAGTTTGTTTAGACTGAGAATGGTTTTAGACTAATCATTAATTGATCCGTATATTATTTGTATGGTATAGTTGATTTTGGGCTAATTTTGATATTTGGTTCATGTGAATATTATATATTAAAAATGAAAATGTAGGGGCTATATATAGTGTAAAAAATGGATTTTTTTGAAATAAAAATAAAAATGTCGGTCGCCATACTATGCCTACCCCTACCTAAGGTAGAGATGCTGCTTCCAGTTATATTTAAGATAGGAAAGGACCTCCGGCCTTTTGTAGAGAGTGAGGATCGAACCATTGACCTCTAAGTTAAGATGCAAGGGGTTTTCCAACTGATCCAACCCTAAAATTATTGTTATTTGTAAATTAATCGTTAAAAAAAATATGGCCCCATTGATTGAGGCAAAAGCAGTCAACTAAATTCAACCACGGATGTGGTCAAACAAGTCAAACAGCCTAGATCAATGCTCCGAGGAATACAGTGTTTTCCCGGGTCGTTTAAGTCCCGTTGAGGTGTGAAATGTAACTATAGCGTGTTCGTAATCGGGTGTTATTCACAGAAAAAGATTTTGATCAGAATTATTTGGAATTATTTAACGAATATAGCTTAGGAAAGCTACGTGACTGATTACGTGAATTTAGATAACAAGGATTTGAGCTAAACACAAAAAAATGTACGTTTTGATTAAAAAACGTAACAGACGCACAAACCAATAAGTACAACTGAAGGACTGGAAGGGTTAAAAGTGTAAAATTGAAATTTTTACAATCCTAATAATAAAAGAAAATTTTAAGAAAAATTAAAATTATTTTTACACTATTTAATTATTTATAATTAATTAATTACTAATTATCTATTTAATACTAATTAAACTAATTAGAATTATTAAAAATACTTAAAAGACTTAAAAAATTAAGAAAAAATTTTATAAATCTAATTAACCATTACAGGAATCCTAAAAAATTATAAAAAGTTAATTCTAAGTATTTTTAAGCTAATTAACTAATTATTATACTATTTATTAATTAATATCTAATTAAACTATTTAAATTATGAAAACTATTAAATGAACAGTAAAAATTCTAGAAAAATTTATAAAATTATTTTAACTAAAATAGAAGCTATAAAAATTATAAAAACTAGGTTATACTATATAAAAACTAATTATGCTATTTAATTGTTTAATATTAATTAAAACTAAATTAAACTAAAATTAATTAGAAATACCACTAAATGACAAAATAAAAATCTGGAAAAATTTGTAAAATTATTTTAACCTAAAATATAATTTCTAAAAATATAAAAGTGATATATTACTTAGAAATAAATAAAAAAGTAAAATAAATTAATAACTCCTATTAAATAGAAGCTATCACTAAAGTTAAAATTGGTTTTTTGGATTTTTTCTTTTTCTAAACTGATAATAAGATAAAAACAAGCACTTTTAATTAAGACACTTTTTCTACACCCCTGGAAATAAGCACTTGGAGTGCTTATTCACCTCACAGTTGACTTTTGTTGACTGTGAAGGTTAATAAGCTCAAAATGGAAATGTGGGGTCCACAATTGAATTTCTTGATTCTACTGAGTATAAAGAACAATAATAAGCAACTATTAAGCTACAAGTGAACCAGAATAAGCCAAAAAGGGTTCAAATAAGCACTTAACAAAATGGACTGATGCAGTTTGGGGACAAACTTAAGGGTCCAAGCAAGGTGGGGTCCACAGGCCTAGGGTTCAAATAAAAGGTTCACAGACACTCCTGGGTAGGAGGGGGGTTGGGAGAACCAACTATTTCAGTGTGGGACCCACTGGATCAACCACAATAGGCCACAAAAGTGTGGTGGTGAGCTGAGGTACTGATGTGCAGGGCAGGGGTGTTGCCCTGCAGCTCACTTCAAGGGTGTGTAGGACCCACCAAACAAAATTTATAAAATCTGGAAAAATTCACAAAAATGTACAAAGTGGCAAAGATTAAACTCAACAAATTTCAGAATCTAACACCTAGGATACAACAAGTTACAAGCTTTCAAAGATTGATCAAAATCTGAAACTCAACAATTTGACTTTTCAAGAAATTACAAAGTTTGACTTTAGTGAACTTGGGCAGCTGATTTAATGATCAAATAAGCTGAGATAAGTTATATAAAAACTAAATTAGGTAAAACTTTAACTTTTGAAAAGGATTTGTGGGATTTGGACTTCAAAAATCACCACAGTGGACTGTGGTGATTATTGTCTTGTAATTTTGACTTTTAAAGGGTTTTGCACCAAAGTACTTGTTCCTCTGAGCTTAATTATGCACAACAAACTGTTACAAACTAATAGATACTCAGAATAACAATCACAACACACTAAGCAAAGCACAACCAAACACCCTCTTAAAAATAGCTATAGAAGAGTTTTTCACTTAAACAAATATTGAACACAAACATATGATTACAACTAATCAATAAGCTATTAAATAACTGTAATGAGCTTAAATTAACAACCTAAACTGATTTAAGAGTAAAATAAAAAAGTAAGTAGCTTACAAAAGCCTTCCAATGCTACTGATTAGGTACCAAGGATCAAACCAAACAATCCTATGTGGTTTCCACAAACCTCTAACCCACAGCCATCCTTGTTACACTGTGCTCCTTGCTCATTCCAAATGATCACAACTTTTTTATTTTCATTTTTATTTTTCCTATTTTTTTAGTAGATATTTAAAACTGAGCTTAGTGTTATCTTGAAAGCTTATAAAGCTTTCCAAAACTTGTTTTTAAGTTTAGATAAGCTACTGAATGACATGAACTAACATTAGAAACTTTTGATTAGAACTTGGAAATTCAAATTGAGACTTTAAAAAGTGAAAAAGAGAAATAAGCTTCAATCTGAATTTGCATTAATAAAAGGAGTTACATTACATTGAAAATGAACTGAAAATTTAAAATTAACTAAGAAAAATTACACATACAAGCTTCTATGAGCTTTTCCTTATATAACGACCTAAAAATACTAATGCTAAGCCTTCCACGTGGGACCTTTTTGAAATCTGACACTCCCAAAGTCTTTGTGATGACTTCTTGACCAAATCCCATCCATTGAATTGCTGTGAGACCATTCTAAACCTTTGATCATGATTTTGGCGCCAAAATGGGGTCGGGGTTAAATAAGTGGTTCTGGTGAGGGTTTTAGGGGAGCATTTATGGTGGTGGAGATGGTTGGTGAGGGGCATTAATGGTGGGGGGTTTAGTTGGTGAAAAGGCGAGGGGGGGGGGGAATGAGTCACCCTGGTTTTGTGGGATGTGTTGGGGGGAAGAAGATAGTCGGGGTGGTGAGGGTTGACCGAAGTCAACACCCAGGTTTTATTTAAAACAAAAGTGGGCTTGTAATTTGGGCTTGGGGATCAGCTGGGCTAGGGGGGATTGGACCGAATAACAAAAAGGGTTGGTTTGGTTTTGGGTTTAGCAAAAAAAAGGGTCCGGTTGGTATAAAGTTAACACAAGGACCATTTTGCAATTTTTTCAAAACCTTAAGGACTGAAATTGCCAAACTCCAAAAGTTCTCATAAGTGTTATTTTTTTCACATGCCAATAATTCAAGGACCAATTTTGTATTTTTCCACTTTTTCCAATTTCAAAAACATCCCAGGGACTACTTTTGCCAACTTTGGATTTTCAGGGACTAAATATGTAATTTTTGAAAACTTGCAACCCAATTATGATATTTTGACTTTATTTGACTTTTAAGACCTTGGGTTGACTTTTCCTTAAAATAAATGCATAGGGACTAAAAGTGACAAGTTTTGAAACTTGGGGGACTGAAACTGCCAATACTGCAAACTTTGTACGTTTTTTTCTTTGTTTTTGCACATTTTGCTTTTAAAACACATAAAACACAATCCCTGGGATAATTTAAGTGTTTTGATATCTTTTTGATTGTTTTTGTGCGTTTTGGCAGTTTAAATATATCGAAAACGATGAGTGTTTGAGCACTCATCAATCCCCCACACTGAACTATTGCTAGTCCCTAGCAATCTTTTTAGAAAACTTGATGGATTTTAAACTCTTTACCAAAAGCCATCACTTCTGGAGTAGCCAGGTGTAAGAACTGTGGCACACCTGATAACCGTGTGATTTTGAGCAAACCACCAGCTTCCAACGGATTTGATAAGTCTTTACCAAGAGCCGTTTGCTCCTGGACTAGCCAACTCTTGATGGACCTAGTCAACATCTTGGTGAGCTGATTACCAATTATGGATTTTTCCACGGCCTTTACCACAAGCCATAATCTTGCGGGCTAGCCAACTCATTTGTTTTCGGGGAGTTGATGAACCACACAATTTTGGGCAAATTGCCAGCCGTCAACGGATTTGAGTTGTCTTTACCAAGAGCCGTTTGCTCCTGGACTAGCCAATCCCTTTGTCATTTAGACTTTGGCGGACTGATTACCACAAAATTTTTTTTTTTTTTTTTTTTTTTTTTTTTTTTTTAAATAAAGTGAAAAAATTTTGAAAATTTTGGCCAAAAACGGGGGTACTTGAAAGATATTTGTTAAAATTTGTTAGAATTTCCCCCCCACACTTAGAAATGAATATTGTCCTCAATATTCAAAGTCCCGGCTATTATGCCGAAGCTATGAACGTAAAAAGCCAAGATTTGAATCTAACTGTGGAAATACCAATTTCACTTTATTTCTATATATATACAAACTTTTTTTTTTTTTTTTTTTTTTTTTTTTTTTTTTTTTTTTTTTTTTACTTATATACATATATACATTTTTTTTTCAAATAGCAGGGGGGTTGGCCATTCCCCCACACTCGGTGGTAGAAAATAGAAAGAATCAGAGATACGGGTGAAAACCCGTATTGTTGCTAGTTTTTGGTCATTGAGTCGCTAGCTTGACTCTATCCCCGAATTCAATTGTCCTTGGGGAAAGTTTGGAGATCCGGGACGACCATGGATGGTACGTCCTCTCCAAAGTAGTGCTTTAACCGATGTCCATTCACTTTGAAGTTTGGACCGTCATTTTGAGATAATTCGACGGTACCATAGGGATAAACTTTTGTAATGGTGAATGGACCAGTCCATCGGGTTTTGAGCTTTCCCGAGAAGATCTTGAGTCTAGAATTGAAAAGAAGGACTCGATCACCAACGTTGAAAACGCGGTTTTTGATTTTTGAGTCATGAATCTTCTTTGTCTTTTGTTTATAGATCAAAGAGTTCTCGTAAGCTTGATCACGAAGTTCGTTTAATTCATTGAGTTGAACTTTTCTGTGATCACCCGCCGTTCTGAGGTCGAAATTGGCATGCTTGAGGGCCCAATAGGCTTTATACTCAAGCTCGATCGGAAGATGGCACGCTTTCCCGTACACAAGTTTATAAGGCGTACACCCAATGGGTGTTTTGTAAGCCGTACGGAAAGCCCAAAGTGCATCATCTAATTTGTCCGACCACGATGCACGATTTTCACCTACAGTTCTCTCCAATATTCTTTTAATGCCCCGATTGGACACTTCGACTTGTCCACTTGTTTGAGGGTGGTACGCAGTGGAAAGACGGTGAGTCACACCGTATTTTTGCATGACTTTGTCAAACTTGTCATTACAGAAGTGCGTACCACGATCACTAATAATAGCGCGTGGAGTTCCAAATCGGGCAAAGAGAGCTTTTAAAAATTTCACCACTACTCGGGCATCATTTGTGGGTAAGGCTTTTGCCTCAACCCATTTTGACAAGTAGTCAACTGCCACGAGTATGTATTTATTGCCGTGAGAGGATGGAAATGGCCCCATAAAGTCGATGCCCCAAATATCAAAGATTTCACAAACTTGAATTGCATTCTGAGGCATTTCATTCTTTTGTGAAATATTCCCGTGACGTTGACAAGCGTCACAGGACTTGACTAATTCCTGGGCATCCTTGTAGATCGAGGGCCAATAAAAGCCGGAATCAAACACCTTTTTGGCGGTGTAGTTGGGATTGTGGTGGCCCCCCGTGGGACCAGCATGGCAAGCCTTTAAAATTTCAGTGGCTTCCTGACCATACACACACCGCCGGATGACTTGATCCGCGCATATCTTGAACAAGTAGGGGTCGTCCCAAAAGTAATGTTTGACATCTTTGAAAAATTTATTTTTTTGTTGGGACGACATCCCTTTCACAATGAAATTACCCGCAAGATAGTTTGCAAAATCGGCAAACCATGGGGTAATCGAGTCTCCACGAAATGAAACCGCATTGAGGGTTTCGAGAGGAAATGTTTCATTTATTTCCTTTTTCTCGAAATCATTTTGGTGAGGGTTTTCAAGTCGGGAGAGATGATCAGCAGCCAGGTTCTCAGCTCCTTTTTTATCACGAATAATGATATCAAATTCCTGAAGGAGGAGAACCCATCGGAGGAGTCTCGGCTTTGCATCTTGTTTTGCAAATAGATACTTCAAAGCCGAATGATCCGTATACACTATGCTTTTAGTCAGAATCAAGTATGGCCGGAATTTTTCAAAAGCATACACCACAGCTAATAATTCTTTTTCAGTGGTGGTGTAATGACTTTGTGCCTCGGTCATAGTCTTGCTGGCATAGTGTATAGGCTGAAAATGTTTTGTTTTGCGTTGCCCCAAGACTGCCCCTATAGCATAATCACTAGCATCACACATGAGCTCGAAGGGCAAGTCCCAATCGGGGGCAACAAGAATCGGTGCCTCGGTAAGCCTTTTCTTTAATGTTTCAAAGGCTTCGATGCACTCAGGGGAGAAGACAAAAGGAGCATCCTTCTCGAGGAGATGGGTCATGGGCCGGGCAATTTTTGAAAAATCTTGAATAAACCTACGATAGAAACCGGCGTGACCCAAAAAGCTCCTAACACCTTTCACAGTCGTAGGAGGAGGCAATTTTGCAATGACGTCCACTTTGGCACGGTCAACCTCCATCCCATTTTTTGAAATTTTATGGCCGAGGACAATGCCCTCTTTGACCATAAAGTGACTCTTCTCCCAATTTAGGCATAACTTTGTGTCTTCACAACGTTTTAGCATGCTGTCTAAATGGGAGAGACATGTTTTAAACGAATCCCCAATGACCGAGAAATCGTCCATAAAGACCTCCATACTTTTCCCGATCATGTCGGAAAAAATGGCCATCATACATCTTTGAAACGTGCCCGGAGCATTACATAGGCCAAATGGCATACGTTTATATGCGAAGGTTCCATAGGGGCACGTAAAAGTGGTCTTTTCTTGGTCTTGCGGGTCAATGGGAATCTGAAAGTAACCCGAGAAACCATCGAGGAAGCAATAGTACTCATTCCCCGCTAATCTCTCGAGCATCTGATCCATAAAGGGCAGAGGAAAATGATCCTTACGGGTGGCGTCATTCAATTTACGATAATCAATGCAGACGCGCCAACCCGTAACCAAACGAGTTGGAATCAACTCATTCTCCTCATTTGTGACAACGGTAATGCCACCCTTTTTTGGAACACAATGGATGGGGCTGACCCAAGGACTATCTGAGATAGGGTAAATCAATCCGGCATCAAGAAGTTTCAAAACCTCTTGTTTGATAACCTCGTGAATTTTTGGATTCACCCTTCTTTGATGTTGGACCGCAGGTTTGAAGTCATCCTCCATTAATATCTTGTGAGTACAGAACTCAGGGTCGATACCCTTGATATCGGAAAGACGCCAAGCAATTGCTCGCTTATGAGACTTCAAAACCTGTATAAGAGCAGCCTTTTCCTCAACACTTAAGTCTTTAGCAATAATGACGGGCAATTTATCATCACCCTCCAGAAATGCATATTCAAGATGAGGCGGCAAGTCCTTAAGTTCAACCGCGGGAGAGTCATCAGTTTTCTCAACATTTTTGACTTCCTCCTTATGAAGTGTTTGTGGTAGAACAGGAAGATGTGAGGGATCTTCGTTTAACAATTTTTCCAGCAGGTGAATATCCCTCTCGAGGTCGATCTCTTGGTTATCAATTCCATCGGGAATCGAATCACTCTTGAGAAAGGCCTCAATTTCTTCAGAGAAGATGAAGTCACTTCCCTCAAACGGAGTGAGGGAAGGAGAAGAATTGGCAATAATGGGGTGAGAAGATGGAGTGAAGTTTTCACTTGGAGAATCATCGACAAAACCTAAAACCTCTTGAGCGTACTCCTCAGACGCGACATCAATGACATCAATTCGGTTAACCGTTTCGGCGTCATAGTTAGAGGAGTACCTCGAAGTTTGATCGAGGTTAAAGGTTACAGCTTCATTACCAACACGAAGAGTTATTTCCTCTTCGTGCACATCAATTAACGCACGACCCGTCCTTAAGAATCCTCTCCCAAGAATGAGAGGAACACGTGGGTCAGCATCGAACTTAACAACAACGAAGTCAGCGGGGAAATGGAACTTTCCTACTTTCACGAATACATCTTCGGCAATGCCGAGAGGATGTGAGATTGAACGGTCGGCAAGCTCGAGAGTCATGCACGTAGGAGTAAGTTGAGGAAGAGAGAGTTTCTCCCACACTGAGTAAGGCATCAGGTTGATGCTAGCGCCAAGATCAGCTAAGGCGAAGCACTCAACCATCCCAGGGAAAACACATGGAATGAGAAATCTCCCAGGGTCTCCAAGCTTCTTAGGAAGCTTCTTTAAGATAACCGCAGAGCAGTTTTCGTTCAGAGGAGTCTTTGCTATTTCGTACAATTTTTCCTTGTTGCTTAACAAGTTCTTGATCATCGATGCGAATTTGGGCATCAGGATGATAGCATCCGCAAGGCTAACGTCAAAGTGCAAATCTTGAAAGATTTGATAAAACTTATCCATTTGGTAACTAGCCTTTTCGCGGAGCTTTTGCTCATTAAGTCTTGACGGGTATGGTAGTGAAGGTTTGGATTTAGGGTTCTCTTCAGGAGTTGTTGATGGTTCAAATACAACTCCCGGTTTTGGTACAAGTCCAGATTTTGGTACAATTTCCGGAACAACCTGAGGGTGGACGTGTGCGGTACTTCGTGGGCTAGTAAATTGCACCTTGTCCGTGGTTGCCTCAGGCTCAATTTCAACTTCCTCAGAATAAAGAGGAGGAGGCATAGGTGGAAGAGGAGAAACAGGAGGAACTGGCGGCTCTTCATAAGCTTTACCACTTCGTGTAGTAATAGCTTTGAGTTCACCCTTGGGGTTAACAATTGTATTAGCCGGAAGACCTCCTGATGTAGAGGGTGGAGTGAGATGATTCATAAGACTGGCAAGCATATTTTCAATCTTGCCTTGATTTTGATCAATTTTGTTGTTTGTTTGCATCAACTCACTCTTCAGCTCTTGACCCTGTTTGGTTATTGCTGATTGGAAATCATTTTTCAAATTTGAGATTTGATTTTGCATTGCCCTCATTTTGGTCTCATTAACTTTGATATAGTTATTGAGCTCGTTTGGGAGGGGATCTTGATAATTTGGAGCTGAATACCCTTGATTACCCCTTTGGGGTGGGTACTGATTGACGGGGGCAGGATTTTGATTTTGCAAATTAGGCCCCCTTGGTGGATTAGGATTAAACCTATTTGGATTTTGAGGAAAACCGGGTGGTCCACCCTGATTGCTAGCCCGGTAATTTGGATCCACTTGAGGACGGTATTGGTTACCTCCTTGGTTGGAATTGCCGGCTATTGCATTTACTTCGAAGGGATTGCCTTCGGTGGCAGGGCAATTATAATAGGAATGTGGACCACCACAAGTGACACAAACTTCTATCTTTTTGATTTCAGCTTGTGGAGAAGGAGAAGAATCTTTCTTGCTTTGGGCGAGAACAAATGCGTGGACGGCTTCCGTGAGTTGATCAAGTCTAGCATCGGTGCTAGACTGAGCCACGGTCGATGAGGAAGAAGGAACAACATCCCTTTGGGAACAAACTGATCTGCTTCGGGGAATGCGAACCTTAGATTTATTCTCAATGATTTCTAAAGCATCCTTTGTGGTGCGATTCAAGAAGTTACCTCCAGCGGAGGCATTCAGAGAGTCTTGATCAGATTGGCTTACACCATTGTAGAAAGTATCAAGTGTCATGAGATCAGAGAAACCGTGGTGAGGGCATTTTCGGAGCAATTCCTTGTAACGATCCCATGCCTCACTAAAGGGTTCATCAAATTTCTGCGTGAATTTCATGATATCGTTCTTGAGACTTGTGGTTTTGGAAGGAGGAAAGAATTCATTCACGAACTTTTTCACAAGATCTTCCCATGTCTCAATAGATCGTGGAGGTTGTTTTTCAAGCCAAACCCGGGCTTGTCCCTCCAGGGAAAATGGGAAGAGAAGAAGTTTGATTGCTTCAGAGGGGACATCTTTGCATTTGATGGTGTAAGTGATTTTATTGAACCATCGAATGTGATCTTGAGGATCGTCCCTCTCATAACCGTAGAATTGACGTGATGTGGCCAGATTTATTAATCCTGTTTTAAGCTCAAAATTATCGGCCATGATTGTTGGAACAACGATAGCATCTCCGTAACCCTCGACGGGTGCTTGGAGAAGCTCGTTCATAGTGGGTTCAGCTGCCATGATGACAGCTGGAGGTGGAACAGTACGGATTTCAGATCCGACTGATGGTGCAGAACGTCGACGAGGTCTTCGAGGTCTCTGAACCAGCTCACGTAATGGGCTAGTGGACCTTGAAGAACGAGTGCGCATGCACTAAGGATAAAAACTTTTTGGACAATATTTTTGTTATCGTCCCGTAATCCAGATTCGTTTCTCTTCAAGAATCACCTTAAAAGAAAACCGAATCAGAAAACGTTACGATATGTTTTGTTGGTTTTTTTACTTTTTTTTTTTTTTTTTTTTTTTTTTTGGTGCTTCAACACTTTAGGAAAAGTGTCAATGACATTGTTATGTGTTTAGATTTTGAAAATATTCACAAGTGATGGTATTTGTACAGTGAGTGAGGTGAGATAACACTAATCTCGAAAAACGCTACAGAAACGCGCACACCTCCCCGGCAGCGGCGCCATAAATTGATTGAGGCAAAAGCAGTCAACTAAATTCAACCACGGATGTGGTCAAACAAGTCAAACAGCCTAGATCAATGCTCCGAGGAATACAGTGTTTTCCCGGGTCGTTTAAGTCCCGTTGAGGTGTGAAATGTAACTATAGCGTGTTCGTAATCGGGTGTTATTCACAGAAAAAGATTTTGATCAGAATTATTTGGAATTATTTAACGAATATAGCTTAGGAAAGCTACGTGACTGATTACGTGAATTTAGATAACAAGGATTTGAGCTAAACACAAAAAAATGTACGTTTTGATTAAAAAACGTAACAGACGCACAAACCAATAAGTACAACTGAAGGACTGGAAGGGTTAAAAGTGTAAAATTGAAATTTTTACAATCCTAATAATAAAAGAAAATTTTAAGAAAAATTAAAATTATTTTTACACTATTTAATTATTTATAATTAATTAATTACTAATTATCTATTTAATACTAATTAAACTAATTAGAATTATTAAAAATACTTAAAAGACTTAGAAAATTAAGAAAAAATTTTATAAATCTAATTAACCATTACAGGAATCCTAAAAAATTATAAAAAGTTAATTCTAAGTATTTTTAAGCTAATTAACTAATTATTATACTATTTATTAATTAATATCTAATTAAACTATTTAAATTATGAAAACTATTAAATGAACAGTAAAAATTCTAGAAAAATTTATAAAATTATTTTAACTAAAATAGAAGCTATAAAAATTATAAAAACTAGGTTATACTATATAAAAACTAATTATGCTATTTAATTGTTTAATATTAATTAAAACTAAATTAAACTAAAATTAATTAGAAATACCACTAAATGACAAAATAAAAATCTGGAAAAATTTGTAAAATTATTTTAACCTAAAATATAATTTCTAAAAATATAAAAGTGATATATTACTTAGAAATAAATAAAAAAGTAAAATAAATTAATAACTCCTATTAAATAGAAGCTATCACTAAAGTTAAAATTGGTTTTTTGGATTTTTTCTTTTTCTAAACTGATAATAAGATAAAAACAAGCACTTTTAATTAAGACACTTTTTCTACACCCCTGGAAATAAGCACTTGGAGTGCTTATTCACCTCACAGTTGACTTTTGTTGACTGTGAAGGTTAATAAGCTCAAAATGGAAATGTGGGGTCCACAATTGAATTTCTTGATTCTACTGAGTATAAAGAACAATAATAAGCAACTATTAAGCTACAAGTGAACCAGAATAAGCCAAAAAGGGTTCAAATAAGCACTTAACAAAATGGACTGATGCAGTTTGGGGACAAACTTAAGGGTCCAAGCAAGGTGGGGTCCACAGGCCTAGGGTTCAAATAAAAGGTTCACAGACACTCCTGGGTAGGAGGGGGGTTGGGAGAACCAACTATTTCAGTGTGGGACCCACTGGATCAACCACAATAGGCCACAAAAGTGTGGTGGTGAGCTGAGGTACTGATGTGCAGGGCAGGGGTGTTGCCCTGCAGCTCACTTCAAGGGTGTGTAGGACCCACCAAACAAAATTTATAAAATCTGGAAAAATTCACAAAAATGTACAAAGTGGCAAAGATTAAACTCAACAAATTTCAGAATCTAACACCTAGGATACAACAAGTTACAAGCTTTCAAAGATTGATCAAAATCTGAAACTCAACAATTTGACTTTTCAAGAAATTACAAAGTTTGACTTTAGTGAACTTGGGCAGCTGATTTAATGATCAAATAAGCTGAGATAAGTTATATAAAAACTAAATTAGGTAAAACTTTAACTTTTGAAAAGGATTTGTGGGATTTGGACTTCAAAAATCACCACAGTGGACTGTGGTGATTACTGTCTTGTAATTTTGACTTTTAAAGGGTTTTGCACCAAAGTACTTGTTCCTCTGAGCTTAATTATGCACAACAAACTGTTACAAACTAATAGATACTCAGAATAACAATCACAACACACTAAGCAAAGCACAACCAAACACCCTCTTAAAAATAGCTATAGAAGAGTTTTTCACTTAAACAAATATTGAACACAAACATATGATTACAACTAATCAATAAGCTATTAAATAACTGTAATGAGCTTAAATTAACAACCTAAACTGATTTAAGAGTAAAATAAAAAAGTAAGTAGCTTACAAAAGCCTTCCAATGCTACTGATTAGGTACCAAGGATCAAACCAAACAATCCTATGTGGTTTCCACAAACCTCTAACCCACAGCCATCCTTGTTACACTGTGCTCCTTGCTCATTCCAAATGATCACAACTTTTTTATTTTCATTTTTATTTTTCCTATTTTTTTAGTAGATATTTAAAACTGAGCTTAGTGTTATCTTGAAAGCTTATAAAGCTTTCCAAAACTTGTTTTTAAGTTTAGATAAGCTACTGAATGACATGAACTAACATTAGAAACTTTTGATTAGAACTTGGAAATTCAAATTGAGACTTTAAAAAGTGAAAAAGAGAAATAAGCTTCAATCTGAATTTGCATTAATAAAAGGAGTTACATTACATTGAAAATGAACTGAAAATTTAAAATTAACTAAGAAAAATTACACATACAAGCTTCTATGAGCTTTTCCTTATATAACGACCTAAAAATACTAATGCTAAGCCTTCCACGTGGGACCTTTTTGAAATCTGACACTCCCAAAGTCTTTGTGATGACTTCTTGACCAAATCCCATCCATTGAATTGCTGTGAGACCATTCTAAACCTTTGATCATGATTTTGGCGCCAAAATGGGGTCGGGGTTAAATAAGTGGTTCTGGTGAGGGTTTTAGGGGAGCATTTATGGTGGTGGAGATGGTTGGTGAGGGGCATTAATGGTGGGGGGTTTAGTTGGTGAAAAGGCGAGGGGGGGGGGGAATGAGTCACCCTGGTTTTGTGGGATGTGTTGGGGGGAAGAAGATAGTCGGGGTGGTGAGGGTTGACCGAAGTCAACACCCAGGTTTTATTTAAAACAAAAGTGGGCTTGTAATTTGGGCTTGGGGATCAGCTGGGCTAGGGGGGATTGGACCGAATAACAAAAAGGGTTGGTTTGGTTTTGGGTTTAGCAAAAAAAAGGGTCCGGTTGGTATAAAGTTAACACAAGGACCATTTTGCAATTTTTTCAAAACCTTAAGGACTGAAATTGCCAAACTCCAAAAGTTCTCATAAGTGTTATTTTTTTCACATGCCAATAATTCAAGGACCAATTTTGTATTTTTCCACTTTTTCCAATTTCAAAAACATCCCAGGGACTACTTTTGCCAACTTTGGATTTTCAGGGACTAAATATGTAATTTTTGAAAACTTGCAACCCAATTATGATATTTTGACTTTATTTGACTTTTAAGACCTTGGGTTGACTTTTCCTTAAAATAAATGCATAGGGACTAAAAGTGACAAGTTTTGAAACTTGGGGGACTGAAACTGCCAATACTGCAAACTTTGTACGTTTTTTTCTTTGTTTTTGCACATTTTGCTTTTAAAACACATAAAACACAATCCCTGGGATAATTTAAGTGTTTTGATATCTTTTTGATTGTTTTTGTGCGTTTTGGCAGTTTAAATATATCGAAAACGATGAGTGTTTGAGCACTCATCACCCATAACATCACATTACCAGAAAATATAGTTACATGTTACTCGCCGCCGCATCGCGCGGATACCCTGCTAGTTTAATAAAATGGAAGAGATGGAATGTATTTGTAGCTTTAAGTTTATGTTTACGTTTCAGATCCTTTAGTGATGATATATGTCAAAGATCTTTTGTTTTATTTTCTTGAGAGAATTGCAAAAATCGTCCCTAAAGTTTGGTCAAATTACATGTTTCGTCCTGGAAGTTTGGAAAGTGAAAGGATCGTCCTTGTGGGAAACTTTTGGGGCAAAATTAGTCCCTGGCCTACATCAAATGACTAAAATACCCTTGTCCATTTATTACATTTCAGTTTCTTACACAAATGGTCCCTGTGTTTCGCCAGGTTTTGCTGATTTAGTCCTAACTTTTTTTTTTTAATTAATTTATTTAACTATTAATATTAGTATTATTTTTTGTTAATACAAATATCGCCTAAAAACGTTATTTATATTTTACGATCTTTGCTAAGTTTTGTTAATGACAAAGTATTAACTTTAGCTAAGAGTGAATCATCACTTTAAGTGTTTAAGTCTTGTTTAAACTAAGGTTTACATTTCCTTTTAAACAAAACATTATTTTTATTTCTTAAATTAGAAAGTGTCTTGTCACATCACATTTATTTCTTAAAATAGTAATGTCACATCACATTTAGGGCAAGCTTTGTCAATATACATTTATGGTGAAAAGTGTGTTTGACTAACCATATGTTTGCTTGCAAGTTTTGTGTTTGACTAGGTGTAATGAGATGTGACCTTGTTTGGTTTGGAAGATTTATTGCAAAACTAACTGCAGCCCTGACGGAACCCTGGGGGTATACAGGCGGAACCCATCTGAGGGTTCCGCCTGATCCGCCAGACCTGCAGAATAGTTTGCTATAAATACCAAACCATTTGTTAGTTTTGAGACACCCCTTTAGGACATATTTTCATACACTCTCTCAACTAACTCAGTAACATTTGACTTGTGTGATTCTCTTATGTAGCAAGGGACTTCACAAGATCATTCAAGAAAGTTACAAGCTTCAACTCTAAAGTTGCAAGTCTTGTTAGCTTTGTCATGTATAAGCTTTGGTAGTTTATACTTCATTTGTGTCATATATGTAGAAGTGATTGGTTAGTATTTTAGGCCTCAAAATACGTAGTGTGTCGGAAGTTGTTGTACCCTTGTAAAAGAACTAACGGGAGTGGTTGTACCCTTGGTAAAGAACTCGACATCTAGCTTAGTGTCGGTAAAAGTGTAAGCGATGATGGGAGTGGTTGTACCCGTGTAAAAGAACTCGACATCTAGCTTAGTGTTGGTAAAAGTGTAAGCGACGTTGTAAAGGTTTTCTCCGCCGGTGAAAGGAGCTTGTTGATTAGTGCTTATAACTCTCGAGTTGGAAACTCAGGGCGTGGATGTAGGGCAAGGAAAAAGAGTCCTTGTAGTCGAACCACGATAAACAATCGTGTTGTGGTTTGATCGTTTCTTTCTTTATCTTTGCTTATTACATGTTGTCTTTTAGTTAGAATCGCTAATCACATATAAAGCTTTTCAAAGAATTAAACAAGTAAAGTTGTGTTTATATCTTTAAACAAATGTAAAACTTTTCAAAGAACTAAACAAGCAAAGTTAGGATCATCACAAGTAAAGCTTTTCAAAGTATGAAACAAGTAAAGTTAGAATTGTTATTCACATGAAAAGCTTTTCAAAGAATCAAACATATAACGTTGTGTTTATATCTTTAAGCAAACGTAAAGTTTTTAAAGGATATTCAAGCTTAAAAGGATTTAAAAAGCGGTAAACTATTCAACCACCTTTCTAGTTTTCCACAATTGGCATCAGGAGCTACGTTACTCAAGATCTTTAAAATAGAATGTATTTTAAAACTTGGATCGATCCATGGATTTTGAAAATATCAAAGAAGGGCAACCTATTCAAAACCCACCGCTATTTGAATAAGAAAACTTACTTGAATGGAAAAGTAATTTTGAAAACTATGTGAAATCAATTGATCAAGATCTTTGGCATATTATGTCTTTTGGTGATTTCAAACCAAAGAAAACAAGTTTTGAAAACCAAGATAACTATCTTAAACTTGATAAAAATACTAAAGCTAAAACAATGATTTATAAAGCTTTAGTACCTAATATGAAAGAATGTATATTTGTCAAACGGCTAATGATATTTGGAAAAATATGTTAAACTTTCATCAAGAAATATGTCAAGTCAAAGATGATCAATTTGATCTCACATATGAATTAGAAGTCTTAGAAATATTAATAGATAGACATTTAGTTGAGATAAATACATGTACTACTAGTTTAAATGTTTTAAATGAAGGTGTAAGTGAAGATGATTACTCATGTCGAGCTCTTAGTGGACTTGCTTACGATTCATGGAATGACACGGATGAAGATGAAGCCAACCATCCGGTTTGTGATTCTCAACTAGATAAAGCATCAAGCAAGGTACATTTTGAAACCAAACACTTTTGCTTTGACAAATTTATCCTAGAGTTTTCTAAACTAGAAAATGAGTCTAAACGTTTATGCAACATGGACCTAAAAACTATCTTTAACAATGAGTCTTCAAAATCTTTTGAGAATATCTTTGAAAAGAAAATCTTGTTAGAAGATAAAATGTCTAGACTTGGGAGTAATGTTGAAATTGATCTAGAATGTAACACCCCCAATTCATGGTTGCAGCGGAATTCAAACTGGGTGTTACTCGAAGGCACAATAGTCACAATAATAGAAAACGAACTCCAATTGAGTCGTTTTAAAAGATTTATCATTCAAATTGTATAAATATCAGAGATTACAAAAATGAGGTCCCAATTGGTTCCATGTTTACAAATCACATTAAGTAAGTTTTTGAATGATAATAAAATTTATAGCCCTCTTGAGTATCCGCGCCCTCCCGTGCCATCCTTGATCGTCATGAACCTGAAATACATGCTTGAGAGGTCAACACAAAGGTTGAGTGATATTCATAGAGTTTGTTTAATGTTTGAACACAATATGTTGGTAGTGTGAGCTATAGACTCACACCAATGTTTGGAAAACAAAACAGGTAGGCTACGTTATTATACGCCCATAAAATGTATTATACACTAAGCTTATGACACCAAAACGTTAACGTGTACCAATATCGATCGGCAGATTTATCCCGGTAGGTACTTTGCCGTCATACCTAATGTCTCAAATATTAATGCATTTGTTTGAACATAGTCAAAACAAATGGGATTCGTCAATCCCAATAGGCCTATTCACAATATTCGCACTCACTTGCAAGTAACCCTCGCAAGTGATTAAATGGTTCATAATAAGGGATCTTGGTTTGGCAAGGATGTTACTTAGTGATAATAAAACATAGTCGAATAGCATACAGTAGAAAGCATTGTGTTCGATTTAGAAATAGCATGTATTCCCCCCAAGGGTTTGTAAAATAGTTAAACAATAGAAAGTGGGGCTATGAACTCACCTTAAGTAAGATAGCAAGTAATGAAGGTAATGGTTGAATCGTGTAGGTTTCTACGAGCAACCTATAATAGAATGTTGCGACTTAGGATTTGAGTAATGAATATGAATAAGTGCCTATATATATAACTTGCATTTAGTCCATGATGTGGTATGATGTATATTGTAAGTCTTTGAAAGAAAAGATTCATGAATATGTATGTTTTGTATATCGTTTACTACCGTTCGGGCCGACATAATTCAGAAGTCATGTTAGTAAGCGTTCGAGGAGCCAGGACACTTTAACTCGTAAATCCACAACTCAACTCGACGGCTTACATAATGAACTCCTCACATGAGGCTCCCTACTATTGTAGTAGTTGATAAGATATATAGATATAAGTTTTGATCCGAAAAGTTACATGTCCGATATTTGTATAAACTTAGGAAAGTTTATTAGTACATGAAGATTGTTATTAGGGGTAGTTTCATAATTTTTGTATGACCATTTTTCTTTGTAATGTCTCATGGTTCCTTTAAGTGAAGTAGATCCAAATTGCTTATTCAAGTTATCGTCAACTCCTTGTTTCATGTTTACGCCTAAGTAAGCTTGCATGGTCATTTCGTCATGGCCTTGCCATGACCTTTGGTCATTGTTCCATGGTCTTGAGACTCAACCTTGGCTCTAGCCATGGTTGTGGTCTTGATTATAGGTCATAAGACCTCTTTGGTCTTCATAAACCATAACCTATATGTAATGACTTTGGCCTAAAAATGGGCTGTTTAGAATTTGAAGAAATTATCACTCGGAAAGCGTTTTCAGGGCTCGAGCTTCTGTATTCCTGAACGAAAACGGCGTTCCGGACAACTTTCGTGTTTTAACTTTTTGATGAATCGGACCAGAAGTATGACTTTCAAAAAGTCAGAATGCAAAACAGTGTGGTTTAGGCAGTTTTGCCGGAAATCTTTGGTAACTTCAAATGGGCGTAACTTTTGACTCGTATACTCGTTTTAGGTGGTTCAAATTGCTATGGTTTCCTTGTTAAGTCCTCTACTGTAATATGTAATGATCCAATATCATAATTTTACCATTTTGATCAAGTTATACCAAGAAAGTCACTAGTTTACTTGTTTTAGTAACTTATCTTGTCAATCAATTACAACAACTTGTTTTGCTCACTTTTATACATCATGGACATAACAACAAGACAATATATAGCATGAATGATATGTAAATAGCATGAATATGATATTTGAGCAAGGAAGTGTATTAGAGTTTGCTTACAACTTGTGAAGAAATTAACTAGAACCAAGATCAAAACCAAGAATTACTACTTAATCTTTCAAATATTTTCCAACCATAGCCAAGCTTCCATATCAAAAACCCTATCTGATAATCCCTTGATAAACACTAATCTATCACAAAAACAAGCCTTAGTAAAAATCTTCACTAAAAACACTTGGAAATTTAATGAGTTTTTGTGGTGTTTTATGGTTGAAAGGTGTTAAGGATCATGCAAGGAACTTAAACCTTCAACTCTAATGGAATGAACTAGCTAAATCATGATCAAAATGGTAAGTTATGGTTGTTTTGGGTCGTTGGTATTGAGAGAAAAAGGAAGAGAATGAGTCTTGATCTTATAAGGAAATGAGGAGGTTAGTTATGTTGACTTGTCAACACTTGGTCACCAAGTATAACACATTGATGAAATCTAAGGGCTCAATGCATGAGATTAAGCCACCTAGGGGCTGAATCCCCCTCCCCTAAGTCGGTTTGCCAAGCTTGGGGAGCAAGGGTGGACTTTTGATGATATTATCCAAGCTTATGGAGCTAGTTTCGACTCCGTAAAATGCTAACCGTAAGTTGTTACGTCACAAAACGTAAAACCGGATATCGTAAAAATACGAAACTTGGAAGAATGATTAAACTTGTCAAAATACTCCATATTAAAATATAAAATGAGTGGTAGGTTCCATTTGGGTGGTAAAACCCTGCTAAAAACTGGAAACACGGGTCTAAAACGCGTAATACGTAAAACGTACGAATATTGCGTAAAATTGAGAAAAGTAAAATATTACTTTTCTAATAGGTTATAAATGATTTAAAATGACTTATAATGTCTAGACTGGGCTCAGTCTAGTGTCGGTTGGTATTAAATGTCTTTTAGACATCAAACCGTAAGCCTAAAAATCAAGGAATGACTTATAAAATCAAGGGATGATTTTTGGTCAAAGGAGGAGGGAAAAATATGTTGACTTTTTCTAATAAGTTGAAAACTCAAATTGTATTAGAAACGCGGTGCAGGTATAGGCTAAGGTTACGGCTGAGTAAAAACACTTAAAAACTGAAAATTCCAGTTTTTCACAGCCGAGACTTATTTTGGTCATGTTTTTCTCAGTCATGATTTATTCTCAAATAAATCATGAGTGTGTCAAACATTTTTCTGATGTGGGGTCACCTGACGGGGTCGAATTTCGTTATGCGTAGAATTTCTGAATGACGTGTTACCCTAAAACGTGTAATTCCTTAATAATTTTCACGAAAATGATCTGACGAATGTCAAACATTTAATTTGCCATGGAAATGATTTATCACTCGAGAATATCAAATAAAAATCAACTTTCGGAAAAGTTTCGGGAAAATGAATAGTAAAAATGAATAGTAAAAGTGAATAGTGAATTTTCCGGGAATAGTAATTAACCTGAAATTGCGAATTGTTACATAGAATGTAAATTATGTCTAGATTACAAAAATGACATTAAAAAGCAAAATGAGAAAGGAAAAATGTTAGCTAAAATTGATGAAAGCTCAAAATCTCTTGAAAAATTGTTGAGGAGTCAAAGGTTGTTTAAAGATAAAACCGGATTAGGATTTAACTCAAAAGCACCATCAACTAATAAAACAAAGCAAGTAAAATTTGTCAAACCTAGAAGAGAGATTTAGAGATAATTCAATCTCTAATAGAAACTCATGATGAAAGATTCAAGATTATCATGCTCTATGCTTTTATATGATTATCTAACCTTCTTGGATACATGAGTAATTGAGTTTCAAAGCGTATCGTCAAACCAAGATTTTACGCGTTGCGTTTATCCTCTTGATAGCATCTCTATGCAATTTAAAAGGTACGCATTACTTCAACTTGACTTTGATTGTCTCTTGTTTCTAGCATTATGTGTTGGAATATGTGTTATTAGTTATACTCTAAAGTGTTTACCTGCTATTAGTAATAACTAAGATTAGATTCTATGCAACAAGGAATTTCGTCATTAGTACTAGTAGGAGATATAAGGTATTTTGGTTCTTTAACCATTAAGAGATAAACACGAGAAACTCTTGAGTGAGTCTCACTCAACTCTTGCTTACAAGTGAGCTAACTAAGAATTTCCTAAGTGTTAAAATGTTCAACACTTTTGTGATGCTTGCAAAACAAACCTTTGTCAAACAACATTCTCAAACACCATACTTTGAGTCTTAAATTGTGTTTTTCTTCAATCACTCCTTTATGATAATCTCACATAAAACACACAAGGTGAAATAAATCACATTAGCATACATTAGGATGTGTGAAAGAAAATGAGTTTTCAACATCTAGGATTTACACATCAAATGTGACACTTAGTCTCATGATGTTGTACCTCTTGGACTTTTTCAAAACAAATAGAGTTCATAGTGTCTTAAGTAAGAAAACCCAAAGAGTCGAGGAGTCATTAAATATAACATTTAACGAGTGATCTCCTCCTTCTAAGATATCATCTTTGGTAGATGATGACTTAGTCGAAAATCCAATGATGGCAAGACAAGTATGTTGTGTAAAACATTAAGAATAAAAGTACAAAATAACATCTTCTTACCTTGAGTCAAACATTGAATCAAGCAAAATTGACATAAGTTATAAAACTTGATTTATAGGTCATAGTTGTGTCTAAACAAATTCAACAATAACAGTTTTTGGAATTTAGAGTAAAACAACTAGTGAAACAAAATAAATGTTTCGAAGTAATCATGTGATTATAAGTGTCAATTTTTGAAAGTCTTTTTGATTATAAAAGCAAGCTCCAAAAGCAAGGGATTTTAACTCAAAGACATTCCTAGTTACTCTCTTGTTCTCAATGGTTAAGTTATTGATGACTTATCAAAGAATGAGATTAGTAAATCCGTAGGTAAAACTAAACGTAGAGAAATGTTCGGAAGACTACTTGTTCTCATAACAATTAGATCCAACATTATGTTTAGCATTTGTCTATGTGCTCGTGTTAAAGAAGATCCTAAAACAACTCTTTAGTTGAGCTTGTTCGGATACATCATAAGGTACTACACAACTAGGATTATGGTATCCCAAAAGAACGGGAATAGAAACCATAGTGTATGCCAAATGGAATTATGTCGGTAATAAGTTGATAAGAAAAGCACAAGTGGTACTTGCACTTTTATACTTACTTACCCAATGATTCTCCAAAACACGTAAGGTTCTCAAATTAGTCTCGGATGGAGAAGCACATCAAAAAGCTCCGCTTGAACAAGAAAATTCGTGTCAACAACGGAATTCTTTTATCAACATTGTTATCCCTTCAAAGGAATCATCGACTTCGGCGACAATTCAATCCATTATGTTCTTAATAGACATATTGTGATCCATCATCATCACCTTGGTAAGATTGTTCATTGAGGAACATCTCAACTAAGAAAGTCTTCTACGTTAACCATTCTATCAACGTTTTCACAAAACCTCTTGAATGTGAAGCATTCATCATCCCTAGGCTTAGTCAAAGACTCATAAGACCTAAAACCTTAGTTTTGAACATTAGGATAAAACCACAAAAATCAAGACAATCCCTTTTGAATTTTTCCCTGCAGTTCCCACGGAACCCTAAGACCATACGGGCGGAACCCTCCCTTTGGTTCCGCCTGGTCCGCCTAGTCTGCAGCATGTTTTATTTTTTTTTCAAAACCAAACACCTCTTTAATCACAACTCCAACTTACCAACAGCCATTCCTCACTCACAAACACCATACCACACGAAAATTAGGGCTCTCACTTACATCTCTTCCAATCCAATAAACTTTGTAAGTATTCTTATCATAATTGCATTTTCAAACAAAATCTCATCACATTCACCTTGTGATATATCTCAGCCCATAAGATTCACAAAATGAGCAAAACTTCAAGCATCTTCCTCATAAACTTTCATCACTCAAACCTCAAACAAACAAAGTGAAATGAGAAACCGAGTTATTCTTTGTCATATCAATATCGAGTCATCCACCATTTCCATGCCCTCAAAGAAACCAAGAGTCAATATCATCTTCACCAATAACTCCACCTAGTCATCTTCACAAGAAGATTCCACAATGTAACCAAACAAGTGTGTCATCCCCACTATAACCTAACCTATTAAGATTAAACCACCTTTCATGATACATAAACCTATGTTCACCCTTGTGTCGCTCTTTGAAACAAAGGGCAATTGTCATATCCATACTCTCATTAATATATCTGTCTATGCCGTCAAAAGTCAAGTGAATTTCATTATAAAATGCGTCTCTTCCACTTTCTAGCAAGTGAATAACACAAAGAAGATATCCAAGCTTTAAGTGTTGTCAAGCAATCACCACCTCATTTCACATATCCACTCTCGGTCGTCAACCATACTTTACCACCGTTCACTACATTGTTAAAACAAATGAAAAACGTCATTGAAACATCACTTGCATTATAAAACGTTTTTAAGCATCAAAATGAGTCAAGTTAACCGCGCCTCTACATTGTTTTCATATAGGCACACACTAGAACATACACATTATAATAGTCGTTTACTTAGACTAAAATGTGAAATTTTGATTTTCTAGGAATCATCATGCCTCCTCTAACTCACTACGACCACAAGGACACCATCAAGTACCTACCCAAACACCACAAAACCAAAGGTCTTACTCAAACTCAAATCGTTGTCTTCAAAACCTTAGAAAAACGATATGTCCATAAGGGTAGAACCATTGATCCATCCTTCTTAGAAGGTACAAACCTCTACACGAAATTTGCCACAATCAACTTTGAGTGTCTCTTAGAAATCGACGAGCCTATTTGTTCTAGGTTCATTTTAGAATTCTATGCATCCGCCGTCCTCTCCACGGATGATTATGGTCAAATATCTATCAACTTTAGAGCTAGTGGTCATCAATACTCCTTCACTCTTAAAGAGTTTGCTCAAATCCTAGGTGTCCCAAACCGTGGTACTTGCATCTACTCCGACTTGCACTCCCTCTCAACTCTTGACAACCTCAATGACCGCATCCATCCTTATGACACACCTCTTGTGTCAAAAGATGTACTTCGTGAGCACCTCTTTGTTAGGACAACCAACACTAGGAGAACCCGTTCGGGAAATGAGGTCGATAAGGACCCATATGGAATGGAAATGAATGAACTCAAGCCCCAATTCAAGAAATGGGAGGAAGTCCTTAGAGCAAATGTCATTAGCACCATAGGAAACCGAGATCATATCAACCTTTGCCTTTGCTACATGCTCTACTCCTTGTCCGTTAGGCAACCCTTCAATCTTGCCTACTACATGGCCAAGAGAATGGCCGACATTCCCGTGCATGGCACAACGGCTATGCCGTATGAAATGCTCTTGACCCGTCTCTTTAGGTTCATCTCTCCGATTCCATCAACTCCTAGAGGTCTTCACCTAGACTACTCTCTTATTCCACATGCTTTTGTCCCACTAAGTGATAGGAGAATCTACAAAGCTCAAGGTAAACATTTTCCAACTCTAGGCTTTGCCCAACTCTAGGCTCCCACCTCTAGAATACATTTTCCAACTTTCGGATATTCCAAATGAGTCGGCGTAGTTCAAGCAAACAAAGGGGATGTTCAAAAACATCGAGAGATTTCTTGAAAAGCTCAAGAAGAAGATTGATCGTCTATGAGAGCGGGTGTGTAGGAGTGTTTGGCACTATGTGCTATTTGAACAAATTTGGCCATTTAAACAATGTTTGTGATGTACTTGTGTATTAGTACAATGTTTGATACTATTTGGAACATGTATTATCTAACTTTGATGCAGGTAGACAACTTTTGGCAAGTTGTCAAATTTTCATGTTTATGATATTTTCACTAAGTATAGTGAAATTCTCGACCTCAAGGTCATAGTCCTATAGTGTGTGTGTTTACGTGTCTATTTTTTGCATTGCCTAACCAGAAATGCATTATCTTTTTGATTTTAGGAGTTTTCGAAAATTTTGAAAATCGTCTCGCAGGTCAAAATCGCGAACTGCCAATTTTTCAGCCCTGGCAGATCTGGCGGTACCCAAAAATGGGTTCCGCCAGTGTACTTTCTGGGCAATCCAGAAATGGCCCAACGGACCAGCCGGAACCCGCAGGAGGGTTCCGCCTGTGTTGTCTAAGGGTTCCGCCAGTCACCTGCAGAAAATTTTTGTCATTTTTCTTAAGTTCAATACTTGTAAAGTGTCAAGCCATTATCCTAAGTGAGAAACATCTTCCATTAACTCCAATAACCATATTAGGACAACTCTCACTCACTAAAACAATTAGGAAGTCACTTTCCGCCAAAAATTCGAATTCAAACATAACTAACCCAAGGAACCCTTTTAAAGGATCCTTCAAACCATTGGAACATTTTTAAACCAAATCACTTCCCATGATCACAAAGCATTGAGTTCATATGTTGGTCTTTCACTCCACCCAATTCCATTGGATTGACATCAAATCATTTGAAACCTCAATCTTTGTATGGAACACATCAAACCCAAACACTCCTTCCCACAATTCTTTTTAAGTTTGATCACTTTAGAATACACCAAAAATCACACCAACACCATTACTTCTCTCAATCTCAAAACTCTTGCAAACCAAAGATTTGAGATGACTAAATCAAACACCTCATCCGAATCATCAAGCTAAAACCACTAGGATTAGTGTTAAACCTTGTTGCTTCAACAAAACCATTAAATCAAGCTCATCACTTGACATTTCTTCCCCTATCTAACATCCTCTCCCAAACATGGCAATACAAACATACACACTTTTCAACCATCAATCATCAATACTTACACCAATGGAACTTTTCCATACACCACCAACATCACCACATCCACTATTGGAAACTTTTGAAAACCTATCACCTAAACCATCAAGCCCTCCATCATTGTCACTTTTTGACACCATTGCCGAAACGGAAACCCAACAACAACCAATATTTCAACCAAATGAGTCATTGGATGATGCACCTCATCCACCGTCATTGCTTGAGAGTTTGGCTTACCATTATGCTAGACCCTAATTTTTTTTCTTCAAATGATCAAGGTCATACACACCTACAATCATTTGTGTTTCACCCCATTTACAAAAACCTTCATGGTAATCCTTCCGGAGAACCAAGCTTCCGTCACTTTGTTCAACAACAACAACCACAACAACCTTCCCAACACTTTGAATCTCTATTTTCTTCGTATAAGAAAATAGAAGCATCTCAATGATCTTTCACCAAGACCAACAAAACCACCACCTTTCACAAATGAATAACCAAGGTCATTGCTTAACCAAAATGAGTCTTTCGACCACAACCAACCACCACAACAAGAGTATCACCACCCAAAACCATTGTTGTTTCACCCTATCCAATAAAATGAGGTTTATCCTAAACCACATTTTGGATAGTCTCAAGTTTAGAGTCTCCAAAATGAAATAAAACCGTTTCTTTTGGAAAATATTTCTTATTAAAACCAACAAACCAAGCTTAGAGCACCAACACCACCTCAAGTTTAGAGTCTCCAAAATGAAACAAAATCGTTTCTTTTGGAAAACGTTTCACCATTTAAACCAAAACCGTGTCACCTCCACAACATTCAAAATAAAGCCCGCTACAACCCTCAACACACATTTTCATCCTTAAACAACCTTAGCCTTGTTTTTGGAAAATGTTTCTCATTAAGGAAAATGATGATTTCCTTGTAGCATTTTATGTTCTTAGTTTATTTTTGGTTTTTCTTTATTATTAAGAAGTAGGATAATGTCGTCCTAATTTCTTGTCTTTGAATTTTTAAGAGTCAAAATTCTACATGAAATGTATTTCATTCTACTACAAGGTTTGCATTGTTTGTTGACCATTTAGGTATAATGAGTGAACTATACCTTGCTATGGTAGCATACATATATCTTGTGTTTTAGGAACTAACTTTTCTTTTTGTAGGATCATTATTCATGTTTTCCTTCCTTGATACTCCATTTGGGGGAGTAATATTCAAGGGGGAGCATGAGTGTTGCATTATTCCACTTCACAACTCTTAGTTGTGTTCTAGACATGAAATGCTTTCATGACTTGTCTTGTGCGGCAACTAACCTTTTTCTTGTAGGTTCAATATCCATGTCTCCTCTCTTGGCACTCCATTTAGGGGGAGTATTATCCAAGGGGGAGCAAGTGTATACTTCCGCTTCGCTACTCTTCTTTTTGTTTCGACAAAATGGGAGAGAATTTAGATATAAACTTGTTTTAAATTTTTTTTTGCATATCACATCATCTTAGCAAAAACAAGTTTTTATACTAACTTCATAAGACTTAACACTAAATCTAGTGACTTACTTATAAATAAAGTTTATGTTTTGTCATCAACAAAAAGGGGGAGATTGTTAATACAAATATCGCCTAAAAACGTTATTTATATTTTACGATCTTTGCTAAGTTTTGTTAATGACAAAGTATGAACTTTAGCTAAGAGTAAATCATCACTTTAAGTGTTTAAGTCTTGTTTAAACTAAGGTTTACATTTCCTTTTAAACAAAACATTGTTTTTATTTCTTAAATTAGAAAGTGTCTTGTCACATCACATTTATTTCTTAAAATATTAATGTCACATCACATTTAGGGCAAGCTTTGTCAATATACATTTATGGTGAGAAAGTGTGTTTGACTAACCATATGTTTGCTTGCAAGTTTTGTGTTTGACTAGGTGTAATGAGATGTGACCTTGTTTGGTTTGGAAGATTTATTGCAAAACCAACTGCAACCCTGACGGAACCCTGGGAGTACACGGGCGGAACCCATCTGAGGGTTCCGCCAGATCCGCCAGACCTGTAGAATGGTTTGCTATAAATACCAAACCATTTGTTAGTTTTGAGTCACCCCTTTAGGACATATTTTCATATACTCTCTCAACTAACTCAGTAACATTTGACTTGTGTGATTCTCTTATGTAGCAAGGGACTTCACAAGATCATTCAAGAAGTTACAAGCTTCAACTCTAAAGTTGCAAGTCTTGTTAGCTTTGTCATGTATAAGCTTTGGTAGTTTATACTTCATTTGTGTCATGTATGTAGAAGTGATTGGTTAGTATTTTGGGCCTCAAAATACGTAGTGTGTCGGGAGTTGTTGTACTCTTGTAAAAGAACTAACGGGAGTGGTTGTACCCTTGGTAAAGAACTCGACATCTAGCTTAGTGTCAGTAAAAGTGTAAGCGACGATGGGAGTGGTTGTACCCGTGTAAAAGAACTCGACATCTAGCTTAGTGTCGGTAAAAGTGTAAGCGACGTTGTAAAGGTTTTCTCCGCCGGTGAAAGGAGCTTGTTGATTAGTGCTTATAACTCTCGAGTTGGAAACTCGGGGCGTGGATGTAGGGCAAGGAAAAAGAGTCCTTGTAGCCGAACCACGATAAACAATCGTGTTGTGGTTTGATCGTTTCTTTATTTATCTTTGCTTATTACATGTTGTCTTTTAGTTAGAATCGCTAATCACATATAAAGCTTTTCAAAGAATTAAACAAGTAAAGTTGTGTTTATATCTTTAAACAAATGTAAAACTTTTCAAAGAACTAAACAAGCAAAGTTAGGATCATCACAAGTAAAGCTTTTCAAAGTATGAAACAAGTAAAGTTAGAATTGTTATTCACATGAAAAGCTTTTCAAAGAATCAAACATATAACGTTGTGTTTATATCTTTAAGCAAACGTAAAGTTTTTAAAGGATATTCAAGCTTAAAAGGATTTAAAAAGCGGTAAACTATTCAACCCCCCTTCTAGTTTTTCACATTTTTTTATACCTTTTCGTCCGTTTTTGTCTGTTTTTCTTATGTTTTTGTCCGTTTTTCTCACGTTTTTTTCGTTTTTTTTCGTTTTTCGTCCGTTTTTCTTATGTTTTTTTTCTGTTTTTGTCCGTTTTTCTTAGGTTTTTGTCCGTTCTTCTTAAGTTTTTTCCGTTTTCATACATTTTATCCGTTTTCCTTACGTTTTTTTCGTTCTTCTTCGTTCTCCTTCGTCTGTAAATGGAAAAAATGTAAGAAAAACAGACAAAAACGTAAGAAAAATGGACAAAACGGAAAGAAAAAAAACGTGAGAGAAACGGATAAAAACGGACAAAAAAGTATGAAAACGGAAAAAATGTAAGAAGAATGGACAAAAACGTAAGAAAAACGGACAAAAACGTATAAAAACGAAAAAAAACGTAAGAAGAACGGACAAAAACGTAAAAGACGGACAAAAACGTATGAAAATGGAAAAAACGTAAGAAGAACGGACAAAAACGTAAGAATAACGGATAAAAACGGAAAAAACGTGAGAGAAACGGATAAAAACGGACAAAACGTATGAAAACAGAAAAATCGTAAGAAGAACAGACAAAAACGTAAGAAAAATGGATAAAAACGTATGAAAACGGAAAAAACATAAGAAAAACGGAAAAAAACGTGAGAAAAACGGACGAAAACGTAAGAAAAACAGACAAAAACGTAAGAAAAAAAGAAAAAAAAAAGACGAAAAGGTATAAAAAAACAATTATAATATTAATAGTTAAATAAATAAATTAAAAAAAAAAAAAAAAAAAAAAAAAAGTTAGGACTAAATCAGCAAACCTGGCGAAACACATGGACCATTTGTGTAAGAAACTGAAATGTATTATAAGGACAAGGGTATTTTAGTCATTTGATGTAGGCCAGGGACTAATTTTGCCCCAAAAGTTTCCCACAAGGACGATCCTTGCACTTTTCAAACTTCCGGGATGAAACGAGCAATTTGACCAAACTGTAGGGACGATTTTTGCAATTCTCTCTATTTTCTTTTAACGAGTTTGGTAAGGTGAGCAACATAAGCACCTACTATTATAATTCAAACATAAGCTTTTTTTTTTTGGTAAAGGGTTACCCCGGTAGAGTATATTACTCAAAAAAACGTTTCAAGTACAATGGAATATGGCTGAATGCCATATTAACTTCAAACCGAGGTTTGAACTACCAAAAAACCAATGATAGTATGACAATGAACTACCAACATAAGCTTTTTTTACTGCCCGGAAATCAATAACTTTTGTCTTTTTTGAATGTGAATCTAGCATTGTTTTGATGATGATAGTATGACAACTTGACAAGGCCCCTACTACTTGTTACTGCATCTGTTGATATATAAAAATGGTACGTCCTGAAGAAAACAATTAGTGTTTATGGTGACCTGAAAATGGCTGGTGCAGTTATATGGGTTGGGCGGTCTTCCATTGAGGTTCAACTTGAAGTTACTCAGTTGTCAAGTGGTACGTATATGTTTAGATCAGGTGCTTAAAGCTAGGAATCGTAGTAGAATCTAACTTTATCTCAATAGTCAATTTTCATAAGGCAAGTTTTTACCTACTTCTCCCAATATGAGATAATTAATAGATCAGAGGTAATTAGTTCATACACACATCCAATATCAAACACCACTTTAATGCTTCGCTTGCCCCAGAATCATTACAGTATTCCCTTCTAGGCATATTTCCATACGAACCTTGTCGCCTGTTAATAGCTATTAGTCCTATTACAAACTTTTAATTTTAGTCCACTAGTTCCTGAATCAAATACTTTCTGCAACTTCTTGTATCTTGGGACGAGTATAGATTGACTTAGTGGGATTGCTCTTCATATCGTAAGGAAATTAGCGATGCATCGAAAGTTGCCAAAAGTGGATATTCTTGCATAAAACCTCATAAATCATTCTATTGTAAAAATTATGTTACATTGGAAACAATATAATTTTCGTGATCAGTATTTCGCACACTAATTCCTTATACCAAACATGAAAATCTGAACCAGAAATGTTTTGGTCCAACTCAATACAGCCGGATTCATTTCGATCGGGCAAAAGTTGCTCGTTTCGCCATGTCACTTTGAAATGTATTATGAAATTAGTTGTGTGGAAAACCTAATATGTCATTTAAAAAAAAAAGGAAAAAAAAGTATTTGATGGTGGTGGTTGTGTGGTGGTGTTGGTTGTGTAATAGGGGTGTTATCGGGTCTTTTCGGGTCGGGTTAAGTCGGGTTTCGAATTTTAGAAACTCACCCGCAACCCGACCCGATAAAGAATCGGGTTATCGGGTTCGGGTGATATTCGGGTCGGGTTGTATCGGGTCGGGTGATTCGGGTTATCGGGTGATACTATAAACTTACGATACAACTAATAAATTACCAAATGTGATTTTTTTTCCGAACAATTACCAAATGTGATTTTATGTTCCTTGTCTTAGCCTTTCAAGTACAACCTCTAACGAACTCACCTTCTTACAAGCTGAACCCATGTATAATTTTAGTACAGAGCTATTTTGTATGATAAACTCTTAGAAACTTTCTCTCGTTAAAGCTTATCAGAGAATAACTAATAACCAAGTTGAAAGGCCACATATGCTAAGCATATACTAATGTGATTAAAAACCATCTCATCTTTTTTGAAAGGGCACAGTAAGCATATACTAAATGTGATTAAGTAAATTAAAGAGCGGTGACACCTAAATATGTTCAGCTAATAATAATTCTACTAATGTGTAAATTTAAGATTATATACGTACCTTCCGGTTTTTATTTAGAGTATATCTATAAGAGGACTGGGAGTGGGTACGGTATGCTGCGGTGCAGTATCCATAAGGCACGGGAACACCGCCGCCGGGTATTCCTTACCGCACGGGGAGACCCCGTTGAGTGAAGAACTCACGCACGGGAAGAAAATTGAAAAAGGAACGTTGGGTAAAATATAGTCGTTGCAACGTCTTTTTTTTTTTTTTTTTTTTTTTTTTTTTTGTATTTAAAGAGTGTTTGTTTGAGGGTGGAAAGCACACAAAAAAAAAACATATACCGAGAGCCAAAAAAAAACATACAAAGAGCAAAAAAAATATGGAGCGTGGCAACAAAAATAGAGATCCTAGAAGAGGTGGTCGTGGATCGAGAGGCACAATTCGTCCTCGAATTCAATCAAAACCCGGTTTCGAATCATCTTCTCAAGCACAACCTTACCGCCCCGAAATGTATCCTCAATCTCCACCATTTTTTTACTCCCAACAACCCCTGCTGCAAATTCCTACTAACTTCGATCCGTTTGAGCCGAACTATACCCAACAATCCCCACCGCCAATTCCTACTTTCAACTCGTATGAGCCGCGCTTTACCCAACAAAAAAGGCGTGAACCGGTTATTGAACCGTTACCCATTCGTGATGATACCAATGATGATGAATATTTCGACAATGTTGACGTGGTACCCGAGACACAACCAATTGATGACGAGGTCGAAGAGGAGGAAGAGGTCGAAGCGCATGTTCAAAAGAGAAAAAAAAAAAAAAAAAAAAAAAAAAAAAAAAAACCAAGTAAGCCTTGGACGCTCGATGAGGAGGAGTCGTTAGCTAAGTCTTGGATTAAAATTTCGGTGGACAAAGAAATTGGCGACCGTCAACCAAAGTTAGGATTTTGGAAGCGAGTTCTAAAGCATTTTAGAACTCTTGTCCCGAGAACCGAACGCACTCATCATCAATTGAACTCGAAATGGACTCCTATGCATACTTTGATTGTTGCGTTCAACGGTTACTACACACAAGCAGTATATTTTTATATTTATGATTTTTTAAGTTTTTTATTGTATATTGTTTTATATTGTATATTGTTTTATAAATATGTAGAACCGCTTGAGAGATAGTGGGTGCAACGATATTCAAGTCCTTGAGAGATCCAATCGTGATTTTGAAAAACAATATAAGAAAACTTTCGCGCATTCTAAAGCGTGGCACATTCTCAAAGATCAACCAAAGTGGCAAGAACAACCGGTGGTTAGTCAGACTCAAGAATCCACGGGATCGAGCAAGAAAAGAAAGTTGTCGGAGTCAAGTAGCGCTCAAACGCCAACAAACGACACTCCAATAAACGTGGAAGATTTCGAGTGTGACTTACCGAACCTCAACGAGAACCCAACTCCATCACGTGAATCGAAAGGCAAAAAAAAATTGAATTATGGAGATTCAAGCCGAAGCTCGTTGCGTGATACCCTTGCAAGTTACACGGCCGAAAAGAAAAGTTTAATGCAGGCGCAGTTGGAGGTTTAAAAGAAAAAAGACGAAGAATATTTCAAGTTTATTGATGGGGAGGTCTACAATCGTGACATGAAGTTCGTTATGGACCCGCACGACAATATCCCGGACCCGACTTTTAAGGATTTCGTCATCGCACGGAAACGCGAGATATGCGCCAAATACGGGTGGCCGTGTAGCTTGTGATTTTAATTAGTCAGACTCATGGAACTTTAGTTATTTTATGTTTTTTAATAATATTATGTAATGTTTTTTTAATTTTAATGAAATTTTAGTTTTTTTATAATTTTAATGGAATTTAAAAAACAAAAAAGAAAAAAAAGGAAGTGAGTGAAGGGTGAGTGAAGTGGCGCCTCTAAAAATATGAGTGAGTGAGGGAAAAAGTGAGGAATGATGTGGCGCATTTCGATTGGTTGGGAGTGAGTGAAAGAATGAAGGGTGAGTGAAGCACTCCCTCCCCCTAAGAGGAGAGGGAGTGGGTGCGGGGAAGGAGCGGGGAAGGTGAACCCCCGCACGGGAACACCGCCGCCTCGCGGGGAACCCCGCACGGGGAGGGGTTTTGAGTGGAAATACCACGCATGCGGGGAGAAGAAATCTAAACGTTGGAGAGGAGCGTGCATAGGCCAACGGCTCTTTTTGGTTTGATTTAAATACGTGAGCAAGAGGAAGAACAAGCAAAAAAAAAAAAAAAAAAAAAAAAAAAAAAAAACACACACCCGTATAAAAAAAAAAAAAAAAAAAAAAAAAAAAAAAAAAAAAAAAAAAAATCACGGATACAAAAAAAAATGGAGCCTAGAAGAATTGGTTCGACGCTATTGTTAGACGAGCCGTTTGAGTGGTCTAACGATAGTAGTCTCGAGTTTTTTGCAAACGCGATTGACGCAGATGAAGAGGAAGATACGGCAAGGTCGACACGTACGTCAGTGAAACGTGATCGGGTCAGCGCTGCAGAAAGATTGCATCGTGATTATTTTTGTGAAGAACCAAGATACAACGAGCAAGTGTTTGAAGATAGGTATCGTATGCCTAAAAGTTTATTTTTGAAAATAACACATGCTATTGAGGCTAGATTCGAGTATTTTCAGGAAGGTTATGATGCTAGACACAAAAAAAGTTTTACAGCCATACAAAAATGTGCGTCTGCCGTTAAGCAACTCGCAACCGGTAATCCTCCAGATGAGTTTGACGAATATTTACAAATGGCTAAAAGAACGTCACGTGAAAGCCTTCAATTTTTTTGTGATGCTATTATTCAGATATACAGTCGAGATTACCTACGTAGGCCAACAAGCCATGATATTGCATGTTTGTATGAAGCACACGAAGCTCGACATCACATTCCGGGTATGATCGGTAGCCTAGATTGCACACATTTCGATTGGAGGAATTGTCCAATCGAATTGAGGGGTCAATATAAAAGGGGTGATCATCGATACCCCACAATTATGATGGAGGCAGTGGCGTCTCAAGATTTGTGGATATGGCACGCGTTCTTTGGTCCGCCGGGTTCAAACAATGATATTAATGTTGTGATGCAATCTCCGCTATTCCTCACCGAGCGTAACGGTACGGCACCTAAGTGCCCATTTGTTGTGAATGGCCATACATACAAGCGTGGCTACTATCTTTGTGATGGCATATATCCTTCATGGTCTACTTTTGTTAAAGCGTTCAAATTTCCTACCGACCCGCAAGAGAGAAAGTTCAAAAAACTACAAGAGTCGGCTCGAAAGGATGTTGAACGGGCATTTGGTGTTCTCAAGCAAAGATGGGGTGTATTGAGACGACCCTTACGACCGTACACAGTAGCCAGAATTAGTAAACTGGTTTATACATGTGTTATATTGCACAACATGATTCTACATGAATCTGGTAACGCAATATCCCCCGTTCATATTCGGGATCCTCCGATCGAACCGGTGTATGACGACGAAGCCTTAGACGAGATACGAAATGAGAACACACATTTTCGTCTCCGATTTGATCTTATGGAGCATATTCACGCTCAACAATTACCATACCTCGAGGTGGACGATGAAGCCGATGAAGTTTAGTTTTTTAGTATTATGTAATGTTATTTTATGGTTTTTAATATTATTATGTAATGTTTATTTATTTTAATGAAATTTTAGTTTTAAAATAAATTTTAATAGAATTAAAAAAAAAAAAAAAAAAAAAAAAAAAAAAAAAAAAAGTGAGTGAAGGGTGAGTGAAGGTGCCGCCCCCAAAAATGAAATGAGTGAAGAGTGAGTGAAGGAAAAAGTAGGAGATGATGTGGCGGAATAGGATTGGTTGTGAGTGAGTGAAGGGAAAGGGGTGAGTGGAGCACTCCCCCCACCCTAAGTAAGGTTGCACCTAGTCGGTGTCTCGGTGATTAATCACCATGAAGTCCCATGCATATTACAGATTCTAGTATTGGGCTATTGAAGTTATTAGTAAAAAAATCAAATATTGATTTTCGGGTCTTATAGGGTTCCCGATAACCCAATAACAAAAATTATCTAACCCACTATGTCGGGTTATCGGGTTCGGGTGAAACTAACCCGATAAGCATTTTCACCCGATTTAAGCCAACCCGATAAGACTTATCGGGTTCGGGTCGGGTCAACCCGACACTACTGACACCCCTAGTTGTATAGTGGTAGAGGGTGATGGTGGTGGTGGTTGTGTTTGTGATGTGGTGGGACAATGACAAAGCTTTCAATCCAAAATAAATAAATAAATAAAAAGTAAATTGCAAATTATGTCGCTAAAAGTGGGAAGAAGAAGAGGTTATACTAGTCATTTCATGTGCCTTTGATCTTGACTTAACGGGAGAACTAACGCGTGTTAGTGAACAGTGGCTGTTTTGAAAAAAATGTAAACATTAGTGGCTGATTTGCAACAAATTTCGTCTCGGTGTAATCTTTGCATTTTCAGAAAACATTAGAGACAAAATTTACACTTTACCCAATATTAATTAAACCCCTCATTTTTTTCTTTATAAAATGAGAAAGTGGTTGAGATTTTTTCACTTAGAATGCAGGAAAATAATACGTTCATTGAACTTTTATCTAATTGCATTATATTGTAGGGTCATATGAGATGTGAAGAAAATAAACAAAGTTTCACTTCTACAGATAAGTGTACTCAAATTCTTAATTAACATTGGGAGTTATATTAAATACTAAGGGATTCATCCCACCATTTATCTAAAAAGGAATCAGTGGTTGAGATTAAAAGCATTTTAATATTTCACCAATTTTTTATAATTTAAATCTCTCTTAAACCGTTAATTGTTAAGCGAAAATAATTAAACCATCTCGACGAGCATTTAATTATCTTTTTATAAACGGGCACTTTGATATACTTTGACAAAAAAAAATTCGTTTTTTTTCATATTTTTTTTCGTGGCCGAAAAAATCATATATGATATTACATATCATATACGATATTACATATATGTAATATCATATATGATATATCATATATGATATGATATAATATCATATATGATATATCATTTATGATATGATGTAATATCATACTTCCTCCGTCTAAAAATTATTGTCAGGAGACAAGAATTACAAAGTTTAATAAAAGTGAGTCCACTTTTGTTTTTAACTACTCAAAGAGAATATTCATCTACTATATTATCTAGTTTTTACTTAAAAAGGAAAGTTGACAATTAATTTGAGACATCCCAAAATGGAAATGAGGACAATAATTTTGAGGCGGAGGTAGTATATGATATATCATATATGATTTTTTCCGCTACAAAAAAAACGTGAAAAAAAACAAAAAAAAATTGTCGAAAATATATTAAAGTGCCTATCTATAGAAAGATAATTAAATGTTTGTCGTAACGGTATATTTTTTTCGCTTAACGATTAATGGTTTGAAAGATATTAATATCTGAAAAAAAAAATGATAAAAGTGGGTTTTTTTAATTTTTGTGATTGATCTCATCCATTAGATCAAATAAAGATGGAGGAAAAATGGAGAGTCGAGATTAGTCCTTTGGTATGTAAAAAAAGTTTAATCCTCAAATTATCTTATATCAATTACTATTTGTATCTTTTTTTTAAAATGACCGCTACTTGCTTCTTTACTTATACAATAAATATCAACTATTTTCAACTACTTATGTTATATAGCATTTTTGTTATGTGGCACCTGGATTCAAAGAATTTGTATTGTGTCTACTTATGTTATATAGCATTTTTGTTATGTGGCACCTGGATTCAAAGAATTTGTATTTGTATTGTGTCTACTTATGTTATATAGCATTTTTGTTATGTGGCACCTGGATTCAAAGAATTTGTATTGTGTTTAGTAGTTTTTTATACGTTTATGTTTCAAAGTATGTTGATATTTAATTCATATGATATGCTTATACTTAATTATGACAAAATTTTCATTATTAGATAAGTTTTTAGTTTTGTTGCAAATGTTGACTATAGAAAGATAATGAATGTTTCTCTTTTTCAAGAAAAAACGTCATTTTGTTGAGCTATATTCTACTTGAGGTAATCTTCTTACATTGTAACATTTTAATTATTAGATGAAAATTGATGTGGGATGAATCGCCTAGTTTGACTAGGTTGTAAACCCTCATAAGGCAGTAGGTCGTTTGCTTATAAGGTGCATTTTTCGACCGTCTCACTCAAAGCCGCAGGAATCTCAGAACCGGCCATGCAAAAGTATAACGGTGATTCTCTTTAAACGTATTATCATTACTAAAGGAAAAGTCGAGAAATCATTAATACAAAATGAATAAAAGAACCAAAGAAAATAAAATCTAAAGTAAAAAAGTAAAAAGGAAATAGAAAAAAGAAGAGGGTTAAAAGACATTCAGGGCCTGTTTGTTTAATTTTTTATTAAGTCATGTTAAATTAAAGTGTCTGTCTGGATATATGATGTCTTTTTATAGACGAATAAATGATTGTTTGTTTTGTGTGCTGAATAAAATGACCGAATTAGAAAAATTATTGTTATACCATTTAATTTAAAATAAGTGTTGAATTAGAGGTTAAGAAGTGAGAGGTTAAATATGTAAAAGTAGGATAAAAGTCATGACTTAATATAGAGACCCCCACTCTCATGGTTTTTTCTAGAAAGTCATCCATTTAATTTAAGCATCAAACAAACACTCAATTAATAACTTAATAAATTTACATAATTATGAATTAAGACTTTTAAGTCATTATAAAACACTACCTAAGAGTTAGTAAGATGTTCTCTTCACATCTATTTTGTTAAGCGGTCTGAGCCTCTTACCACCTCTGAACGACGAAAAAAAAAAAAAAAAAAAAAAAAAAACCGCACTTAGTGATCAAAACGTTTGACCGCGTGTTAAAAGAAATTTTCTAAAGAGCAAAGATCACCCAAGTCCCGAGGAGGTGAACAACTTGCTCCATAATTTCTAGATGCACTATTGTGTATTTGCATGCATGTATATTTTGGAAGCAGGAAGTCGTTCATCAATCATCACAAACCAATAGTCCCACGTTTCATTGCATGTTCATGTGTTTGGGCCTAAAGTTTAGGAGAGTGGACTATTTACTTTTCTACTAAGGGAGTAGTAATTTGTTGAATGAATTGAATGAAGAAGAAAAGTTATTTAAAAAAAAAAAAAAAAAAAAAAAAATCTAGCTTTTATTTTTTAGTTCTTAGAAAATTGACCATCGCAAATATATCTCTTAGGGTGCTGGGAGTACATGCGTGAGCGTGCGGTGCGGTGTGTTACCCCGCACGGTAACACCGCCGCCTCGACTTGTACACCGCACGGGGAGGGGAAATGAGTGAGCAGGTCACGCACGGGAAGAACGAAAAAATGAATGTTGGAAAGCTTGAAATGTATACGTTGGGCTTCCAACGGTTTTTTTTTTTTTTTGAATTGTATAAAATGGAGTTGTATACGTTGTGGAGCATATAGATTGAAACAAAAAAAAAACCACATACCGATTCAAAAAAAAAAAAAAAAAAAAAAAAAAAAAAAAAAAAAAAACAGATTCAAACCAAAAAATAAAAAAATAAAAAAAAATCTTGCATATGGAGCATAAAAGAATAGGTTCGACTTTATTGTTAGACGACCCGTTTGAGTGGTCTAATGATAGTAGTTTAGAGTTTTTTGCTAACGCGATTGACGCAGATGAGGAGGAAGATATGGCAGGGTCGTCACGAACATCAGTAAAACGCGATCGGATCACAGCTGCAAAAACATTGCATCATGATTATTTTTGTGAAGAACCAAGATACAACGATCAAGTGTTTGAAGACAGGTATCGTATGCATAAAAGTTTTTTTTGAAAATAACACATGATATTGAGTCTAGATTTGAGTATTTTCAAGAAGGTTATGACGCTAGAGCAAAAAAAAGTTTCACAGCCATTCAAAAATGTCCGTATGCCATTAAACAAATTGCAACCGGTAATCCACCGGATGAGTTTGACGAATATTTACAAATGGCTCAAAGAACGTCACGTGAATGCCTTCAATTTTTTTGTGACGCTGTTATTCAGATATACGGTCCAGTTTACCTATGTAGGCCAACAAGTCATGATATTGCATGTTTGTACGAAGCACACGAAGCTAAACATCACATTCCGGGTATGATCGGTAGCCTAGATTGCACACATTTCGATTGGAGGAATTGTCCAATCGAATTGAGGGGTCAATATAAAAGGGGTGATCATCAATACCCCACGATTATGATGGAGGCAGTGGCGTCTCAAGATTTGTGGATATGGCACGCATTCTTTGGACCGCCGGGTTCAAACAACGATGTGAATGTTGTGATGCAATTGCCGCTATTCCTCACCGAGCGTAATGGTACGGCACCTAAGTGCCCATTTGTTGTGAATGGCCATACGTACAAGCGTGGCTACTATCTAACCGATGGCATATATCCTACATGGTCTACTTTTGTAAAAGCCTTCAAATTTCCAACCGACCCGAAAGAGAAAAAGTTCAAGAAAGTACAAGAGTCGGCTCGAAAAGATGTTGAACGGGTATTTGGTGCTCTCAAGGCTAGATGGGGTATACTGAGACGACCTTTGCGGCCGTACACAGTAGACAGAATTAGCAAACTAGTTTATGCGTGTGTGATATTGCACAACATGATTCTACATGACTCCGGTAACGCAATCTGCCCAGTTCATATTAGAGATCCTCCGATCCAACCGGTGTTTGACGAAGCAGCCTTGGACGAGATACGAAATGAGAACACACATTTTCATCTCCGATTTGATCTTAAGGAGCATATTGACGCTCAACAATTACCATACCTCGAGGTGGACGATGAAGATTAGTTTTTTAGTATTATGAAATTTAGCATTTTCGTATTATGTAATGTTATTTTATGTTTTTTAAAAATATTATGTAATGTTTATTTAATTTTAATGAAATTTTAGTTTTTAATAAAGTTTAATGGAATTTAAAAAAGAAAAAAGGAAAAAAAAAAAAAAAAAAAAAAAAAAAAAAAAAAAAAAAGTGAGTGAAGGGTGAGTGAAGTGCCGCCTCTAAAAATATGAGTGAGTGAGGGAAAAAGTGAAGAATGATGTGGCGCATTTCAATTGGTTGGGAGTGAGTGAAGGAAGGGATGGTGAGTGAAGCACTCCCTCCACCCTTAGAGGTGCGATCCCCTACAAAGGGGACTAAAAACACAAAATCTACAAAGGTTAGAAAGCCACTCATCATGTGACAAGTGTCCACCACCCATTCTCTCCCTTTTTTATTTTTAAATTCGGTTACGGGGCATTTTGGTCATTTTAACCCGTTTCTTTATTCCACCCTAAAACTTCAAACGCAAATATCTTTCAAACGACAAACTTTTACGAAAAACCGATTTCACCATAATTTTTAAAATTTAATCCTCTTTAATTTGGTATAAATCTTGTTAAATATTTCGAACTTTTTTTTGTTTACATATAAAGTGGGTGTTGATTTTCTTGATTTTTTTGTCATTTTTTGCCCTATTTTTTACCCTTATAAATGTTGAATCGTTAAAAACTTAAAACATGAAAGTTATAGATTTTTGTTCACTCTTTACATAGGTTTTTGAATCACTCAAATCCGATCTCATATGAGTAAGATAACACACGTTAAAGATGGTGTTTAACTCATATTTGTTGCACACAATGTATTTGATAAAATATCTAGCTTATATATTTTGTGTTAAAATTGAGCTAAATGCACTAATTTTTGTTTCTCAATGCATTATTAATCATTTTATTAATGTAAGACTCAAAAAGTAAAGTTTTTTAATCATTATATATTTAAAATATACATTTAGTTCATCAGTTAGGTTATTAGGTTCATTAGTTAGGCTATTAGGTTTATCAGTTAGGTTACTTTGGTTCATCAGTTTTTATGGTAACATTTTTGACTAATTGATGAACCTAAACACATAACACATGACAAATAATTATAACTTCATCAATTAGTCAATAACTGATAAACAAACTGATGAACCTAAAATTAATGAACCTAACTGATGAACCTATAATTATAGGTTCATCAGTTAGTCAATAACTAATAAACTAACTGATGAACCTATAATTAATGAACCAAAAAATCAATGAACCTAACTGATGAACCTATAATTAGTTAATAACTGATGAACCTATAATTATAGGTTCATCAGTTATGTCAATAACTGATGAACCCAAACATTTGATCAAATTTGATGAACATGAAATTGATGAATCTGAAAAAATTAATGAATCAAAGTAACTGATGAACAAAATGTCTAACTGATGAACCTATAACCTATAACTTAACTGATGAACAAAACATAACCTAACTGATGAACCTAATAACCTAACTGATGAACTAAATGTATATTTTAAAAATATAATGAGTAAAAAACATCACTTTTTGAATGTTACATTAATAAAATTATTAATAATGCATTGTGGGACAAAAATAAGTGTATTTAACTCGATTTTAAGACAAAAAATCTAAGCTAAACATTTCATCAAACACGTTATGTGCAACAAATATGACTAAAACGTCATCTTTAACGTGCGATATCTCTCATATCATATCGGATTTGAGTGATTGGAATTTCTGGGTAAAGAGTGAATCAAAATCTACAACTTTCGTGTTTTAAGTATATTATGATTCGGCAATTTTTAAGGTAAAAAATAGGGTCGAAAATAGCAAAAACATCAAGAAAAGCATGACCCAATGAATATGTCAAAAAAAATGTTTCGAAAAAATTAAAAAAATTTATACCAAACTAGAAAGGTGCTCGCTCGATGCGGGGGCGGATTGTTGGGGTGAAGAGGAGGGAGGTGGGGTGGTGGAAAGTGGTTGTTGGGGTGGTTGTTGAGGTGGTTATAAATTGTTGGGGGTGGTTGTTAAATTGGTTATAAATTGTTGGGGGTGATTGTTAGGGGTGGTTGTTTCCATAATTAGTAAGTGAAAGCCTGAATTTTTAAGCATTTATAATTATAGAATAGTCTCAAATACATTATATAGTAGTATAGATTAAAGAGAATCAAATTTTAAAAATTATGGTGAAATCGTTTTTTTCTAAAAGTTTATCGTTTAAGAGATATATGCGTTTGAAAATTGAGGTGAAAAAGAAAAAACGGGTCAAAAGATCAAATTACTCCTTGGCGAATTTTATGTATAATTTAGAGTGGAGGACATGTGTCACACTATGAATGGCTTTGTACACTTTGTAATTTTTATCACTTTGCAAGGGACCCGTATTCATATCTCTTAACATCTAGAGCGTGTGGGATGGATGTAGCAAAATTCTAACATCTATTGTTAATTTTTCTTAAGTGATGTTGTACTCTTACACAGAATTATCACGAATGCTAAACAACTTACACGACTATAATTGGTAACTGTACGGACATTACTTATGAAATTGATTATATTAGTTTATCACTATTTTTATTTAGAGTAAATTGCAAAAAATGTCCATGAAGTATACATGATTCGCAAGTTATTTCACCGAAAAGTTTATTTTGCAAATTATGCCATCATTGTTCACTTTTAGTTGTAAATTGTGTCCCTTAACCGGTCAACAGCTTGAAAATGACTAATATATCTTCGTCTTTTTCTCCCTTTGATTTTCTATTGAATTTATATTAATTAAACCAAAATAAAAAACATCAAAAACACAAACCCAGAAGTTAAAAGAAAAAAAAGAAAAAAGAAAAAAAAAATCCCGGATTCACCAAGAACACATACAATCACACAAAATGGTTACACCAATCAATCAAGAACATCGCAAAAAAAAAACTACTCCCTCCGTCCTAAAATTATTGTCCAGTTTGAATTTTCAAAGTCAAATTGGTTCAACTTTGACCATAAATATATACTTTTTTATTATATAATACTTGATGAAAAATTATACCATTGAAAAGTACACTTAAAACTCAATATATTTATATATTTTACATCAAATATTATATAACACCTACAAAAATATTTAAGGTCAAAGTTGAAGAAGAAATACTAAAAAAATCAATAGTGAACAATAAATTTGAAACGGAGAGAGTATTAAATTATCAAGAATACCACAGCCTATGACTAATCTATCCCATCCACTATCCTAACTCAATCCATTGTCAACAACAACACATCGAACAACAAGACTCGAATCAATGAAAACAAAAATGGTAGCGTAACATGCTGGACTCCGAAAGAATAGTTTGATAAATGGTAGCGTATATTACAATTTGTAGGTGCTAGTTGACATTTGAGTATAGTTGGTGACCAAGGGCAGGGCAGTAGAGCACCAAGCATCATCCTGAGTGAAATAGATATGCTTGTTTATTAAGACGACACTTCGTATGTTTTAATGTGATTTTGATCCAATCTAATAGATACCAAACTGTGTATCACAGTTATTTCTTTCTTTGGAAAGATTTATATTTATGGTTTCTAAGTGGTTTGCACTCTTGTTTTGGTGAGATTGGGGATCGAATTTCACAAATTAATGTCTATGGTTTGTAGGTCATCTTCTAGGCAGATGACAAGCGCCATGTATATTGTGGATTGGTGGTCGATACTTTAATAATTGATTATTGTAAAACTATTCATGACCCTGTTGAAGCAATGAACTCTCCTCGCTCCCAAATTGTAAAGCTATGACAACTGAATTTTGAGTTATTCATGTAAATACGTTACATAAGACTAGAACGGTGCCCGCGTAATACAGCGGCAGGTACTCTTTGACTAATTTTGTGAGAAGCAAATGTTTTTTTCATTTATGAAAGAGAAGTTGATTACAAAACATAATAACGAAATTTTACAAAACAATAAGTTTACATATACTTCCCTTTTGACAATTACAGTAGTATTTTATAACTACATGCTGAAGATTTGATAAGGAGTATTGTTTTTTTTACTTTGTTTAGATATATTACGAGAAAATACTTGGTTATACAATATAAACTTTATAAATAATAAGGTAACGGAAAAGATCACTCAAGATGGTAAACTAAAAAATAGAGTAAAAAAAGTACGGTTGTAATTGTTTTCTTTAAAAATAGCATTATCTATTTTTCATCATCTTCCCCAACTCCTTTCTCTCTCTTCTTTCACCATTTCATATTCTTCTATATTATCTTTCATTTTTTCATCAAACACTACTAAATCAAATAGATTTGTATCTTTATTTTCAGCTCATCTCTCCACCGATCCACCCCAAGATCCCCTTTCTCACGCGCCACATCACAACTCCCCCGCTTCACCCCACGCGCCACCACTTTCTCCACCTCCGCCTCCACACTCGCTCCATCATCATCAGTCACAACTCCGCTGATCTCCAGATGTTACGACGGCAAGATCACCGATGAGTTCATTGGAGTAGGATCGATCGGACAGGTGCGTCAGGTGACGGCACTTGAGGTGTTGGATAATTCGATTAGGCTGGTGCTTGAAGTGGCTCAGCAGCAGAGGTAGCAATTTGGACTATTCTATAATTAGCAAGTAAAAGTCTGAATTTTAAGCCTTTCTAATTATAGAATAGTCTCAAATACATTATAATGTAGTATAGATAAAAAGTTATGTGAATTGTTAAACCATTTGTTAATACGCAATTTTTAATCATTTTCTAGAAAATTATATCATAGAATCGTTCATAAGTAACGAGCTAGAAGAAATTTTTTGAAATAACAAATTGTAATATGCGCTACCATTTAATTGTTTTTGAGTGATGTTTTTGATTGATTGAGTTTTGAAGTGGTGTTTTTGACTAAGTGAGTGTAACCATTTTGTGTTTTGAAGTTCTCGGTTTGTGTTCTTGGTGTTATTCATTTTGGATTAAAAATAAATATAAATTCAATAAAAAATCAAAGAGGGAAGAAGCCGAAGGTATGTTAGTCATTTTGTAGACCGTTGACCGGTCAAGTGACACAATTTGCAGCCAAAAGTGAACAGTGATAGCGTAATTTGCAAAAAAAAAACTTTTAGGCGGTATAATTTGCGAATCAAGTATACCTCAGAGACATTTTTTGCAGTTTACTCTTTTATTTAACTGTAGTCAGTTATGATAAAGCCATTTCAAGAAATTGTGATTTTTAGGTTAAATAAGCCATATTGAGCTTTTGGTTTATCTAGGATATCCATAGCAAGGTTTTCAAGATCGGATCTTACCCAGGATTGTTTTTGTCTTTGCAAGATCGTGATCGTAAGATCGGATCGGGATCTTAAGATCCTACTCTAATGTTATTTCTTAATAGTTTTTATAATAATAAACAAATATGCAAATCTTTTATATAATAAAGGAATTACATTATTTCGGAGGTTTTTTTACAAAACAATCTTATAGGAAAAATAATTAGACCAATAGAAGAGCTCAATTTTGACACATAGGCGAAATCAAGCAATATGATTAGCCAATAAAAAGTCAAAATTGAATTACTTTTGGTCAAACTTTAATAAATTTATTGGAGAATTTGGTTGAAAAAAAAACACATAAAAATATATGTGTCAAATTTTTGAAAAAAAAAAAAAACTTAAAAAAAGATAAGATTATTAATCAAACTTTCGTGATTGAATTTTAAATATATTATATAGAGTTAAGTGTAAATTGTAAGTCTCCATGTTTTTAAATAACTTTACGCAATAAACAAATAACCCCCTATACTTTATACCTTTAGAGTTTATAATATGGAATTATTTACAATTACATGAGTATTAGTATTAGTTTGAGATTTTCATCCATTAAAATTACAAAATTTTGTTTCATTTACTAAAATATTTTTTTTACTATGTACGTTAAATAAGAACTCAAGTTATCCTACTTAAAAATATAATTTATGTGTACACGAGTTTGAATACTAAATACAGAAAAATTGTTATTAACAGTAATATAAATATCAAATGGTAAGCATTAGTTACTTTGATATAAAAATAAATATAATCGATTATACTTATAACAACGACTCATGTAATTATTATTTAAAATTTATATATGGACTAGAAAGGTGTCCGCGCGATGCGGAGGCGGATTGTTGGGGTGAAGAGGAGAGAGGTGGGGGTGGTGGAAAGTGGTTGTAGGGGTGGTTGTTGAGGTGGTTATAAATTGTTGGGGGTGGTTGTTAAAGTGGTTATAAATTGTTGGGGTGATTGTTAGGGGTGGTTGTTTCCATAATTAGTAAGTAAAAGTCTGAATTTTTAAGTCTTTCTAATTATAGAATAGTCTCAAATACATTATATAGTAGTATAGATATCTGGAAAAACATTTGTAAAAAACTACGGAGTATATTTTAATTTCATTAACGCTTATTATGTGCTACTAAACTCGCACATTTTGTACAACATGATATCAATAGTTAAACTAAAACAACAATATCAACCTGAACTTCAACATCTATGTCATATAAACAAAGTTAAATATTTCATCCATTAAAAATTTTCAAAAAATCTTAATAGATACTTATATCATAATTTTCACGGGTAAATTATTATTTGTCAATATAGAAACTAAAATTTTAAAATAAATTTGATTTATGTGTAAACCCCGTGCGTGTACGGGACTTATAACTAGTTATTCTACATTATAAACACAAAATATTATGAATGTTTCATATAAATATTGTCCTAAATTATGATTATGAAATGTTTAAAAAGATTAACATGTTGTTTTTTAATTCTACAAAAAAATAACCCATGAATTTATAGTTTTTTAGTTTGTAATCTGAGAAAAGTAATATCGGATCGGATTACATCTTAAAATCGTTTGGTCAAGATCGAGATCCTATAAGATCTTAAGCTTGCTTAGATCCTATGTAAGATCCGGATCATTTTTGCTTTGCAGTATCGTAAAATCGTAAGATCCTAAAATCAAGATCGGGATCATAAAAACTATTATCCATAGCTCAATGGAATGCAATTGAATAGATATCACAATGGATTGATTGGAAAGTGGACAGATTATTCGGTTTCGTTTGACTTTTTAGATTTTCACTAGTTTAAATTAGTCAAAAAGGGAGGAATGAACTCTCTCTCTCTCTCAATATATTTCTCCTACCTCTCTCTACAAAACCAATCCGACCCTATCAAATCAAATCAACCTTTCCGGCGGCCGGTTTTGGCCGGCCGTCCGGACCTTTCTTTTGTACTTTCCATTTCCACAATAAAGCCTTAATCGCAGATCTGCCATCTCCCATTTTCGTCGTTGCTGCTGTTGTCGCTGCTACCACCACAGTTTTCTGCTCAAATCCGTTACCAGCTAGTCTCTTCTGCTTAGAGCTGTTGTGGTCCGTCATCGACGGCTTGCTGCAGCACTGGGATTTGACTTTAGATCTGCTAGGTTTTGGTCTAGCTCCTGTTAGGATGTTTACTTTTTTCTTCTTTGTATCTTTTATGTACTTAGTGTACTTTTGTCAAGCTACACATTTAAATGGTTGTTTCTACCAAAAGCTCACTTTGGTGATTCCCCCCACCTCATAATGGTGTTGCTACAGGGTGTCACAGCTATTATGGTGTATGTCTTGTTTTGGCTTAACTTGTTATGTTCGATGTAACTTGTTATGTTCAAGTTTCCTCCATTTGTGAGGTGTGATAATGAAATCTTTGTTCAAAAAAAAAAAAAAAATAGTCAAAAAGTTTAATTAGTTGGAACTGTATATGTTTTATGAGCTTGTGTAGTTTGCTATTCGCATGGAGTACCAACATTACATCTACGACAACCTATACTTATATGGATTGACCGTTACATGTTTAACAATCAAGTTTAAGTCATTACCTGTCGCTAAAATGACTTATTAATTGCATTTAGGAAATTCCTCATACACTTAATATGTAACTTCTTCACAATAAAAACTACATTCGAAAGGAACAACAGTTGTTCAAAAAAAAATCGTTCAAGACTTTCTCATCAAACAAATGATGTTCAAATTCATCAAACCCAAAACTGAAACTATACTAGCAAAACTAATCTCTAACTCGTCATACAAAACTAATAGGCTAACCTATTCGATTCAATCGGAATAAAAGCTAAAAATAAAAATTAGCTTAGAAGAATGACAAGAAATTGAAGGTTAAACATGGATTTGGAAACCGGAATTGACCTTCTATTATCACAAAATATTGGCCTGAAATAATTATTGATTTTGTGTGTGTTCTATTGGCGTATTTTTAGTGTGTTAGATTAGTTCATAGTTATCTCGTGGTTTTATTTTTTGGGTTTGCCGAGTCATCATTATTGACATGACATTGATGACAGAGAATAAGGTGATTACGAGCATATATGACCTGTCCCGATTTATTATATAGGTGGGAGATAACTCGAAACCCATATATTAAAAACCCACCACCCCCATATCCGCTGCTACCACCATATACATCCATCGTGAACACCAAGCAGTCCACAGCCCTAACCACTCCTGTGCGTACAACTTTGTTGATAAGATAATATCAAAATGAGATGAAAAAAATTGGGTGCTTATATGTTTATAGTGTTTTTTACTCAAGTATCAAGTTGGTCTTAATTGATATTTAAAGGGTTAATAACATGTAATATCAACGTATTTTCACATTTCATCACATATCAGATACGAACCCAAAAAGTATCACAATACTCATCACATATTCAAATTTTGTTTAATTATCATACATTTAGAGTCATCTCTTTGCATCGTTAATCCTTTTGACTAACGACCTTTTGTAACTAACTCTCAAAATGTTCTCTTTTTCTTTTCTATTTATTTTTAAAATTTTCTTTACATTTAAAAGTTTTTCGATTTTATATAAACGTTTTTATATGCTCTCTTATATGTTCTTATATATATTTTTATATGTTTTTATAAACGTTTTACATTTGTTTTTATACATATTTTAATACGTTCTTATATAAAAACAGATACAAACGTATATACACTTTTATATATTTTTTTATACACGTTTTATCCATTTTTATATACGTGTTTAGATACGTTTGAATCGGTTCTTATATAATAATGTATAAAACGGATATAAATACGTGTGTAAATACGTATATAAAAACATATAAAGTTATATATAAAAACGGATAAAGTCGTTTTATAAAAACGTCTAAAAGAGTATATAACAACAAACAAAAACGTTTATAGAAAATCGAAAAAGTTTAAATAAAAAGAAAATTTTAAAAATAACTAAAAAAAAAGAAAAAAAAAAACATATTTTGATTTACTTACAGATGGTTGTTAGTTAAAAGGACTAAAGGTGCAAATAGATGACTCTAAAACGTATGATAATGAAACAAAAATTGAAAGTTGGATGGGTATTGTGGTATTTTTTTTTTTCATATCTGATACATAGATAAATAAAAAAATACGTTGCTATTATATGTCGTTAACCAATATTTAAAATAGAAACATTAAAATAATTGCATAGGCACAAATGGTTATCTTACGCATTTGCTCCATTACGATTATTAATTTATTGATTGTTAAGCACCAACCCAATTGTAAAATGAATGTCACGCACCAACACATTAATTATATATTTTATGTGTATTTTTTAGTTATTAATTATTAATTGTTCACTATTTGGATTTCATTTGTGGTAATGGTGATTTTGTACGGTGGTGAGTATGGTCGTGGATTTACCGCATGAGTGGCTTTTGGGGTTTTGACGGTATTTTCCTAAATAGAAAGGTTTTGCTTTTGGGGTTTATCTATGTGGTAAAGAAGAGCAAATCTGAAGTTTTATTTTTGTTAAATTATTCATGGTACCAACTAGTAGAAGAATATAAGTATATAATTAAAGAAGTGATTTAGAGACCTGAAATTCTTGCCTGAATTTGTGTGGCAATAATTCATTAGTTGTAGCAACCGGGTTTAATTCTTCACAACTCAATAATCTAATAACACATAAGTTAGGCATAAAATTAGTCATTAGTTTTAGGTCTCTTAATCTTTTTCCGTATAATTGAGTGATTGACTAGGCTTTGACTTTTGGATAAGATCATGGGGTTTGTGTAGACTATGCGGTGGGTTTGGGTTTTTGAATTGCAGTTTTATTTGATGATGATGGAGGTGATCGGGATGTGATGGTGGTGGTGGGTGGTGGTCAGTTTCTGTGGATGAAGGTGTCGGTGGCCAGATATGTGTGGAAGAAGATGGTGGTGGGTGGTGATGGTTTGAAAATAAAGATGATGATAAAGATATAAAACTGTTCATATATATATATATATATATATATATATATATATATATATATATATATATATATATATATATATATATATATATATATATTTTGAAGGAAGGAAATGGAGTTAAGGGTAAATTAACCATGTGCATAGCACATGAGAGATTTAACGAAGTTTAGTGTGTGTAACAACCAATTTTAGTAATATTACCCGTATATTATATAGTTTAAAAGTTTATTGTATTATAGTTTTTGGAGTTTCGTTTAAATAGAAGTACCTTGAATAAAAATAACTTAATGGATAAAGGACCTTGCACGTGATATAATGACTAATGAGGACTAACTTTGCCAAGTAATGAATTTTAGTTGAAATGACAAATATGGCCCTATGTATTACTCCCTCCATCCTAAAATTATTGTCCCCTATTGACTTTTTCGGTCTTTCTTTGTTAACTTTGACTATAAATATTTTATTTGTATTATACAATACTTAATAAAAATTAAACCAATGAAAATACATTTAAAACTCAATTCGTTCATATATTTTTCATCAAGTATTATATAATATAAATAAAAATACTCAAGGTCAAATTTTAAAAGTAAATACCAAAAAAATCAATAGGAGACAATAATTTTGAGACGGATGAAGTACTAGAAAACTTCACATGAAGGTTTTCCCTCCCTCACTACGTGTCTTAGGAAGTGATTATGTGTTCTTAAGTGATAATCCATTTCTCATAAGCTAAACAAAGTGAAGGTGATTCTAGCAATTGGAATTAGGAATATGATCATATTTACTAGAGTTGCGGAGATGTCATTGTTTGATGAAGCAAAGTTGATTGAGCTCTTGGGATTGTTGAGTTGAATGGGGTAGAGTTGCCCGAGTTTATTCGTCCCACTTGTGGAGATGGTGTTGAGGCTAGTGTTGCTGCTGAAGCCATTGTTTTGCACTTTACTATTAGTACTCGACTCATATAAATTGCAAAGGGTTCTTTTTTGCAAAATAAATAAACATGACTATAACCTACGAAACTTGATTTATTATAAGCTATTGATCTTACGAAGTCTTATGTTTGAATAAATGGGTCCAGCTTACATCTGATAATGCTTCAGCTTCTTACGACGAGACTTGCAAGATTTATTAGTTTATAATGGGTTTTCTAAATTAAAGTTTTACACTTTATTATCGATGACGAGTTTTGCTCCGACTAATGACTTGCTAGGCATAACGCATTAGGTCAGGCTTACATACCGTAATTTTCTCTCGCGAGTTCTTGCAAGTGAATGGTTTTAGCAAAGTCTTTAGGTTGATTGACCATAATTTTATCCACGCGCCACTACATGCTTCGACATATGAGGCAATTATGGAAGAACTTGGGTCTTCGACTCATGTAGTAGTACAATATAGTGGTTGGTCTTTCTTTAATTGGTTTTACCAATACCAAGATAAAAAGTGCATTACTTTAGCTTTGAAATCACGTTGAATCGTCAATTTGAAAAGTGTAATGTCTTTATTTTTATATACACGTGCTATATATATTAAATTTAAGTGACATCTTGACACGCGATAATAAAATAACTTAATTGAGTAAAGTTTTTTTTTTTTATTTTTTTATCTTTTTTTATTTTAAACCTATGATACGAAGATGTATGCATGCTTTGTACATATTTGATAGTGATAGACATGGTATTTGTCAAATAATAATACTCTTTGAAACTAAGTCATTGCCACCCAATTGTAATAACACTTAACTAATTATATAATGCATGGCTTCTGAAAGTCTTACCGTTCCATGTGCAAATATATTTTGCAAAATCGGGTTATAGATTATGATGTTATTCCACCATGTTACTATTTCATGTGTATTTATACACGTTTTCTTTGAAACCTACTTCATCATGGATTATAGATTCAAATGGTCATATTACATTGTTGTCTGGTTTGTTTTATTCATCCCTTCATCCTTTAGTCAAACGGCATACATGTGATCGGGATCTCTAATTAAATTTAAACATTTATAACCATTTATATCTTACCCACCATTTAAACATTCAAAGAAAATAAAATGAGAGACTAACTCATTAATTTTTTGTTCAGTTGGTACCATCTCTGAAGAATCTATGGGACCACTGAAGAGATTTTATTGATAAAAGGTCATGGGTTCAGGTCTTTGCTTGCGCCTACTATGGTTGCTGCCCCGCTAGGCAAGGAGAATTGCCGGAGCTATTCTTTGTGGGGTGGACAATGGTTAGTGTCAAAAGACACCCGGGGTCAGGGTGTTCCTGCCAATCTAAATTTTTTTTCCCAATACTTAATATATATTAGAGGAGAGTTATATTAAATACCAATCTTTTTTTACATACCAAGGGACTCATCCCCACCATCCATTTAAAAAGAAATCAATGGTTGAGATTAAAAACATTTTAATATTTCACCAAGTTTTTATAATTTAAATATCACTTAAACGTTAATCGTTAAGCGAAAATAATTATAACATCGCGACGAGCATTTAATTATCTTTCTATAAACGGACACTTTGATATACTTTCGACAAAAAAAAAATTCATTTTTTTCACGTTTTTTTTCGTGGCCGAAAAAATCATATATGATATTACATATCATATATGATATGTAATATATGATTTTTTCGGCAACAAAAAAAAACATGAAAAAAACGAAAAAAAAAATTGTTGAAAATATATCAAAGTGCCTATCTATAAAAAGATAATTAAATGCTTGTCGTAATAGTATATTTTTTTTCGCTTAACGATTAACAGTTTGAAAGATATTAATATTTGAAAAAAATGATAAAAGTGAGTTTTTTAAATTGTTGGAATTAATCTTATTTATTAGATCAAATAAAGATGAAGGAAAGATTGAAAGTGAAGATTAGTCGTTTGGTATCTTATATCTATATATTGTGATATTTAAAGAAATTAAAACAACAGACCAACTCTTTATCTACACTTCAATATGTGTCGTATCAAATGGGCAAACACATCCATACTTCATATATACTCCATAGTGTGTAATCTCTACTTCACCTTTGGAAACTTTATTTATATGCTATAACAGTAAATTACACTTTTCGTCCTTGTGGTTTGTGCGTGTTGACCAACAAGGTTCGTACTTTGACCCAAAAAACGCACCATTGGTCATCAAATGAAAAACGTTATCTACCTTTAGTCTATCCTCTCTAAAAAACGTTAATTTTCAATGTTAGTTTTCCCCGTCATTATACAACTAATATATGTCTTCATGTGAGTCCACCTCTACCATCTTCCCCATCTCTAGGGTTCTTATTGAATCTAGGGATTTTTAATGCAGGTTTTATGGTGGTTTCTATCTAGTTATTCTATTTGATTGATTTATTTTTAATTTTCACCTACCTAGTGTTTAAAATTAGGATATTGGAAATTGAGTATGGAATGATAGAGATTGGTTAAATTAAGAGCACATTTAAAGATTGTTTGGTTGTATAAATTTAAAGAGGGAATAGATTCAATAATGATAGATTGAAAGATAGGGGTGTTGATGAGTTTTTGTGAGTATTAATATTTTTAGTGGGCCCATTTACCTTTCTACTCTCATCTTTTTTTATATTTATATTAATTAATAATATTTTTTTATTAAAAAATTATTATATAAAATAATTAATACTATTAAATATTTTTTTTTCTCTCCTACATCAAATCCAAATCATAATCCAAATCCAAATACAAATCCTAAACCCATATACAAACCAAACGGGCCCTAAGATCAATAAAAATTCAAAGATAAAATGAGACAATTCTAAGTTTCTAACAACTCATTTCAACAAAGATGAGAAAACCCAATACATACTCTTTTCTTAAAATTAAATATCTCGTAAAGCATTGATCATTAAGTAAAATTAATTACACAATCATATCGAAAATAAAATCATTTTTCGTTAGAGGGACACTACTATATACCTTCTAGAAACTTTGTTTTTTGATTTTTTTGTTGTAAGTGTTGAAATTTAAGTTTTGAAGAGTCACATATGATTTGTAAAATCACATGTGATTTGTAATATGAAAAAACAAATCACATGTCATTTAGGTTTGAAATTTAAAACTCGCATCACAAATCACATGTGATTTCATGTTGTCTAATATTTAATACCCAAAAATGTGAGAAAAATTTTGTCGAAAGTTATCGAAGTACCCGTCTAATAAAAGAAAAAATAAATTTCGCAATGGTGTATTTTTTTGGCTTAAAGATTTACCATTTGTAAGATAATTTATTTAAAAAAAAGAATGTGGAAAGTGAGTTTTTTTTAGATGAAAAATGAATTGTCAGATTTTGTCTATTTGATATCTGATTTTTTTTTCTATTATTATTATTATTATTATTATTGTTATTATTATTATTATTATTTATCTTTGTTTAACTTACCCCTAGAATGATAATGGAATGGATTAATAGTGAATCTGTTGTAGTAATATAATCAGAGCAAAAAATAAAATAAAAACTTATATTATTGGAATGTTTGAGATATACCTATTATTCATTTATTTGAACTTTATTTTATTTTATTTATTTATTATTATTATTTTGTTAAATTTTAAAATGGTAGCGAGTTAACATTTGAAGAGCATGGTTGAGGGTGACGATGGTTGCTGAAAAGATGAAGATGAGAGTTGAAATTTACAGAAGGGGAAAAAAAATATCAAAATGCTCTCAAATAAATGTTACGTGCGTGTTGATGCAGGTTTTACCGACCAGGTTTTAATATTTATAATACTCATTTTACCTAAGGTCTACCTATTTGCACTAACGGATAGAGAATCCGGTCGTGTGTAGGATAGTAATGGTAACTTCGAGGTCGTCCCAATAGCTATGTGGTGCGGACTATATCTAAGTCTATTGTCACTAATTAAAAGTAATTAAAAGGAAATGATTGATTGAAAGTTGGAAATGAAACTAGAAAACAAAAGCAATCGAAGTAAAGGTTGTGAGCAGTGGAGAAAAGTGTACTAGCCTAGTTACTCCTCCTACATCGTTTATGGTCATGTTCCCTATTAAACTAATCTTATGCTTTAGGTGGGGCGGACATATATCACTAGGTGCATATGGTCAAGTTCCCTAGCCTATCTCCCCAGAATCTTGTCAGGAACCACATGCACTACCCCATGCTAGTAAGCCGACGTATAGTAGACGGGTTTGAGTCATTAAGCGCCACTACATGCTAGACTTATCTTTAATATAAATTCATCCATTTATACCTCAAACTAGGGCAAACAACAACTTCCTAATCATAAACTAGACTACACGGTAGGCTAAGGTGTAATGGTGTATCGAAACAATATATATTGGGGTAAGAAACGAAAGGAAAGGCTTAGAAGGGTGTACTAGGGGTATCTTGCACTAAAGGTGAGTGCAACAAAAGGGTTTACAATGGGGTCGAGAAGTCGAGGTGACTAATCGACAAACACACACATATAAGGCTATTTGGGTGATAATCCTAAAACATTGCCTTCTAAAATTGTCCCTTCTAAATGTGTCTAGAACATTACTCGTCTATGGGTTTGAAATGATGTAAAAGCCAAGTTTTAAAGTTTACAAAACTACCGGCACACTCAATATTTTGGTGGATTTGGGTAAATAGGGGGAAACTGAATAGGCTAATCCTCACCATATTAATTCAAGGGTTAAGTGCGCTCGGCTAAAGTCTATTCTAGTTTGGTTAGGAAAAACATGTCAAAAGTTTAAAAATGGCCAAAATTTTCAAAATAAACTAGAAAATGAGGACAAAATAAAGTTCAAGATAATTCTACTCCCGTCCCCCCACTTGAAATGTACAAAGTCCCTTTTGTACTAAAAATGAAGTAAATGTGAAGAGAAGGTAGAATTAGAGCGATAACTTCCCTGAAATTTGCTCCAAAATGAAAGAAGGATCACGAGAAATCTTTGTGCCTTCAACTAGCCTTCATGAACAAACTCCATTTCCCTGAAATCACAAAACTACCACAAGCATAAATCTAAAAAAATAACAAATAAAAACAAGAAAATATCCTAACTCAATTTCGTAGGAATCACGGTTGCATTTAGCGTATGCAACAAGCCTTTTAAACCACTTGGTGTCCCAAGTGGACGAGTTAAGTCTCGTGAGGGTTTACAGGGAACATACCCACAAAGTTCATTTAATTACTAATACAAGTTTAATATGTTTGAAAATATTTTAAAGGAAAACACCTTAGAGAAGTATTATGGCGTAGCCATGAAAATGAGTTACGCCGTAGTTAGAGAAAACCTGGAGAGATCAGCTACGGTAGGATGGTTACGACATAGTTATAGGAATGTGTTATGCCGTAATTACTGATCCGATAGCATCAGTAAACAGATTCTCTCGCTCCTCCATGCTCCAATTCCTGCAAAAATATTAGACAAACATGCAAACCAACAAAAACAAAGAAAAGGATAATACGGGTTGTCTCCCGTAAGAGTACTTTTGTTTATTAACGAGACTTTAAGTTAGACTCATTCCCACGGTTGATCATGTGGGTTCGACAACAAATTCGGTGTTCATCTCCTCTTTGATCAAAGCCTTAAACTTTTCGCCATTCATCCGCCCAACCGGTAGTTACCTATCAAGAGACTTCTCCGTACAAATAAATCTTCCAATACCGCTCACAGTATATCTTCGGACTTTAAATGTCTCCATTTGTATTTCGGGCGGATCATACCTAACTCTTTCAATTTGGCAGCCTTGTACCTCCATGGCCTCAAGTTCATTTTCCTGCCAAAAAGATCTCCTTCCATTGTAGGTTCTTTCACACATCTCCCAAATATCAGCCAACATGCACCCCTGTTTGCCAATCTTGAGCTCATATTTATCTAGGAGTTGCAATACTTCCGCTTCAAATTCATATTTAAATATTTCAAAACTTCTTTCGTATGGGTCACTGTCTTGATCAGCAGGCCTTGCATCATCCCGATCACTATCAACCATCCACTATACAAACGCCTTAATTTTGGCTTGCTTATTGACTTTAGTGGTCCCATAACTTCTTCTTATCCATTCATCGAGGGACAGATTATGTTCATCTGGTGTCTTATCTTGAATCAAGTTCTTTTCCTTCAAGTAATTATTAATTATGTTTTGGTTGCCAAAAGATCGATTCTTCGAAGATTGCTCAGTTTCGGCTTTAACAGTGTCGTCAGTAATAGCTTCCGTCTTATTGATACTAGGAGTCCTATCATCCTTGACTTTCATAGTAGATCGGTTATCATAATCTCTTTGTAATCTTGCTATTACTTCTTCATTCAGTAGGGCATTTCCATATCGAACCTTGTACCATTCTTGAAAAGAAAGATTCCCGAATTCAACATCGCTCAATCCCATGGGCACAAGTCCATTCTAAATGTGTTCGATGTTCCTTGTCCAGTTCTCCGTGGCCTCCTCCATTGCATTCGCCACAGAAATAATTGCATGATGGCCAAGTTCGCGTAATCCCATCATGGATAGCGATTATGGGGTTGCAATAGTGGTTATTTACCACTTCTTCTCTTCTTTCGGTAATTTGGTTCAGCTCATGGTTTACCTGTTCCTGCTTAGAATCAACATTCTCATTTCCACTTACGTTAGAGTCATTTTTTCCACAAAATTGCAACTTAGGGAAGACATCCATGTTAGATTCTTCCGAAGATCCAAGGCATAGTTTAAAAAGATCTTTTAGGACAAAATTAATTCTATGACCCCCTGCTTCGAAAGAAATTTGTTTTTCAAAAACTTTAATGTGAGCATGAGAGGTTGCTAAAAACGGTCTCGCTAAAATTAAGTTATTATGCTGACGTTGATCCATATCAATGATGACAAAATCAGCAATATGAAGGAGTTGGCCTGTTCTAATTAGAACGTTATCTATAGTTCCCCTAGGCCTAGATCTAGATGTATCAGCCATTTCAAGGATCATAGTTGTTTTTTTTTTTCATGTTTGTAAGACTTAATTATTTAAATAATGAAAAAGACATTAGATTAACGCTAGCTCCTAAATCAGCAGCAGCAAGAATTTAAAGGTTACCGATAGTGCAGGGTAAAAGGAAGTCTCCCTGATTGGATTCCTTAACTGGTATTTGGCAAGGAAGGACTTCTTCTTATATCTCGCCTCCATCTTTTTGCAAATAATTGATGCCACAAAGCTCATCAGTCAGGTTGGTGCTTTGTTGCTCATCCTCTTGCTCCTTTTTTGTGAACATTACCTTGCAGATCTCAACATCCACTCCCTTAGCTTCGAAATTTTTAACGAGTTACCCAACCTGAATATTCAAATTTTTGATTGTGGCTTCTTGGTTTCGCACATTTCTATCAGTATCTTCCTTAATTTTAATCATCCATTCTTTAAACAGGTAACTCTATCTTGTTGACTCTTCGATATGCTTATTGACCAAATCTTCAAGGTTGGTCTTCTTTGGAGCTTTGTCGTCAATCTTGGTATAATAGCCTTGAGGTCCAACGCGGAATTTTGCTCCATCTCCACCAAACCCTTGGAATGGTTTGTTGAAATTACCATACTTTACTCCTTCCACTCTCTGAACCTCTTCTTTGAGCGGGCAATTTCTAGTAATGTGGGTTCCCTTGCAAGCTTCACATCCAACTTGTATGGCCTGAATGTTCTCTTTGATTTTCTTAACCTCTCTGCCAAGATTTTCAAATTTATTAGACAGAGCGTTCATGCCTTCGAGATTCCCCCCCCGTGTATCTACCATTTTCGCCTTCATGCCATTTTTGCGAGTGGTTTGCCAAGTCCTGAATAGAGTTAAGAGCTTGAACGGGAGTTTTCCCGGGGATCGGCCGCCAAGAATCCAACAATTGCCTAGTTGCGAAGTTGATTCCTTTGTAGAAAAGGTTCACCTTTTCTTGTTTGTTCAAATCGTCGGTTGGGCATTTATAAAGGAGATCATTGTACCTATCCCAAGCTTGGTATAATGTCTCGTTAGCCTCTTGTTTGAAGTTGTGAATTTCCGTTAATTGCTTCGCTGTTTTAGAAGGAGGACAGTATCGTTGGATGAATCTATTCTTCAAGAGGTTCCATGTGTTGATCGTCCCTCTTGGTACTCGGTCGACCCACCTTCGAGCTGCTCTAGATAGTGTCTTTGGAAACACCCTTAACATAACAGCATCATGTGATATGATGAGGCGAAAAGTGTACCGCTTTTAAGGGGTCATTTAAGCCCGAATTCGTGATTATTTGATCAAATATTGCGCTAAATCGTTCCTTTTGTCATTTTAGGTACTTTTGAGGTGAAATCTGGAAAAGGAAGCGTTTTTTACGTTTTTGGATCATAAAAATGAAGAAAACGGCAAAGTCTCAAATTTCTTGTTGGGAACAGTACCTGACGACGTCAAGCAATAACACATGACGGCGTAAAGAGTGACAAAAGAGGTGGATGTGGAACTTATAACGTGACGGCCCATAACATTTTCTTTGTTAATGGCCTGACGGCGTCACCAAGGCCGTCAGGGTTCAAACCCTTCTTTCTTCCATGTTTTTATAAAGATAAGTTCTCCAATAATCATTCAATATGTCTATGTATTGTTTGATTCTATCGTGTGTTTATCTTTCTTTTAACATGTTAGGCTAGGTTTTTATTATGTTTGCTTAGATGTAGTGAAACCTAAACGTTGATTATTGGTTGATTGTTTGTTTATAATTGTTATGGATGATTGTATTCGATGTTAGGCTTAAGAAAACTGGCAGACTTCCATTGGAAACTTACTTGAACGTCTTAAGAAACATGATCGGAGGTATACTATGATTTTTGGTTGTATTTAATGCATAAGAGTATTCTAATGATCCCATGTTAGGAACTTTTAATCGGCTCGACATAGGAGTGAAGTAGGATCTTATAGAGTTAGGGAATATTATACACGGCCCTACGGCTAGTATTAAGGAATATAACCCGTCATCCATGCAATTGTAACAAGCTAATCAACCGGTAAAAGATATCTAGGGAGTAATGAAATCTAAGTAAACACAACTTTTCTCATTATTGTTTCTACCACATTAGTACATTAGTTTAATTTTCATTGCATCTTTAGTAAATTGGGTTAGTTGGCTAGCAACTAATTCCACCCACTCCTTCAAAACCCGAGATTTTACTTGCTTTCCATAAAATATAAAAAATACAAAAAGAATCATCCCTAACCTCTAGACCTAGTTTAGTAGGCTTTCTAATCCTAGCGACACTATTCCTGAGTTGAACGATCAATCCCGCGGTACTTGTCACTATACTATACTACAACGATCAGGTACACTGCCTGGTGGGGGTTGTAAGCTTCTCAAGATCCCTTAAGAAGTAAAACCTGTTGCGAGGGCGCAATTCCCACGTATCAAGTTTTTGGCGCCGCAGCCCGGGGAATAGTTATTGTCTAGGTTAGAATTTCTTTTTATTAGGTCTACTTGCTAGATTCCTTTCTAGTAAGATTTTTATTTTTATTTTCAGGTTGTCTTTAGTCTATCTTTTTCTTTGTGCATTTGTTAGTAAATTATGTTCATTGACTATTCCGTTTGCCATTATGGAGAACGCGAATCCGCCCTACTACCAACCACGAAATTCACCCACTCCAAATGACATCTTGATGTTCAAACAACATCAAGATGAACCTATCTATGATGCATGGACTCGTTTTAAATATTTACTTCGAAAAGTCCCTCATCATAGTTTCGATCTGTGGTCCCAAATTGAAATATTTTACCATCGTGTCGACCACTATACCAAAATGGACATTGACCATACCGCAGATGGGGACCTTTGGTGATTAAGTTCTGAAGAAGCATGGGAAACCATAGAGAATTGTGCCATACTTGCCAAAAAAATGGACAACCCAACAAACGTTGTTACAGATCAATTGATCGCAAGTTTAAGGGAACAAGCAAGAAGTTTGTTTGGGGATAATAAGCCTATAGATGAGATACCTAGGTGCATGGAGTGGTTTGATTCCACCATAATACAAGATGAACACATAGATAATCTGGATACAATGGAGGATGAGGTAGATAATCCAAGCCCACAAAGTACCCCACAAGTCCTACCATCATTTGAGGCATACACACCGCCCGTGACATACCTGGAAGAAGTAGAAGAGACTATAGGAACCCCAATTGAGGTAGAGCCATTGGACCAAACACAACTAGATGAAATAGGTTTGAATACTTGTAGTCACAACCTTTCTCTTAGTTCTAAGGAAGTTCCTAGTTTTGATGAACCGGAGCCTCAACCAAATTCGTTACCTAATCTTCCATCCTTGGATGAAAATTTAGGAATTGAAAAAGGTCCCGATCCACCAATCAAACCATATAATCCGGGTAGTCTTAGGATAAAGGTGGTAGATTTTAAGCCATGTAGAGAGGAAGCCAATATAGGAGTGGAACATAACCTTACATGCTTACATCACCCATTCATGATCGATCACAAAAAACATTATGGGTTTAAACCGAGTTTATTAGGTCAAGATGGATTCCCAACTAGGAGTCTCTCGAAATTGATAGAAGATGATCCCTTTTTAGGAGAAAACTTCAACTCACCCATTGACCCAATTGAACTAGGTGAGGTTATGATAAAAGGAGCACACCCGTTTAAGCATATAATTCATTCACCACTCTTTCCTCATGAGGCATATTTCCACCCTAAGGGTGTGTATCGCTACTTCCACCCGCACTTAATCCTAAGCGTGGGGAAAACCTCCCCTATTTCCGTTAAATAAGGGAAGAGTCATGCTCGTGACTCGAACAAAAACAAGCGCTTATTGGGAGGCAATCCAACCCATGTTTTAAATTGTTTGATGTTTTTATGTTATTTATTTGTTTGATTGTTTGTTTATTTGATTTTTTTTGTTTCCGTATGCAAGTTTTATTTTTATTGCTTGTGGCTCATGCTTCAAAGTAAATTGTGAAAATGCTTTATTTTGTTTTTAACTTCGTCTTAATTACATATAAAGGTATTTTGCAAAAGCTAAGTGTAAGGGAAACCCAAATTTGTTTATAAGAATGAAATTGAGCATGAACCACAACAATATTAAATGAGCATGTATATTAGTATTTGTTTGAGTCAAATGCTTGTATCGAGTCATAATGATGTTTTGCAGGATTTTCCAGGAAATAAGGCATGAGTTTTTCCAGAAATTTTCCGGAAACTTAACATAATATTTTTCCAGGAACATTCTGACGGCGTCAGGAGTTACAACCTGACGGCGTCAGGTACCAAAATTCTGAAAATATTTGTGAGTTTTGTTTAAACCGGAGTCTTAAAGTTTTTGTTGATTCTTTAGTTTTGTAAACTCCAGGAAATCTACAAAGATTCATTCCACAAGCATTATATCTTAAATTGCTTTCTAGGATTTGTTAGTATATATAGATTGCCGCCGATTTTACGCGAGGTTTGCCTTGATTGTTTTCTCAGGTTTAACAGGTTATATATGACAAGAAGATGATTTATATTTCTGGAGGGAAGCTTTCAACGTTCATTTTCTTGGAGGAAGATCTAACCTTGTTGACACACTATCCACACCGAACGAATCAAGGGAGTATTTGTTTTCATTCTTTTACCTATTTTACTTTTACATCCTTTAATTGAACATTGGGGACAATGTTCATCTTAAGTGTAAGGGGAGGGTAAATGATGATACCTTATAGGATACTATTGCACTTGAGCTTGTTTGTTTGATGGTAGGTGTGTAATAAAACTAAGAGAAATACTTGTTAGTGTAATTTTAGCTCCAAATTTAAAATTTTTTACAACATTTAGGAGTGAAACTTTAGCCTTAACAAGCGTCTCATAGATAGGAGTTGTATGACTAGCACAAAACCGTACCATTCAGAAAAATTTTCTACCCAAATATGTGAGGTTCGCCTTTAGATTTGATAGGAAAAGCATTTATTATTAGTGCTTATGAGTGTACTGGTAGCATTTAGATTCTAGAACTTGCGTTAGTGATGCATCCCGAGACCGCTAGTGAGACTACATTCGTGTAGTAGGATTTACTATATGATAAGAGGCATTAGGATCACCCTTGTGTTTAAACCCGTATCATAATTACTTGACCATTTAAGTCATATTGCTTGACTAACAAAGTCAATTAATTTTTCCAACACCTTAGCATTGTACTCATTTTTAGTACACGATACCCCTAGTACACCCCTCCGAGCCTATCTTTTCGTTTCTAACTTTAGGCATCTTACTTAAAGGAAGAATTTGTTACAACCCACCCAAATGTGCAACCAAATCGCCTTAGCCTTCCATATATGCACTCATCTTTAGTGCATTATTGTTACATGTTTAAACCCTTAGTTAATTATCTAATTGATTACATGGTTGCTAAGTCGAGTCATATCTTGTACATATTGTTTTGGGATGATTGGGACTCATGGGTAAAGTACTAGTGTTATGGAGTAATGGGGAAGAACATCATATATTACCCCCATATGTGCGCTAATCTTAAAAAGTACTCCAAGTGTTTTGATTATCTTGATTCGAGTCATTAGAATAGTTGATTGTAAAGTATGTAAAAATTCAAGTGTATGTGGAATGTACATTCCCTATAATGTATTATTTTGGATGGTAGGGTAAAAGTGTATGCTATATATATATATATATATATATATATATATATATATATATAGAAAAAGAAAGAGAAAAAAAAAAACATACGGACTACCATCCCGTTTCATTCTATGTTTGTTTTATGTTTTAGTTATTTTTGATTCATTATATTAAGTCGAGTCTAGTCTTGGCTTAGCAACGCCATATTTTACATGTAATTAACCAAGATGATTAATTCGCCACCAGTAAATATTGCCTTTATCCTACAAAACCGTGTTTTCCATATCCCTACACCTAACGTTATAACCCTTTAAAAAGACCTCTTTGATAGTTTATCCTAGGTGCTTACGCCAAGTGGTGGAGGTTTGATCCTTTCCCAAGCCTATGGTAATCTATTTGCTATGACAGGTAGTGAGAGATGTTTTCCATTTCCTTATTGTGATATATACTTTATTACACCCGAGAGATATGAGTATCTAAACACTATTTGTGAGGTGCTAGTGTATGACCTCCGTGCTTGTATTTTGGTTTTTAGTGGAACGATCATTTGTTGTAATCACTTTTATATTAGTGTTAAATGACCCCTAACTTGTATTTGGATTAGAATAAAAGCGCATTTGCTTGAGGACAAGCAAATCTCAAGTGTAAGGGTATTTGATGAGGCGAAAAGTGTACCGCTTTTAAGCGGTCATTTAAGCCTGAATTCGTGATTATTTGATCAAATATTGCCCTAAATCGTTCCTTCTGTCATTTTAGGTACTTTTGAGGAGAAATCTGGAAAAGAAAGCGTTTTGGACGTTTTTGGAGCATAAAAATGAAGAAAACGGCAAAGTCTCAAATTTCTTGCTAGGAACAGTACCTGACGACGTCAAGCAATAACATAAGGCAGCGTCAAGAGTGACAAAAGAGGTGGATGTGGAACTTATAACGTGACAGCCCAGAATATTTTCTTTGTTAATGGCTTGACGGCGTCACCAAGGCCGTCAGGGTCCAAATACAAATGACGGCCCAGAGTAGATTTGCACATAAAGGCGTCAAGACTGGATCTAGGCAATACGAATTTCAACTTGGCGGCGAGTTGACGGCGTCAGAGGCTAATACATGACGCCGTCAGGATACTAAGTCTATATATATTTTTCCAATATTTCATTGTAAAGTGTGGAACAAGTTGTGGAATACTAAACACAAACCCTAGGTCAAATTTCCTGCATATTGAAGGGGTTTCAAACCCTTTTTTCTTCCATGTTTTTATAAAGATAAGTTCTCCAATAATCATTCAATATGTCTATGTATTGTTTGATTCTATCTTATGTTTATCTTTCTTTTAACATGTTAGGCTAGGTTTTTATTATGTTTGCTTAGATGTAGTGAAACCTAGATGTTGATTATTGGTTGATTGTTTGTTTATAATTGTTACGGATGATTGTATTCGATGTTAGGCTTAAGAAAACTGGCAGACTTCCATTGGTAACTTGCTTGAACTTCTTAAGAAACATGATCGGAGGTGTACTACGATTTTTGGTTGTATTTAATGCATAAGAGAATTCTAATGATCCAATGTTAGGAGCTTTTAATCGGCTCGACATAGGAGTGAAGTAGGATCTTATAGAGTTAGGGAATATTGTACACGGCCCTACGACTAGTATTAAGGAATATAACCCATCATCCATGCAATTGTAACAAGCTAATCAACCGGTAAAAGATATCTAGGGAGTAATGAAATCTAAGTAAACACAACTTTTCTCGTTATTGTTTCCACCACATTAGTACATTATTTTAATTTTCATTGCATCTTTAGTAAATTGGGTTAGTTGGCTAGCAGCTAATTCCGCCCACTCCTTTAAAACCTAAGATTATACTTGCTTTCCATAAAATATAAAAAATACAAAAAGAATTATTGCTCACCTCTAGACCTAGTTTAATAGGCTTTCTAATCCTAGCGACACTATTCCTGAGTTGGACGATCAATCCCCTGGTACTTGGCAATATACTATACTACAACGATCAGGTACACTGCCTGGTGAGGGTTGTAAGCTTCTCAAGATCCCTTGAGAGGTAAAACCTGTTGCAAGGGCGCAATTCCCACGTATCATGATACACCCAGAATATTGAAAAGGCTGGTGATTTATAGGACATGCTCAATATGCTCATAAGCATCTTCATCATCGCTTCCGGAGAAAAGTTTTGTCCGTAGTTCTCTCATAAACTGATCCTTTATTTCAAACCGAACATTTACTCCAATCATTGGCCTGACAAGGCCCGGTCCTTGCTCATTCCTAGTCATGGCAAGGTACTCTTCCAGAGTCATTGCTTCAATGTCAACAGCTTCCACGATTCCGGAAACTTAAAACAAAAATATTAGAAAAACAAAATAAAACTAGAAATTTTTTTTTAAAAAAAATTAAACAACAATCCTGTTATAGCTCCCCGACAATGGAGCCAAAAACTTGATGTAGGTTTTACCAACCAGGTTTTAATATTTATAATACTCGTTTTACCTAAGGTCTACCTATTTGCACTAACGGACAGAGAATCCGGTCGTGTGTAGGATAGTAATGGTAACTCCAAGGTCGTCCCAAGAGCTATGTGGTGCGGACTATGTCTAAGTCTATTGTCACTAATTAAAAGTAATTAAAAGGAAATGATTGATTGAAAGTTTGAAATGAAACTAGAAAACAAAAGCAATTGAAGTAAAGGTTATGAGCAGTGGGAGAAAAGTGTACTAGACTAGTTACTCCTCCTACATCGTTTATGGTCATGTTCCCTATTAAACTAATCTTATGCTATAGGTGGGGCAGACATATATCACTAGGTGCATATGGTCAAGTTCCCTAGCCTATCTCCCCCGAATCTTGTCAGGAACCACAGGCACTACCCCATGCTAGTAAGCCGACGTATGGTAGACGGGTTTGAGTCATTAAGCGCCACTACATGCTAGACTTATCTTTAATGGCCCGTTGTGACGATCATAGGCCATTTCTATAACTTCTTAAGTTCATCAAATACGGTAGGTGATCCTATGGTCAATTCGCACATGAGGCAATATGGTCAGTTGTCATCCCTCCCATTTCCTCGCAATCCATCAGGCTAGTGTCCTATGGTCAATTCTTCTAGCCTACTAACTCAATTGGGGTCTTAATTCATTTAAAGCTAGCGTAATGGATACAACTGCATGTCAAAACTACCAAACTAAGCATGCACACACGTAAAAGCATATAAGAAAAGTACGGAAACATGGTTAAAACAATATAGGAATCATAACTAGGCTAGCACCAGAGGTGCTTAGCCAATCATGTTAAATTCAACACTCGAAATAATGTTTACAAGATCCATGTATTCGAAATGTAAATGAAACAATGAAATGCTAAAACTTATTGTGATTGAAGTGTGATTTCTCCCTCGGAAAGCCTTCGTATGCTGCTGTAGAAGGGCTTCCTAAAAGCTCCTAACGATCTCTGACTTTGTGTGTGAGAAAATTGTTCTTCAAATGCAAAAATTAGGGTTGTATTTATAGGCCCGTCGAGAGTTATGGCGTAACCACGAAGTGTGTTACGCCGTAACTTGTGAAATCTTCTCCAGATCTAGAGTTTACGGCGTAACTATGAAATGTTACGCAGTAACAATGATATTAGGGTTTCTTCTCCGTCATAATTTCCAAACGTGTTACGCCGTAGAATATTTATCGGATCTGAGATCTCTTGTAGTCTTCGTTACGCCGTAGCCCAAAAGGTGTGTTACGCCGTAAGTTGATTCTTGAGCTTAGACTACTCTCGTACTCGTTGCTACACCGTATTCCATAGTTGTGTTATGGCGTAGTCTTTAGATCTGAGGATTCTTCAAGACTTGTGATTGTTACGGCATAAACAATGGAATTAGTTAAGCCGTAACTCTTGGTCCGTGTTGACTTTGGTCTTCTTAGTAGAAATCCTAGCTACGGCGTAGTTGAGAGAATGAGTTACGCTGTAGCTTCTTCCAACATACTTGGATTTGTCTATCTTTGCACGTTCTTTCCAATTTCCTTGTCTCTTTAGCTCCTATGCTCACTTGTGACCTGGATACAAAATATAAAGGAACAAAAGCATATATCCACATAATCATTAATATAAATGAGCATAATAGGGGGAAATTGACAATTAAATATCAGGATTATTTAATGTTATCACTTGTATTTAACGAAGGTTGGTGACGGTCATTAGAGGATGGACTAATAGGGGTGAGCAAACAAAACCGAAAAAACCGAAACCGAACTGAAAATCAAAAAAACCGATTCAAAAAAACCGACCGAAACTAAAAACCGATGGTTCGGTTTTTAATTTTTCAAAAACCGAAAAATACTGTTCGGTTTTGGTTTTCGATCAAAAACCAAACCGTAAAAACCGAACCAAACCGATTTTATTATATAAGAATATATAATTATTATAATATGAATAAATAACTAAATAAATCAAATTTATAAATTAATATTCGTTTTGTGGGTAGATTTATAATATATTTATCTTAATGTTTATGTTTATATGCGTGTTTGACGTGTCGTGTGTTTACTGGAGAATATATATCAATAAATATACGACGATGATCACACTATATGTATGTTCACTTGCATGTGTGTAATTATAGAATTATGAAATAAATATTATTATGCTTAGATTGATCAAAAAAAGTAAATAAGAATAACCAAATTTCTATGTAATACAAGTTTGTTGGTATAAATTTGTCATGTCAAAATATAAACGGTTAGAAACCGAAAAAACGAACCGAAACCGATAATAAACCGAAAAACCGAACCGCCAAAAACCGAACGGTTTTGGTTACGGGTTCTCTAAAAACCGAACATGACGGTTCGGTTTCAGTTTTACCAAAAACCGACCCAAACCGAATCGTGCACACCCTTAGTATATAACATTTTGCATTTAGAGACGAATGGTGCAGTGTAATTTACTCATACCTTAATATTTGTGAAAAGGTAATTGTCTCTTGAGTAAATTACACCGTTTGTCCTTGTGGTTTGTATTGATTGCAGACCGTAGAAATGCGTTGTTCGTTCCCAACTATCAAACATTATGCACCATTAGTCCTTCCCTAAAACGAACCTATTTAACTAAAATGCACGTTTTTTCTTATACAAGTTATTCTATCTCAACCTATATATAGAACAAGTGCGATTGTTATTTTTAGAGGCACAAAACTCCCCAAAATTCTATTAAAACTCCACGTGGAAACATCACCCGAAATAGAAAGATTGCAAAAATTTTGAAAAGGTTTTTGGAAGAAAAATTCAAATCATCAATCCCTGAAAATAAGGAAACGATTAGAACCAACTTCAAAAGCATATATCTCTTTTTATTATACCATCACCGCCATATCAATCTCACTCATTAAATCAATTCATCCCAAAACCCATGAAGAGACCCACAATATGAAGCGAAACAATTGAAGATCCAAAATCAACCAAACTGATCGGATAAAATTCATCAGGTACATATGATTAAAAAAAACTTTTGAAGAGATAGTTAGAATGTATGATTTTCCTGTGAGTTTTAGATTTGGTGGATGATTGACTCCGAACGGTCAACCTAACTGACCAGGTGATGGTCAACCAAGTCAAACTGCCTGGAGTCAATGCTCCGCAGAATATAGAGTTTCCCCGGGTCGTTATGTCCCGACGAGGTGTGGATTGTTATCAAACGGGTCTGTGATCGGGTGAATTTGGACAGAAAGGGGTTGTGAATTATCTGAACTAAGGAATCTACAAAGAAATAGCTTAGATAAGCTATATGAACAAGACTGGAAAGTTAGAAAAACCAGAAACGTTTTAGACCTAAAAACGTGTACGTTCAGATTAAAGTCACGTGAACGTACAGAATAAAACGCGAGTTTTGGTAAAATAAAATACTTACAAAGATGAAAATCACATTTTTACAATCCTAATAATAAAATAAACTTTTTGGAAAATTAAAATTAATTTTTACATTATTTATATAATTATTATTAATTAATTACTATTTTCTAATTACTTATTAATTATTTAAATTAACCTAAATTATAACTAATTATGAAATTACACTAAAAATATCAAAAATAGATTTGGAAAAATCTAAAATATTATAAAACTAATTTTAAAATTAAAATTATATTTTTCCTACTTTTTGAATAATTACTATTAATTAAAAACTAATTATTAATTAATTTAAACTATTTTAAATTAAGAAAAATAGAAAATGAACAGTAAAAATTATAAGAAAATTTCTAAAATTATTTTACAACTTATAAAAGCTAGGAAAAATATAAAAACTAGGGTTTACATTATAAAAACTAATTTTGCTATTTAAAACTTAAATATTAATTAATTACTAATAAAATTAATATTAAATCTAATAAATACCAAATCAAAATAAAAAAATCTGAGAAAATTACAAAAATTACTTTAACATGAAAGGAAATTAAGAAAAATATAAAAATGCTAAGTGCTTAAACAAAATCTAAAAAGGGAAATTAAAAATTTAAATTATGTTAAAAAGAAACTATCACTTAAAATTAATTTGGATTTTCTGGATTTTTCTTTTTGAAAACTATTTTACAACTAAAAACAAGGAACTTTTGTGAAAACAACTTGTATGGAACTTTGAAAATAAGCTGAGTGTGAAGCAATAAGCCAAACAGTTGACTTTGGTTAACCAAGTAAGAAAATAAGCTCAAATGAGCTTATGTGGGACCCACAAGGGTGGAACTTGGTTAAGATATGTTGTTGGGACATGATTAAGCTAGAATAAGCAATTAGGGTCCACAGAATAAGCTATAAGCACTTAAATAAGCACTTTGAAACTTAGCTCAACTCAGAAAAATGGGACAACAAGTAGGGGTGATTTCAAGTGGTGTCCACAAGGTCTGAGGTCAAACTTATGGTCAAAACTTAAAGAGTGCTAGGAGGGGGGTTGGGAGAACCAAGGAGGGGGCCTGTGGGACTACTGAGGTGGCCAGAAACCACCACCAAAGTGGTGGTGTTGGCTGGGTGGTCTGCTGCACAGGGGAATACCCTCCCCTGCAGCTCAGTTTGGGTGAAGGTGGGGCCCTCAGGAAAAATTGCAAAAATATGAAAAAGCAAGGACCTTGAAGCTTAGCTGGGTGGCTTTAAATAGAAACAAGTTTCAATCCCTAGATCTAATCACAAAATTCAAAACAATTCATCTAAGAATTGGATTTCAGCAAGAACATGAGATTTTGACTTTTTGAAATACTTATAAACTTTGACTTTATTGAGTTTATAATGCTTCCTAATGATTTAATATGTTGTAATAAAGCTGTAATGAAATGAGATTAACCTATTTTAACCACTATAGAACTGATAATGATGACTATGCTGCTCCAAACCTTGACAGTGAACATTGTATGAGGATTCAAAGAGGATTTTGACTATCTTGTTAAATACCACTAAATTTCATGACTTATAAAAACTAGTGAGACCCTATGTGAGTTATGACAACCATTAATACCAAAAAAAACAGACTAGAGCATGCAAAGAACATCAATGCCAAACACCCCTTAATCAAATTGATTATGAGCTTTTCACATCAAATCACTGATAAAGACCTTGAAACTGAACCACAGAGTTGTAATATACTAACCTCAACAATTTAAAGCATAAATATCACATTAATCACAGCAAGACAACATAAATCACTAAGATGCTTATTTGAACTGCCAAAATGAAATATTAAGCAACTAATAAAACTGATAAACAAACATGTGAAATTAATACATAATCTAACTAAATAACACTAAATAATCACATAACAACAAAGATAAGCATAATAACAGTAAAGAACTAAAAATAGTGAAAAAGGCTTACAAATGAAACAGGACTGAGAATAAGAAATCAAGGACCAAAATCACAACCTGTTGCCTAACATCTCCCAAGATATTCTAATACCATCCAAATCCAACATTCATCAGGCTCCAAAGCTTCAATCTCCTTCACTTTTGATTTTTTTTATTTTCTCACTATTTTTCTATTTTTTTTTGTATTTTTGATATTAGTGAACAAGACTTGTTCAAATAATATTAGGCTTATGGAAACTTAATAAGGAACTAAAAATGAGCTTATAAAACAGAGATTAACAATATTTGAATGAACATGAGGAATTAAGCATATTTAAGCAAAAACAAGGATTAAGTAAGACAACTGAAGTTTTTTATCGAATCAAACCTTTGTAATACACTACTAGTACTCATAATACAACTTGAAATCTCAAAGTTACACTAAAAATGGGAAATACATTTAATTCGACATTAAAATCTACCCTAAGAACTATTCTACTCTAACTACTGCTTCTTCTTTCCTTTTTTCTTGATATAAATAGAACCTGGAGTACTTATCTTTCATTCCCACCATTTTTCTAAGCCATTGGATGAGCTTAATTCAATCTTGGCCTTCCAATTCTTTTTGGCGGGAAATGTAAGTTTTGGCAGTTAGGGGTTTGAGTGTAAGTTTCTTGGAGCAATTAATGCTTCTTGGAGGGTTGTGGTTTGGAAGGGGGGACAAGGTGTGGGCTTGCTGAGGTGGAGGAGGGGGGATGGAGTGTATCAGGGGAGTAGCAGCCAAGTGGGTGGGGAAGGAGGTGGTCAATGGTTTGTTTGACCGGATTTTAAATATCAAAAGGGACGGGGTGTTTTTTTATTTAGGGAGTGGGCCGGATTATGGTTTTGGGCTTGAGGTGGACCAGGGGTGTTGTTTTGGTTTGTGTTGTTTGGATCAGGCTTTGTTTGGATTTGGAATTGGAAGATAATAATACAAAGGGGTCCAATTGGTTTTGTATTTGTAAATCACAAGGACCCAAAATGTAATAAGCTGAAAATTGAGGGTAGGTTTTGGCAATCTTCCAAACTTGTTCCAAGGACTTTTCCTGCCATGTTATAATTCCACAAGGACCTTTCATGTAATTTTACAATTTTAAATTTCCCAGGGACTAAAAATGTCAAAACTCAAAGTTAAGGGACCAAAATTGTAAACTTTTCAAAACTTTCACCCAGGGACCAATTTTGATAAATTTTGATTTCCCAAGGTTCAAAAATGACTTTTTATCCAAAAATGTCCCACCAGGGACCAATTCTGTCAATGTCTGAAACTCCAGGGACTAAACTTGTAAATTCTCAAAACTTTTGAAATTTTCATCAAAGGACTAAATATGACAACTTATGATTTCAAAAGGACCTTTGGTGATAATTTTCCATATTTTGAATGACCAGGGACTAGTTTTGACATTTTATGAAAGTTGGGGGACTGAAACTGCCAATTTTGCAAACTTTGTACGTTTTTCATTTGTTTTTACTCATTTTGCATCTAAAACATATAAAACACAATTTTGAAATATTTTTAGTATTTTGATGCATTTCTGAGTGTTTTTTGTATGTTTTGCAGTTCAGATTTGACCAAAAATGATGAGTGTTTGAGCACTCATCAGTGGATTCATTAGTGTCATATGTGCAGATTGATGTGTTTGTATGCCTTATTTGGAGTAGTATTCTTTTATGCCCACAAAGTGTTTGATGATATGTCTAATTGCAGCATACACATTCCGTGTTATGAGATTCGGGTTCATAGAAGATATGATTGTGGTGTGTGGTTTAATTGGATTCCATAATTATGTTATAAAATTATATAATTCACAATTTTCCATTTTGATTTTAGGGGTGTACAATTGAAAAAATTATGACACACTATTATCTTAATTTTAAAGGTATCGTAGTTTGATGTTCTTTTTTTACATGAGGTCTACAAAGCTTTTGAAAAACTATAATAATTACTTGATGGACACCAATTGTTTGATGAAATGTTTAAACGAAAAAAGAAGTTTTTTGGCACAGTTTAATTATTATTTATTTATTTCATCAAAAGCATATGTAAAAGTTGCATCAAAACCACATATTACATGATGCACTCGAAATTAAAAACGTCAAGGATGTTAATGAGCTTCATGTTTGACCAGATTTCAAAATAGCTAAAATGTAGGGATTTTGATGTAACAAATATGGCATGTTTATAGGGATTTTTATTAAGCTCTATCAATCACAGCTAATCATTCTCAATCAAAATTTAAAAAAACACACAAATCGTGGAATTGTGTGGTTTAACAAAAAATTCACATACTATGCAAAAAGATCAGTGACATTTATGATTTTTTCAAGCAACTTTGAAGGTAATTACATGTTATTATGAAGTAGCTTAAACATGTCAATCTTTACCGACTACCACAAGACTTCTATAGCATTTCAAAAATTAGGAAACTAACATTCTATCCTTTGCACCATCGTACTATAATCTATATCTGCAAACTTTAACACCAATGTCTTGCCTGTGCAAAGTTTTATGATAATTTATATATATGGAATAATACATAATGATATTAAGATACTAATTTATTTATGTTATTTGAGCAGGAAAAACAGCGAGAGGAAGAGGAAGCAATAGCACTATGTAATATACAGCGTGCCGAGGAAGAAACTCATGCCAAATTAGCTAGGGATCTAAGGAATGAGGTAAGATAGTTATCTTTTCTTGAAAGCCAAGACAAATCATTATATATGACATGTTCATTCTACTAATGATATGTTTTAGAGGATGTAAAATGGGCAGGGTAGGCATTATGTTTAAACGGGTCGTTTTTGTTTGAACTATATAAATTAATTACGTACTACAAATAGCGAGTTGTTCTTTTTTTTTTTTTTTTTTTTTTTTTTTTTTTTTTTTTTTTTTTTTAATGGGCTGATTTAGGATTATTTGAGCATTTGAATACGCTCAAATAGTGGGTCAATGCTCTCCAACATTTGATTGATGACATAGACGACATTCTTAACGACTTGGCAACTTATGTTAAGAATCGTGAGTTCATCGAGCAATCCCAAACCAACACCAGTAAGGTAAGTAACTCATCCCAACTTGCTGTGGAAATTTCTCACTAAGTAACAGGATGAGTCATACGTTGGATAATATTAACATTCAAGGCCTTACCCATTGAGTGTTGTTCTTGGGGAAATATTAAAAGTTTTTGTAGGGCTAATTGGCTAGAAAATGTATGTATTTGGACAATTCTGCTATAACGAATGGGTTCAATGGGCTATACAAGTTAACATGTTACCATGCTGCCTCTTAAGATGCTTTATATAATAGCATTACATTATACAAGGTAACTTGATTTTATAATTTTCAGGCATGTCTACCTCATGCTAACAGCAAAAGTGGACTCTTGTTAGGGATACGATTATTCATATTAAAGACTCGGTCACTCCGAGTATGGCTTAGCTTTATGTAGCTCGTACACTGGTACAAAAAGTTGTATTGGTCACGCCAAAAATGTGTGACGATATGCATATAGTCACACACTTTTATTCGTTGTGTGTCACCATAGGTCCCGCCACCGTAGGTGGCATATGGTCACATTGTTGAGTTCGTGGCCTTTTCCATCGAAAAAGAGTGACCAAAACCCCGAATATGTGTGACAAATTAGACACAAGTTTTGTTGGATTAGTCATTATCAGTGACCGTAAACACTTTATAGTCACGCGAATGTTTTTTTGAGAGTAACTATTTTTCAGCCTTTGGCCACATAAATATATAATATATGTGACATTTGAGATGATATATTCAAGTAAATGTGTATTTTGTGTGACTATTTCCCGTCCTGTGGCCACATGAATATACAATAAATGTGACGTTTGTGATGATTTAGTCACACAATGGGTGTTGTTTTTTTGGAGTTAGTCACATACAATTTAACACAAAGTGGCTAAAAGTGTTAATAAGTGTGACCATATGATGTTTAAAGTGAAGAAATGTGTATTTTGTGTGACTATAGATCATCCAATGGCCACGTGAATTTTATGTTTGTGTGGCCTTCTGTAATATTTAGTCACACAAAGCTTGGTTGTTTTTGGTATTTAGTCACATACCATTAAGCAAACAGTGGCCAAAAGTGTTAATAAGTGTGACCATATGCTGTTTAAAGTGAAGAAATGTGTATTTTGTGTGACTATTGATCATCCAATGGCCACATGAATTTTATGTTTGTGTGGCCTTTTGTAATATTTAGTCACACAAAGCATGTTTGTTTTGGGTATTTAGTCACATACCATTAAGCAAACAGTGGCCAAAAGTGTTAATAAGTGTGACCATATACTGTTTAAAGTGAAGAAATGTGTATTTTGTGTGACTCTTGATCATCCAATGGCTACGTGAATTTTATGTTTGTGTGGCCTTTTGTAATATTTAGTCACACAAAGCATGTTTGTTTTTGGTATATAGTCACACACAATTTAGGAAACAGTAGCCAAAAGTGTTAATAAGTGTGGCCGCATGCTGTTTAAAGTGAAGAAATGTGTATTTTGTGTGACTATAGATCATCCAATGGCCACGTGAATTTTATGTTTGTGTGACCTTCTGTAACATTTAGTCACACAACGAATAAAGCAAATAGTGACCAAAACTGATAATAAGTGTGATAATAAGTGACCAAAGCAAATAGTAACCAAAACTGATAAGAAATCAATATATATCAAAACAAATTCAAATATATTTCAAAACAAATTCAAATACAATAAAATTGTAAATATAAAATTCGTATATAACTCTATACCCTAGGACCTCCTTTTATACACCAAGGAGTCCTAGTTGGCTTACAATACTTTCCTAAGTATCTATAATCTTTTTCATAAACAACTAATACATATCATACTATACAAGCAATACTAACTATATGAAACAACACTACTAACTTATAACTAGCAGTTGTAACTTATACATTAGTAGTATTAATGTCGAGCAGTCTTAATCTCTGAGCAGTCCACACTTTATACTAGCAGTACTAACTTTCACTAGCAGCACTAACTTTTGTACTAATCTCATCATCTGGATTTTCTCCATCTCTTTTAAGTAGAAAAGACAAAAGTTAGAAGCACATACAATATCCTTTCTTGCCATCGATGGCTGTGTTTGATTTGTATGTGTATGTGCATGTGCTTGCATTTAAGAGATAAGAATAAATTTACCAAGAGCTGATGGAAAAGCGGTCTGATGTGTCATCTGCTTTCAAATACCAATTTTGCTGCAGTTGTAGAACAAAACGAGCAGACAGTTTAGTGTTATTAATCTGTATGAATTTAACGGGTATCGCAAACAGAATTAGAAAAGCCCTCTAATTAAAAAATACCTTCATGCAGTTCAAGCTGGTCAAATGGAGAACAAAGTGTCTTTGCAGCTCCGACCTCCCCTTTTGTCTTAGCTTTCACATCCTTCTCGACTTCCTGAAGCATGGATTACATTTATAGGTCAATCTATAATACATTTATAGGTCAATCTATAATACATTTATAGGTCAATATATAATACATACAGATACCTCCGCACTAGTAGTATAAAGCCCACCAGCAAACTTCTCCAGCTCACTATTTTTCCCTTTCACAACAAGGACGGCCAAGTACTCGAACATCATCTCCCCACTGCCAGATAAAGTAGTCCATATGTGGCTGTTGAAGACGTGAAGATAGCCTGACTATAAGCTCGATTGCATGACCTCAAAATGGACTCAATTGCAGCTTTTGCTTTTGGAACATAATGGCCAATGTCATGAGCTGCCAATGAAGCACAATGATAGAAAAAGGTCAAAACAAGGTTGTAAATAGTGCTGTTCAAATGTATCTCTAGACAACGAGTTAAACTAATTAATGTTACCCGAAGATGCTTGTACAGTTGCACCATATGAGGATCAAAGTTATTGAGACATACGACAGGATCACCAAGATAGAGAAGCAAAGTCACCAAAGCATAAACAACCTAACATGGTGAAACAAGAAGCAAACGTTATAATTTCAATATACGAGGAGAACCAAGTAAGGTTATGCAAAGAAGCAATGCAAACTCTATATTATAAAAAGATACGGTCATTTACTTACAGCTATATGTTCGCTATATTTATCTGTCCAATGCATGAGTTGCACTTCTATGCGTGCAACTGCTTCATACCATAAGTTAAGTGCGGGGTGTACACCAGGTGGAGGCCAGTTACCGTTTCCACCATCTTCAAGTGGTACTAAAATGTTTGACAACATATTGCAAAGTGCATGGTGAAGTTCATTCTTTCATTTATGGGGAGCACGATTTAGAGGATTGGCTTTTGCCACAAAGGAAGCCGAATTGAAGCATTTAGACCGCCATCTGTCTTGACCTGCCCAAAGGTATTCACAGTATTACTATATACTTTTCTTTAACAAATAAAACAACTAACCAAAAATTAATATGTTGTATCTTTAGGTAGCGCATTCCATTAATGATAATGATTGTTTCACTTCGAGCACCACTGGTATCAATCCGCCGAGTTAGCATAAACCCCGAGCTTCAGGTAGCGCATTCTATTAATGATTCTTTCTTAAAGGATGAAACAAATTGAACCCTAATTTCAAGAAAACATAACAGTTAATTAAAACCCCCAAAATCAACGAGATTAAAAACCCCAATAAAGGAACAAAATCAAAAGATAAATCTTACCAATAAAAGTCAAACCTTGGTGGCATGTGTTTGGTTTCTCCCAGATCCGATATTTTTGTGGGGTGTATTTAATCATCTTTATGTATGATCTTTGATGATAAAAAAAAAATAATAATTAGATTCAAGACTAGTGTTTTTTCCTGGTGTTGTAGGTTTGTAAACCGGCAATATGTGGAATAATTGATTAAAGGTGTGTGGTTTTTTGTGGATTAACTGATTTGGGGGATAATTGGTTTTGTTGTGGGGGGGGGGGGGAATTGATTTGGGGATTATGATTGTGGTTTATTTTGTTCGGTTTTCAAATATGTATGGAGGGATAATTTGATTTTTAGAGAAAACTTAGTGAGGGACAACTGGAAATGTGAGAGGGAAATCTAATGGGGAATTGATTTGGGGATTATGATGGTGGTTTATTTTGTTTGGTTTTCAAATTGTTGGATGGAGGGGATAATTTTGATTTTTGGAGAAAACTTAGAGCGGGACAACTGAAAACGTGAGAGGGAAATCTAATTTAATTTATACTAGACGAGTACCCGTGCATAGCAACGAGATTTTTTATAGCGGTAGATAGTTTATTGATAAAAAAATTATAGGTTATAAACGAAAAATAATAAAAAGTTTGAAGATTTGGGAATTAAACATAATGTTTTGAAACCCAGTTCGACCCGGGTGGTTCAACCGGTTGAACCGTTTCGGGTGAAAAATGAATCGATTTAAACCTGGTCAACTTGCTAGGTTGGGTCGAAAACGGGTCAAATTAAACTGGGTCAACCCGCCGGGTTTGAAGAGTCCCGGGTCAACCCGGTTTGTGTTTTATTTGGTTGTATTTAATTTGATAGATTTGTTTTTAATTGGTTGTACAATGTAAATAAATCATTGTACTTTTAAGTAATGGATAATGTTTTGAAACCCGGTTCGACCCGAGTGGTTCAACCGGTTGAACCGTTCCGGGTGAAAAGTGAGTCGATTTAAATCTGGTCAACTTGCTAGGTTGGGTCGAAAACGGGTCAAATTAAACTGGGTCAACCCGCCGGGTTTGAAGAGTCCCGGGTCAACCCGGTTTGTGTTTTATTTGGATGTATTTAATTTGATAGATTTGTTTTTAATTGGTTGTACAATATAAATAAATCATTGTACTTTTAAGTAATGGATAATGTTTTGAAACCCAGTTCGACCCGGGTGGTTCAACCGGTTGAACCATTCCGGTCGACAAAGGGGTCGATTTAAACTGGGTCAACTTGCTAGGTTGGGTCAGAAATGGGTCAAATTAAACTGGGTTAACCCGCCGGGTTTGAAGCGTCCCGGGTCAACCCGGTTTGTGTTTTAATTGGTTGTATTTAATTTGGTATATCTGTTTTTAATTGGTTGTACAATGTGAATAAATCATTGTACTTTTAAGTAATTTGGTAGATATGTTTGTTTAAGATGAGAGGGCCCACAACTATGGTAATGAATGATAGAAATCCTCCATACTCTATATACCTCAAAACAGTAAGGTATGAATCTTTCATACCGAGGGGCCCACTACTACTATCAAAATCATTCCTATTTTGATTGATGGCGACATACCAAACGCACCCTTAATCTTTGTTTATATTAGAAGCGGAAATGAGCCGAGCCGATCGTGAAAAACTCAGGATCATATTAGTAAAAAGCTTGAATGAGCCAAGCTTAAACGAGCTCGCGAGCTCGAGCCTAAGTTGCAGCTCATCTATCAATCGGGCTCAAGCCTGAGTTTTACATAAAAAACTTGATTTGGCTCACGAGCCTAAATGACACTATGATATTTTACATATTAAACATGTATAAAATGTTATGCATTTGTATTATAGGTGAACTTATTAACAAGCTCGATAAAAAGCTTATTAACGAGCTCAAATAGATATATTACGAGCCAAGCTCGAGCTAAACTTTAATTTTTTCTTAATGGCATAAATGAGCCGAGCTCAAGCCAACTAGTGTTAGTTCGAGCTAATTCTTATCGAGCTTTGAGCTCAAGCTCAAGCCTATATATATATCAAATGAACTCGAAATGTTTAATGAGTTGAGCTTAACCTTATATAAGTTCGACTCGAGTTATTGTTGAGTTTTCAATTCTTAGGTTACATTAGAATTTTAATTTATGTAAGAAAACAAAATAAATCGAGCTTTTCAAGTCAAGCTCAAGCCGAGTTCAAACTTTCTCTATCCTGGATAACATGATCGAGAGGTCCCTGAATACTTGCTTCTTAGTGTTTGTGACTTTTACCAAGCCGGTGCAACCCATATGCATGACCGCCTTTAATAACTTCAAATACAATTCAGATAACCTTCACACTAAACACCTACCAAGCCGGTGCAACCCATATGCATGACCGCCTTTAATAACTTCAAATACAATTCAAGCTTTTATGAACATTTTCCTCTGTATTAAAACGTTATGAAATGTTTACTACGTTCTCGTACATTTTTGTATGACTTTTTCGTTTTCACACGTCCTTATCATTTTTTCTTTGTTTCGCTAAGTTGTGTTCGCTTTTGTACATTTTGTACGCCTTCATACGTTTTTTTAAAGAAACTGTCAGACAATGGACAAAAACGGTCCCAGACGTACAAAAATGGTCAAAATCAAGAAAGAAAAAAAAAAAAAAAAAAAAAAAAAAAAAAAAAAAAAAAAAAAAAAAAAAAAACGGAACAAAAACGGTTTAAACCGTTATGATATTTTACCCTTTAAACCAAATAAGCTACAACTTATTTAGTTTTGCTAAATTCAAAATTTTAAAAGTGGCTTATAGTGTCATGTTATCGACCAATACATTCCTGGGGATCGACAATGGGTAACACACTATTGGGTAATGGGTCATTGCATTATGCTTTACCAAAGCATATTTTTTTATTACCTTTCCCATTCTTCACCCCCTATAATTAACCCCTTACCACTTAGCATTAGGGGTGTTTAAATCGTGGTTGTCAGGATCTCGATCCTGATCTTAGGATCTTACGATTTTACGATACTACAAAGCAAAAATGATCCGGATCTTACATAGGATCTTTGAAAGCTTAAGATCTTATATGATCTCGATCTTAACCATAGGATCTTAAGAAAATGATATTACAAAACTATGATATATAATAATTTTGTGTTTATGATATATAATAATTTGTAAATTTGTATAATATTACAAAACTATTAAGAAAATGACATTATAGTAGGATCTTAAGATCCCGATCCGATCTTACAATCACGATCTTGCAAAGACGAAAACGAACCTGCGTAGGATCCCGATCTTGAAAACCTTGGTTCAAATAACCCGAGAAACCGACAAACCAAGCATTTGGTTTCGGTTTTTACTTTTAGATATCCGTGGTTAACCGAACCGAGCCGTATATAATATAAATAAATTACCCCTACCAAGAGTATCAAACACACTTCACTTTTAAACTTATAATATATACAAACTTATCAAACACACTTCACTTTTAAACTTATAATATATACAAACTTATCAAACACACTTCGAACACTTCAACATAATCCTCTCTTTCTCTCTCACACTCACAGTTACAACTCACTCGGATCTAGGGTTTTGATCCCAAATCTCAAAAAGCTGATAAGATCACAAATTAATATAATCCAAATACCCCCTTAGAGCTATTTATTCTTAGGCTTAGGTTGATTATCTGTTATAAGAATTGCGTTGCATTTGTATTGATAGAATAAGGAAGAACATGTTGTGTTGTTTTTGCGAATAATTAGAGCAAAAGAGATATTAAGGTTTGCTTGGATTAGCTTATTTTATCTTAGGCTTTGGTTGACTATCTGGTATAAGAATTATGTTGCATTTGTTTTGAGAGAATAAGGAAGAAAAGTGGCGGATGTGTGTGCGAATATTTAGGCTAAAACACCCAAGTATCAAAGATGGAAGAAGTATCATCATGGGTGAACAAACACCACTTTCAAGTATGAACATAAACTTGTTTTGGTGTTGTTCATCCATGTTGATTCATCTTTGCTCTTTGTCAAAATACAGAAACAATTATCAAGTATAATTTGTAGGTTCGATGCTTGAATTTAGCGTCTTCGTCTTCCAGCATGTTGGTAGGTTAGATATTCAAGGCTGAATAATATGTTGTTGTTGGCCAGGGTAGAAAGGATGGTAGTTCATTGCACTGTTAATATAAATTTTACATGATTTCATTCATGCACAATTAGCTCTCTAATATCGTAGAATCTACATAATTAATATGTATGTTCGTCACATTTAAGGGAGCAATATAAATGATAGTAAGAATCTGTTTTCTAATAACTTAAAGTTCAATGATTAGGGCAGATCTATCTAGCGTTGTAGATGGTTACATTGCTTAATTTGGAAAATGTCTAGTACCGTTTGTGTGGTTATTATACGGTGTCCAAAAAACAAAGCAACGGAACCTTTCTGCAACGTTAGATAGATCTGGCCTGATCATTGAGACGTCTTCAATGCAATAATGATATAGTGTGTACTGTTCATGACATGCCACACTCCTTCATTATTGCATTCAAGATGAGTGATGTTACTTAGACTCTATTCTTTACTCAACATTTGTAGATTATTTGTATTACTTTGAGTCTGGAATTTCAACATACCTTTCCATTCTAACTTCCCATACTATTTCTTTTGTTTTTTCAACAATCTAGCAATGCGGCTGGTGCAGTCCTTTGCTCAAAGGGAGTTGAAACGACAAAAGGAGTAGTAGTGGGAACTTACAAGGGTTACGTATGTTGGTTTATTGCATTCCATTCTTTTTTATGATCTAAAACCAACCATCCACTAAGTAATGTGGTCATTGGAGTTCCAAGAACAAAGGTTGTTTCAAACACACCTTGAATTGCAACATTATCTTTTATTTCATTTACACTATATATATTTTTTAATTTTAATATATATTTTTTTTATTTTTTTGCAGAAATCATTAAAATTGACAGCAGTGACACAAGTTCATTTCACATATCAAGCAGTTCTGAAGGTCCTCCAAATACATGGGCAGACTATTTTCCAAAGGGATATTCTGGATCAGGCACAAAAAGGAAGATGCTAGGAAGGTTAAAACTCCAAAAAAGACTGCCAAAGAGCTTTTTGATGAGAGGGTTCAGGTGCTAGGCCTGCCCAATGCTAAGACTTGTGAAGACAAGGGTATAAAATCATGGGAACCAAAAATGTCCAAAGTTTGTTCAAAAGGGAAGGGTAAAAAGAAAATGTATTAGTTGAGTTAGGAAGTAATTTGAATAAATCTTGTAATCCTTTTGTACTACTTTATTTGACTTTATGAATAAATATGTTGTAATCTTTTTAGATTAGTAGATTTTTCAATGTGTACCTTTTGTTACCAGTATTTTGTAATTTTTCATTTCAAGTTTTAATGGAATATGTTTAATTTTAATTCCCGTAGTTTGTCATTGCTAAATTTTCTCATTAATTGTTAAAATATTTTGATTGTAGTGTTCATTAACAAGAACTTGAGATATATTTTGTATTATGTTAATCAAAAGTTTCTGCTCTCTTCAAAAAAAAAAAAAAAAAAAAAAAAAAAAAATCGAAATCAAAAGTTTCTGCTGCTAAGAAAACGTTACTTCAGGTGGGTTTGTACTGCTAGATATGAGAGTGCAGGGGTGGATTGGTAACATTTACACTTAATTGTTACAATATTTTGATTGTTGTGTTCATTAACAAGAACTTGGGATATATTTTGTATTTTGTTAGTCAAAAGTTTCTGCTCTGTTCAAAAAAAAAAAAAAAAAAAATCAAAAGTTTCTACTCCTAAGAAAACGTTACTGCAGGTGGGTTTGTACTGCTAGATATGAGAGTGCAGGGGTGGATTGGTAACATTTACACTTAAGGGTTTAAATCCCCAATTAACTAGTTATAAGGCCGTATAAGCCGCTTTCGTACAATAATGTCAACCTACATAGTTTACTACATAACATTGTCTACAGATAAACCCATATGGTTCATCCTACATTAGCTAATTACATACCATTGTCTAGTGACAAACCCATTTGGTTTATCATACATCAGATACTCACAAAAAAGTTTATCCAACTTACAAAAACTTTCAAGTTTCAAACATTGTTTCACCCATCAACAAACATAAAACCATCAACAACCATCAAACCATCAACATACATCAAACCTTAAGACTCTTTGGGACCTGTTTGTGTCATCTGTTAAAAAGAAGTGGACCCTTGCAGCTGCACCAAAGCCGGCTTCCTATCTCAACTCCCTGAAACCAGAGCATGAAACAATAAACACCTTCCTCCTCACCTTCCCTCGATCAGGTACCACCACTGTTCTCTCACGTACTTGGAACACTTTCTGTATCATTTGGTGCTTCACAACAGTGATAGAGTACCCATACAAGTTGTACTTGTGCACAATTTTTGATGGTATAGTCTGTTACAAAATGTACAAAGTTACAACTGCTATAGATTGATAGTTGTTTAGTTTGTAATCTCATTGAAATTATAGCATAACAATTTGACAAATTATCAAAGTTTTCAAGACACTTACTTGTCGTCCATCTCTTCAGTAGCATGCAATCAGTGGTCGGTAGAATGCCCTATCTTCTTGGTCGTGGACAGTGTGAAACGACCATCTGCACATCCAATTCATCCGTCCGGCTTCAAAATCTAAATTTAATAATACAAAATGAGTAAGTTATAGATAATCCAAAATGTTATAAAGATATCATATATTTGATGTAGTTAAAGCTAATAAAGGAAAAAATACCATAGTCATGTGGTTGGTGACACAAGGCATTCATGGCAATATTGGTGTTGTATGTCTCCACAGTTGTGATGGCCCCTCCATCAGGTTCAAACAACATCACATTAAATTCCTGGCCCGGGTCAACCTGAGTAAAAACCATCCACTAACCAGCCTTCATATTCAAGTCTCGAACGAGTGTCAACCAACCACCACCATAGAAGAAGGAGTGGACGTATCGACCATAAAGATGATCACTGGCCTCCCTAACATTGTAGTCAGTCGTGTTAGTGGAAACCACGACCGAATTAGTAGGGGTTGGACCATCCAGATATCTCAGAAAGTCTTCCTCCAACGACTGCATAAGTAGAGATGTGTCTGTCACAGGCACTAAACATCTCCAAAATGGGGCACTCTCGGGTTCATAATTGTGAAACTCCAACTCATCCTCACTATAGCAAGTTACATAAAACACATCCTCACCCTCTTCAACAAAATGTATGTACTCAACAGCAGAACAGGAGATGTTGTGAATGACAAAATCATTCCACCTTGCTCCCTCAACAACACACCTAAATTGTGAGACTCTGCTTACACGAACTTTCCATCTAACCCCCCACAGTTAACTAAGAAAATAAAACCATTGCCAGTATAGGAACCTCCTAGGACATAATCATTATGCAGTTCTTGTATATGAAAATAAATTATACAAATGAAAACACAACTAAAAACTTAATCCATTCATATATCTTGCATCAAGTACTATATAACACGAACAAAATAATTTGAAGTCAAAGTTGAAGAAAAAAGACTTGAAAAAGTCATAGTGGACACTTAATGTGTGACTTTTTAAGTCTTCATTTGAAAATTTTGACCTTATATATTTTTATTTGTGCTATATAATAGTTGATAAAAATTATACCAATGGAAAATACATTCAAAACTTAATCCATTCATATATTTTGCATCAAGTAATATATAACACAAATAAAAATATTTAAGGTCAAAGTTGAAAACTAAAGACTTCAAAAGTCAATAGTGGACTATAATTATGGGAAGGAGTAATTAAACTAGTTTCCTAGAGAAATACAGCTTGTCAATAATGGTGTTAACTTACAAACTCAATCAAAACATCAGGATTGTCCACAGCGCAAATAAATTGATTACGAAACATGGTTACTGCATTAATGATTAAGGTTATAAAAAAATGCAAAATACCGTTTGAATGAAGTAAAAATCAGTAAATGTGGTTACCTGGTACGTGTGTTTTTTTTGAAGAATCACGACTGCTAAGCACCGATGATACGTGGGAATTGCGCCCTCACAACAGGTTTTACCTCTCAAGGGATCTTGAGAAGCTTACAACCCCCACAAGACAGTGTACCTGATCTTTGTAGTATAGTATAGTGACAAGTACCGGGGGATTGATCGTTCAACTCAGGAATAATATCGCTAGTATTAGAAAGCCTACTAAACTAGGTCTAGAGGTGAGGGATGATTCTTTTTGTATTTTTATAATTTATGGAAAGCAAGTAAAATATTGGGTTTTGAAGGGGTGGGTGGAATTAGTTACTAGCCAACTAACCCAATTAACTACTAATGCAATCAAAATAAAATAACAGAAATGAAAATAAAACTATTATACTAATGTGGTGGAAACAATAATGAGGAAAGTTGTGTTTAGTTAGATTTCATTACTCTCTAGATATCTTTTACAGGTTGATTAGCTTGTTACAATTGCATGGATGACGGGTTATATTCCTTAATACTAGTCGTAGGGCCGTGTACAATATTCCTAAACTCTATAAGATCCTACTTTACTCCTATGTCGAACCGTTAGAAGCTCCTAACATGGGATCATTAGAATTCTCTTACGCATTAAATACAACCAAAAATCGTAGTACACCTCCGATCATGTTTCTTAAGACGTTCAAGCAAGTTACCAATGGAAGTCTGCCAGTTTTCTTAAGCCTAACATCGAATACAATCATCCGTAACAATTATAAACAAACAATCAACCCATAATCAACATCTACGTTTCACTACATCTAAGCAAACACAAGAAAGATCTAGCCTAGCATGTTAAAGAGAAGACAAGCGTAAGATATAATCACACAACACATAGACATATTGAATGATTTGGATAAGTACTTATCTTCAATTGAACATGGAAGAATCAAGGGGTTGAAACCCTTGAAAAGCTGTTAAAATTCGTCTAGGGTTTATTCCCTCAAAGTTGCACCCTAATGAATGAAAATTGGAAAACTATATATAGAGTTTACACCTTGATGGCGTCATGTATTAACTTATGACGCCGTCAACTCGCCGCCATGATGAAATTCGCATTGCCTAGATCAATTTGTGACGTCGTCATTTAGGAAATCACTCTTGGCCGTCACGTGTAATTGGACCCTGACGGCCTTGGTGACGCCGTCAGGCCATAAGCTTGAAAATTCTTTGGGCCGTCACGTTATAAGTTCCATATCTACCTCTTTTGTAACTCTTGACGCCGTCACGTGTAAAAGCTTGACGTCGTCAGGTACTGTTCCAGCAAGGAAATTCGAGACTTAGCCGTTTTCTTCACTTTTATGCTCCAAAAACGTCCAAAATGCTTCCTTTTCCAGATTTCTCTCCAAAAGTACCTAAAATGACAAAAGGAATGATTTAGGGCAATATTTGATCAAATAATCTCGAATTCGGGCTTAAATGACCCCTTAAAAGCGGTACACTTTTCGCCTCATCAAATACCCTTACACTTGAGATTTGCTTGTCCTCAAGCAAATGCGCTTTTATTCTAATCAAAATACAAGTTAGGGATCATTTAACACTAATATAAAAGTAATTACAACAAATAATCGTTCCACCAAAAACCAAAAACAAGCACGGAGGTCATACACTAGCACCTCACAAATAGTGTTTAGATACTCACATCTCTCGGGTGTAATAAAGTATATATCACAATAAGGAAATGGAAAACATCTCTCACTACCTGTCATAGCAAATATATTACCATAGGCTTGGGAAATGATCAAACCTCCACCACTTGGCGTAAGAAACTAGGATAAACTATCAAAGAGGTCTTTTAAAGGGTTATAACGTTAGGTGTAGGGATATGGAAAACACGGTTTTGTTGGATAAGGCAATATTTACTAGTGGCGAGTTAATCATCTTGGTCAATTACATGTACAATATGGCGTTGCTAAGCCAAGACTCGACTCGACTCGACTTAAGCTAATAAATCAAAAGTAACAAAAACATAAAACAAACATAGAATGAAACGGGATGGTAGTCCGTATGTTTTTCTCTTTTTATTTTTTTTCTATTTTTTTTCTTTTTCTTAATTTTTTCGATTTTTTTTTATTTGCATACACTTTTACCCTACCATCCTAAATAATACATCATAAGGAATGTACATTTCCCTTACATTTGAATTTTTACATACTTTACAACTAACTACTCTAATGACTCGAATCAAGATAATCAAAACACTTGGAGTACTTTTCAAGATTAATGCACATATGGGGGTAATAATTTGATGTTCTTCCCCATTACTCCATAACACAAGTACTTTACCCGTGAGTCCCAATCGTCCCGAAACAATATGTACAAGATATGACTCGACTTAGCAACCATGTAATCAATTAGATAATTAACTAAGGGTTTAACATGTAACAATAATGCACTAAAGATGAGTGCATACACGGAACGCTAAGGCGATTTGGTTGCACATTTGGGTGGGTTGTATCAAATTCTTCCTTTAAGTAAAATGCTTAAAGTTAGAAACGAAAAGATAGGCTCGGAGGGGTGTACTAGGGGTTTCTTGTACTAAAAATGAGTACAACGCTAAGGTGTGGGAAAAATTAATTGACTTTACTAGTCAAGTAATATGACTTAAATGGTCAAGTAATTATGCTACGGGTTTAACACAAGGGTGATCCTAATGACTCTTATCATGTAGTAAATCCTACTACACGAATGTAGTCTCACTAGCGGTCTTGGGATGCATCACTAACGCAAGTTCTAGAATCTAAATGCTACCGGTACACTCGTAAGCACTAATAATGAATGATTTTCCTATCAAATCTAAAGGCGAACCTCATATATTTGGGTAGAAAATTTTTCTGAATGGTACGGTTTTGTGCTAGTCATACGAATCCTATCCATGAGACGCTTGTTAAGGCTAAAGTTTCACTCCTAAATGTTGTAAAAAATTTTAAATTTGGCGCTAGAGTTACACTAACAAGTATTTCTCTTAGTTTTATTACACACCTACCATCGAACAAACAAACTCAAGTACAATTGTATCCTATAAGGTATCATCATTTACCCTCCCCTTACACTTAGGATGAACATTGTCCCCAATGTTCAATTAAAGAATGTAAAAGTAAAACAGGTAAAAGAATGAAAAACAAATACTCCCCTGATTCGTTCGGTGTGGATAGTGTGTCAACAAGGTTAGATCTTCCTCCAAGAAAATGAACATTCAAAGCTTCCCTTCCAGAAATATAAATCATCTTCTTGTCATATATAACCTGTTAAACCTGAGAAAACAATCAAGGCAACCTCGCGTAAAATCGGCGGCAATCTATATATACTAACAAATCCTAGAAAGCAATTTCAGATATAATGCTTGTGAAATGAATGTTTGCAGATTTTCTGGAGTTTATAAAACTAAAGAATTAACAAAAACTTTAAGACTCCGTTAGAAAAACAAAACTCGCAAAATTTCCTGAATTTTACTCATGACGCCGTCAGAAGTGACCTGAAGAAATCTTTACGTTAAGTTTTTGAAAAATTTCTGGAAAAACTTATGTCCTACTTCCTGGAAAATCCTGCAAAACATCATTATGACTCGATACAATCATTTGACGCTAACAAATACTAATATAATGTTCATTTAATATTGTGGCGAATCACGATCATTTTCATTCTTATAAACAAATTTGGGGTTTCCCCTTACACTTAGCTTTTGCAAAATACCTTTATATGAAGTTAAAACGAAGTTAAACAACAAAATAAAGCATTTTCACAATTTTAGTTTAAAACATGATATACCAACAATAAAAATAAAGCATGCATACGGAAACAAATAACATCAAACAAATCAAACAAATAAAAACACACAAAACATGGGTTGCCTCCCAAGAAGCGCTTTTCTTTATTTACGAGTCTTGTAGCTAGACTCAAGGTCATGGGTAATTACGTGACCTCATCTCTCGGGATGAAGTATCCCATATAATTATGATCCTCGCTATTGAGGTGGTGGTGTTTCAATCGATCGACACTTGCAGTCACTTCCCCTCCTCCTTTACTGCTCAAGGTAGCTATCCCATCTTGGCGTATGCTTTCAATTGTGAATGGTCCATACCACCAGGGACTCGGCTCGTCGTGAGGTACTTTTATCTCTGAATGCCTTAAGAGTACCAAGTCTCCTTCTGCAAATGGTACATGATTCCCCGTCGGTTGAATACATTCAAACTTGACAAGAACTTTATTGCAGCTTTTGCCTTTCTCAGGCTTAGTTTCTTTGTAGCTTTTGATTCTTGTTTCCCATGCAAGGATTTTTTTCTTGAACACGATTAGGCGATGTGTCAATGTTGTTTTCGAGCTTTCTTTTCATCACGCTTTCTTGCACACATCATGGGGTCATAGGAAAGCTAATCTTTCTTTTTCCTGACTTAAGTTCAATTTCCCTTTTTTCATACCTAGTGACAGCTCTTGCGGTGGTGAGGAATGGTGCTCCAAGGATTAATGGCATGCACCCACCTCCTTTATCGTCGATGATCGTGAAATTGACGGGATACATGAACCCTGCAACATTGACCAGTACATCCCCTGCAATTCCCAAAGGGTATACATAAGTGTGACCAGCGAAGGATAGCCTAACACGGGTGGTGGCCGGCATTTCCGTGGTTAGTTGGGTGTAAATAGTTAGGGGTATAAGATTTACTTCCGATCCTAGATCGGCGAAAGCATCCAGATATTGCAACTTCCCAATGCTGGCTGGTATCTCAAAGTTCCCACAAGCCATCTGCTTAGTAGCCACTTTTTGTACAAGTAGCTTCTCGAATACCGGTCCCCCAGGTAATGTATCATACTCATCTTTCCCCTCTTTCTCCTTCTTTGAAACCTATTTGGAGGATTGGTTACGCCCGTCACCCTTTATCCAATTTGTTATGGTATTCTTATTTATATCATGTTTTAGGTAGTAACCTAGTGATTGGGATTTTAGCGGTTCCTCAATGGTTTGTACACTAGGGGTTTCCTCTTCCTCATTATCCTCGTGGACAATTGTAATAGAGTTAACAAATCGGGTAGTGGGGGTAGCGCTTTCTTTTCTTAATAACATCATTTCTGGGGTTTTTTGGTTTGAGTATTCCTCCACTAGGCTCATCATCTCCTTCATTTTCTCTTGCATCTCCTCCTTTTGTTTATAAACAGCTTCCTCGAATTTATCAATTCGCTTAGAATGGGTTGCCATGTACTCTCTCATTCGAGCTTCGAATTCTGGGCTGAGGTTTTGAGGAGGTGAATAAGGTGGATCATAATTTTGAAAGGTTTCGACATTCTCTCTAGAGGGTGACTCAGACAATGGCGTCGGAATCATATTTGAGACAGAATTGACTGCTGCCCGTCTAAGACTTAACGGTCTCTTTTGTTTTTCCATGAGATAGTCAACCTTTTTCTCAAGTTTGCAAAGGAGTTCTTCGGAGATTTGAGTGGTTTCCCCAGGTGTCGAGATTGCGTTGATAGCCGAATTTATAACATGAGTGACTTCCCATAATTCATGATTGTCGAAGGCAAGCTCATCAATAATTTCCCAAGATTCCTCGGCGTTTTTATCACGCAACCTACATCCGGAGGCTCGATCAATGGTGCGTTTGGTGTGAAAGTCGACATGGTCATAGAAGATTTGAACTAATAGCCAAAGATTTATGCCATGATGCGGGACTTTTTGGAGTAAGTCCTTGAAACGATTCCATGCTTCATATAGAGTTTCACCTTGACGTTGTTGGAACATCAAGATATCATTTCTAAGCTTGGTAGTTCTCCCCGGTGGGAAAAATTAAGCAAGGAAACGAGTGGTGAGATCATCCCATGAAGTGGTGGATCCCGCGGGTAAACGCTCAATCCATTGACTAGCTTGATCATGTAGAGAGAATTGGAATAGGCGTAATCGGGTCGACTCTCTAGTTACAACATCAAGGTCTATGGAATCTACGATTTTAAGGAAATCCTTGAGATGTTGATTTGGATCTTCGGAACGAAGTCCATGGAATGCACATCCGCTTTGCACCAACCGGATGGTGTCGGATCGCAAGGGGGACACATTGGCTCCTTGAGTGAGCTCAATGGTGTTTCGATAGCATTGGTGGCTAGGACGGGAATACTCTCCTAATGTTCGGGGCCTTGGAGGTTGGTTTGCTAATGGTGGGTTTTGTGGGTGGTTTTGTTGTGGTGGGTTGATGGGTTCAAAGATGTTACCACCTTCCATGATGTCGGATGGTAAAGGTTACGAACAAAGAAACGAAGAAATAAGACAGACTAAAGAAAACCTAAAAATAAAAATAAAAATCTTACTAGAAAGGAATCTAGCAAGTAGACCTAATAAAAAGAAATTCTAACCTGGACAATAACTATTCCCCGGGCTGCGGCACCAAAAACTTGATACGTGGGAATTGCACCCTCGCAACAGGTTTTACCTCTCAAGGGATCTTGAGAAGCTTACAACCCCCACCAGGCAGTGTACTTGATTGTTGTAGTATAGTATAGTGACAAGTACTGGGGGATTGATCGTTCAACTCAGGAATAATGTCGCTAGGATTAGAAAGCCTACTAAACTAGGTCTAGAGGTAAGGGATGATTCTTTTTATATTTTTATATTTTATGGAAAGCAAGTAAAATCTCGGGTTTTGAAGGAGTTGTCGGAATTAGTTGCTAGCCAGCTAACCCAATTAACTACTAATGCAATCAAAATAAAATAACAGAAATGAAAATAAAACTATTATACTAATGTGGTGGAAACAATAATGAGGAAAGTTGTGTTTAGTTAGATTTCATTACTCCCTAGATATTTTTTACAGGTTGATTAGCTTGTTACAATTGCATGGATGACGGGTTATATTCCTTAAAACTAGTCGTAGGGCGGTGTACAATATTCCCTAACTCTATAAGATCCTACTTCACTCCTATGTCGAGCCGTTAGAAGCTCCTAACATGGGATCATTATAATTCTCTTACGCATTAAATACAACTAAAAATCGTAGTACACCTCCGATCATGTTTCTTAAGACGTTCAAGCAAGTTACCAATGGAAGTCTGTCAGTTTTCTTAAGCCTAACATCGAATACAATCATCCATAACAATTATAAACAAACAATCAACCCATAATCAACATCTAGGTTTCACTACATCTAAGCAAACACGAGAAAGATCTAGCCTAGCATGTTAAAGAGAAGACAAGCGTAAGATATAATCACACAACACATAGACATATTGAATGATTTGGATAAGTACTTATCTTCAATTGAACATGGAAGAATCAAGGGGTTGAAACACTTGAAAAGCTGTTAAAATTCGTCTAGGGTTTATTGCCTTAAAGTTGCACCCTAATGAATGAAAATTGGAAAACTATATATAGAGTTTACACCTTGACGGCGTCATGTATTAACTTATGACGCCGTCAACTCGCCGCCATGATGAAATTCGTATTGCCTAGATCCATTTGTGACGTCGTCATTTAGGAAATCACTCTTGGCCGTCACGTGTAATTGGACCCTGACGGCCTTGGTGACGCCGTCAGGCCATACGCTTGAAAACTCTCTGGGCCGTCACGTTATAAGTTCCATATCCACCTCTTTTGTAACTCTTGACGCCGTCACGTGTAAAAGCTTGACGTCGTCAGGTACTGTTCCAGCAAGGAAATTCGAGACTTAGCCGTTTTCTTCACTTTTATGCTCCAAAACGTCCAAAATGCTTCTTTTTCCAGATTTCTCTCAAAAAGTACCTAAAATGACAAAAGGAACGATTTAGGACAATATTTGATCAAATAATCTCGAATTCGGGCTTAAATGACCCCTTAAAAGCGGTACACTTTTCACTTTATCAACCGACTGTATTGACTGAGATATTAGGTTGAAAGAAGATAGAGCGTTTATGTGTGTGTGATTTTGTTGTGTTAAACACGACTTAGTTTTTTTATTTGCAAAAAATGTCCTTGTTGATTTTCGTGAAAGGGAGGTAGCTTAAGTGTGTTATAGTCGGGAACAGTGAAATGACGAAAATACCCTGACGTGCAACGCACGTGAGGGCTCACTAACGGGCTAGCAGCATTAAGTTCGGAGTTACTAGCATTAGCAACATTAAGTTTGGAGTTACTAACATTCACCCAAATTCCAATCCAAACAAATTTTTCTTTGCTTTTCCTGCAAAATGTTAGTCTAGAAACAAAGAAAATACAAGCCATAACATATGCACACTGATCCCAACATCTAAATATACTTAACAGTTCTAAGTGTAACTAGGAGCATTGTAATGGGGCAAATGAAGAGTCATGACTAATAGTCTGAACTCAATTCATGCAGTGAATATCAAATTAGACTCAAACTAGATAGAGTATACATAAGTTATCAGAAATGTGTGACCATATGTATCGAATTGTGACTACATTTAAATAATGTGTGACAAAATATGACACTATGATTTAGACACCTAAATAAATACTTCATGTGACCATATATATAGCATCTTTAATTTAGTTACACAAAAACTCAATGTGACTAAGTTAATGATAACTGACTTCACATTTTGCTATAAATAATAGTCACATGAATATTTCACAATGTGACTATTTTGAATGTATTGGTCACATTTAATACCCTTATGATGTGGCCATAAACATTATTAAGATACACATGTGTGATATGTTTTGACTATTGTAAAGCCTATAGTCACATGATCGTGCTTCAATTAAGTGTGGCTATACTCATTAGGATTTGGCAAACAAACACACACTAAACTTTAGACACAGATATTAACTTACGTGACCATATGTATCGAATTTTAGTTACACTTAATCATGTTTCTATGGTTTAGTGTGACCATATATGACATTTGGTCACACTCTTCAAGTGTGTGACATATATTTGTCACTCTTAAACGCATTTCGTGACTAACGTTTCAAACTGAGTTTTTAGTTGTCACACATTTCAAATTCATATGTGGCTAACTATTCAGCAAAGAATAGCAGTCACGTTTATATAATGTGTGACAAACTTGACTATATAATTTAGCCACATACGCAAGTACTTCATGTGACCATATATCTTTTTGGTCACACTGTTCAATTGTGTGTCATATATTTGTCTCATATGTATATCTATAGTGTGACTAATGTTTCGAGCTGATTTGTATCCGTCACACGTCCCGAATTAAAAGTGACTAAAATGTCGAAAAATATTTACCAGTTAACCTCTGGTCACATATATACACAAATGTGTGACATATATTTTACGAAATGGTCACACAAGTCGGATCAAGTGTGGCTGTTTATTTAAGGCTGGTACATTTAGTCACGTAAATATGTTGCTGTGTGACCATTCGAAATACGCTATGTGTGACGAAAGGCCAAATCTGTACTAGTGGTAGTATTTATCATATTAGTTTAGTTTACGTTTCACCATGGTGTCGGGTCGGGTCTTTACCCACTATCAGCCTGAACCATAGCCTACTAGAGGCGTTATTGTAATAAGTATAAATAGCCCTCTTCACCAAAGGAGAGGGTTGAAACTTTCATTTTTACAAGCTAATACACACTAAGTTTCTCTCACTAGAAAGGCTTCCACTCTCCCTCTCTAAATTTCTCTTACAATTCGATGCATAACTTACCTAAACCATCCTTATGTTGATTATTAATATACTACAATTGGTATCAAGAGCCGTGGTTCTATCCTAGGGTTCATGTATACTCGAATTTGTTGCTTGGTTTAGTGTTTTACTTATGGTTCGAATGGTACTGGTAGGTTTCACAATTGTTTGATCAAGTTAGTTGCATTTTGGTGTAGTCTTGTTGTACTTTCGTGTTTAGAAGTATTGTAGGTACCTTGTCTTGCTTTTGGTTAGGTTGTTTCATCAAGTTCGTAGACATTTGAGGTAATTCGAGTAGGTTTCTTCCTAGCGAGTTGGTGTTTTCTTCCTAGCGAGTTGGTTATCATTGGTAGAGATTTGCTGATTCTCTGACTAGCGAGTTGTCTTTTACTAGTTTGAGTAATACAGACAAATCTCTAAGACATCAACACTTTTGTCTCATTACGTAGCGAGTTGCCTATTCCAGCGAGTTGATCAGATTCCAGCGAGTTACTCAGATTCCAGCGAGTTGTTCTGATTCCAGCGAGTTGATAATTATAGCGATTTGGTTTGTTTACAGAGTTGGTAATTCCAGAGACTTGGTATCTTTAGCGAGTTAGAATTCCAGCGAATTGGTCATTTCAGTGAGGTGCTACTCTAGCGAGGTGCTAGTTGCTAATCTAGCGAGTTATTGTTTTTGTGATTCCAGCGAGTTGCTCACTTTTGAAATTTAGCGAGTTAAGGTTCAAAGACTTAGGATTCTTGTAGTGAGTTGCTTGTTTAATCAGTGTGTTGTGTAGTTTTAGTGATTTGGTTCTGGGTCAATCTTGTGACTTGTGATTTGTTGCGACTTAAGTTGTTACGACTAATTCGACTGTAACTTGACGTTGTGAGATAACACTTACGACTTGACTTATTACACGTTGATCGGTTATAACTTGACTTGTTGCGACCAAACACGTATTACATTTTGACCAAAACCTTGTACTAAGACTTAATCGTTAACCACAACATGGAAAGTACTTCTTCAGACGACATTCAAGCTGCAGGGTCTAACACTCGTCCTCCTATGCTGGATAGAACCGATTATGAATCATGGGCACAAAGAATTCGTCTCTAATTTTTTGGGAAAGAGAATGGTGTTAACATTCTGAAATCCATTGATGAAGGACCCTTTCAAATGGGCACCATTAGAGACACTGTCGCGACTATTGAAAATCAAGTTGCTGTTCTTGGACCAGACAGACAACGCACCTACAATGATCTATCTGATGAAGAAAAGAAACGTTATGATGCTGACATCAGAGCATCAAACATTGTCATTCAAGGGCTCCCTAAAGATGTCTACATGCTCATCAAGTACAACACGGAAGCCAAAGCGGTTTGGGACAATGTCAAAATGCTTCTTGCCGGGTCTGAGTTAACCAAAGAAGATCGTGAGTCTCAGTTGTATGATGAATTTGAGCACTTCAAGATGAATCCGGGTGAAAGTATCACTGAATACTATGTTAGGTTTCACAAGCTGGTTATTGATATGAGGATCATCAAGATGACAATGCCTAACATTCAGCTTAACTCCAAATTTGTGAATAACATGGCACCTGAATGGGATAGGTTTGTTATGTATGTTAAACTGAACAAAGGTCTTAGGGATACTAATCATGAACAACTGCATGCTTATTTCCAACAACATGAAAAACACGCTGCTTATGATCGGTTAATGCGGGAAAAACTCAACCCTGCTGTAACAAATGACTCTCTCGCATTTGTTTCAAATGTTCAACAGCTCAATCAATCTTCTAATGATCAAGTTCAACAGCATCATCCTTCATCCTCGTCAACTACAACACTTGGTCATTCGTCAACACCCTCACCATCTGCTTTGAAAACTCATCTGGACTCTGGATCCTTCTAAACTGACATGATGATTGATAATCTTTCCAATCAAGCTTCTTTGCTAGTCCAACAGTTCAGGGCTACACTTCCACAAACTAACAACCAACTTCGGACCTCATCTAACCCACGCAATCAGGCAATCATTGAAGATGGAAGGGTTGTGGTTCAGAATTTGAAAGGAAGACAAAACTTGAATCAAAGGAATGTTGTTCGGGGTAATGGGCCTTATAGAGTCGGAAATGCAATTCAGGGACAAGCTAGGCAACCTAAGTGCTACAACTGTGGAGGACTGGGTCACATTGCAAGGAACTGCACTCAACCAAAGCATCCACAAAACTCTGATTACTTCAAAGACAAGATGTTGTTAATGCAAGCACAAGAGAATGGAAATGCTTTGGACGAAGAGGCACTACTCTTTCTGGCCGGTGATGAAGGGAATACATTTGATGCTGATCTGGATGATAACCTGTTCAAGATATGACACTTAATGACCGCAACATCTTCCAAGTTGAAGACTGTGATGCATTTGACTCAGATGTTGATGACGAACCCACAACTCAAACCATCTTTATGGCAAATCTGTCTGCAGCAGCATCCTC